>CM034146.1:809613994-810213994 GCA_019776745.2 Taxus chinensis
GGCAGGAAATTTAAAAAAAAAATTAAAAATTTTCTGAAGTGCTAAGTTTAAAAAGGGATACGCCCCTCCAACACCGCCTTATGGTGCCATGTGGCAGCCTCTAATTGGCTGTGGGTCAGCTGGCAGCGCGGAAAAATAGCAAAATTTTCCCCAAATTTTTCTGAAGTGTTGAGGGAAAAATTCGGGTGTGCTAATGAAAATTTTCCCAAATTTTTTTTCTTTTGACGCCAAGTGAAGAAAAACTTCAGAAGGCCACAACTTTTGATAGAGAGCTTGGTTTTGGGAAAACAAGGACTTTCTAGAAAGGTATCAATATCCTCTTTACACATAATTCATTAAATTATGGTTTTGATAAAATTAAATAAAGAATTCAGTTTGTATTCTTTCCAAAATCATATATTATAAATAAGGCAGAATAATAGATTTTCTCCTCACTTGTTTCTCTTTTCCACTTTCCAAACAGGGATTTCATAGTGCATGTTAAAAACGATTTCCACTGGAAATAATATCATATGAACAAGGAAAAAAATTCCATTGATTCAAATGTAACTCTTACAACTTCCTTTCCATTTGATTTCAAAGTACAACATACAAAATACGTACCATTCTTTCACATTCCTTCCAAAAACAAAAAAATACAGTATAACTCTTTTAAATTTCAAATTTCAACTTTCATTGTCAATACAAGGTATCTTTCCATTAGAATTAATATACAGATCATCCACTTCAAAGTGGGAAAAGCGCTATAATAATATTTCATTTCACAAGGGACTATCAAACTGTCTTTTTCTCAACTCCTGAAAACAAACATGTAAATTTCTCATTCCTCCAATTTGGTCACAACAGGAGTAGGGGAAAGGCAACGCTCTCCACCCAACCAAGACATCCAATGAAGAGGAGAATCCATCCTTCTTCATTGGCCCCTGAGCCGTAACCAAAATGCAATAAAATATGTGATCCAACTCATGACAACAATAGGCTTCCACAAACACACAAGCAACATTTTCACAACAAAACACAGTCCAAAACAGAATGTAGTTTACAACTACATTAAAGCATGACAAAAATTACTAAGGCTTCATCAACAAGCTAAAGTAGCAATAATCTATGGGGGATGCTTCTTATGCTTCCCAAAAGGGGATATGGGTATCACTACCTGAATTACAAACTAGCAAAATATAGTATATCAAAACCCTAACATTCGTTATGCCTCCCCATGTACCCCTTATTCCTCACATTTCCTTTAGCCTACCCAGCCTCTTATGGCACCCCATAACAAGTAAAGAAATGAAAGCTATTTCTTTGTAAGGTGGAACCAAAATCCTAACTCCCTCCTCCCTTATACCTCCCTAAACCAAACTTGTGCCTCCCATAAAATAAGCCCCATAGTCTTCTCCTACACTATTCCTAGGCCATCTACTCAACAACCCACAAACATGCCAAAAAATTCACACATTAACATTTTCATAAAAAAAAAGAAGCATTTCAAGAACCAAGCTCCTACCTCTCCATGATGGAGTTGTTCTAAGCTCAAAAACTGTGAGCTTTATCCCAATGCAAGCAATCCAAAACAGCTAAGAACAAGCATGCAACAATCTTCCAAAAACTTCTTCAAAGCAAGAGCTCTGAAACCACAAAAGAATTCTTCCCAGATTGAAGTCTCCAAAGTGAAGTAACCCAAAACAAGGTAAGGAATTCAAATTTAATAGAAGAGGGAAGGGAAAAGGATGAGGTGTATCCATGTAGGATGCCACATCACACATCCTCAACCCCAACCCCAAAATTCAATTTCATTCTCCAACACATAATAAATAGGTGGGTGAATAATATGACAGTTTACTTAAATACTCAAATCTAACCCACACCCCAAAGGACTAAAATTAAATCATGTAAGAAAAGTACAATTAAAACCTGTAATTTGCTTTCTCAAAAAGCTTTATAAAATTTTAATCTCATTTCAGGAACCGTAGGTATGGTTGGTAATTAAATTTAAGAGGTATGCGACAAGTTTAACTTGTCCCCCAAGCATCTAAAATCATCCTCCAAGGAAAATTTAAAATTTCCAAGAAGGTGAAGTGTCTCACACTTAAAAGTTAAGTTACACATCACTTACAACTTTAATTCAAGGCAAACAACTCTATTAATTACCTTCTTATGACATATTTGATTTATTTATTTTAACAATATGATTACTCACAATATTTACACACCATTTAATAAATAATGAAAGGGTAAAAGCACCACAAAATAATCATATGTAAACATTAAAGAAAAGGGTCAAATAAATAAAAACACATATCCCCTTGGTCACATTTAAAGGTGATCCCCCCCATCGAAATTTCTAACACGCACAAACACGCACAAACAAATAATAGTTGCCATGGTGACCTTGTTGAATTCATCTAGAATTCCAATGTGGTTTGTCTTCAATCCCCCGATGTTTGTTGTGATATTTTAACCTACAAAACACAATACCTCCTTCTACCTCGTGGCCATATCAGAACATACAATATAATATAAATAGAATTCCAAGATCGTCTAGATATATGAATCACAACAACATCCAAGAAACCAACAAGATCATTTGGAATTTTACCAAACAACTATATCATCATCAAATAATTTAAATTTCTAGGTCTACTCACAATATCTAAATATCAAACGTCTGAAAAACATCCATAATATAACCATGTTAAACAGTATATCAACATCAATATCCAAAATGTCTTTAATAATCATCATGCATCATAACTGAATCAAGTCAAGAATAACACACAACCTGACATCTAACAACATACTATAGTAAAGAACATAATTATCTCCATAATATAATCAGTAGTATCATGATCATTATCAAAAGGTGTCAAAGGGAAGTGGGCACTACACATCACAAGTTTGTGCTATAAGGACCACTACGGGGGCATGATATCTCGTCATTCTGTAAAGGCAAAAAAAATATATTTATTTTACTCCTAGGGGAGGTAGATGGAATTTTTTTTTCTCCTTCTGTTCTCTACATGATTTTTTTATCTATTAATCTACCAAGGTTAAAGCAAGGACCATTTTCTCTTTCTATGTTCTAGTTTATTTGTTAAGCTTTAAGGCCAAATATCCTCAATTATGGTTTTATGATTTTTGGGTCAGTCAACTTGTAAATTAAAAATTTAATGAGAAGGAAGGGTAAACATATCACACTATTAATTTTATGGGAGAGAGAGGTAAATCAACACATCACATTTTTAATTCTAAGAAAACAAGGGACATTCAACATAGAAAACACATTATTATTTTTGTAAGCACTAGGAAACAATTAACCAACATGGATCACAACAATATTTCGAGATTTTTCCACTAATTACAAGTTTAATAAAACATTCCTACTGGGTTTCTACAACTTCTCAAAATACATTACAAGGAAGATGCATCAAAGAAGCATAATTACTTTTATTGATCTACTAGGGTTTTAACAATGTTTGTTGTTTTGGTGATAACATTTTACTCACACGATAAGACAAGGAAAGTTTTCAAATCTACAACCATATTACCACATGATACCACCAACCAAGAAATCAAAATGACAAGGAAAGATTTTAACTATAAGAACACCACTTACTCACTGCAAAGCATCAAATGTAAGTAGTCAATTAGCTATCTATTCAACATGGCTTTACGACCAAGAGTTACAGTTTCGCAAGAAGAATCACATAATAAAATACTATCAAGATTAAATTATCAAGGTCTAATTACACTATCATCACCAATGTCATGGTCCAAAAGACTTAAAGCATCCATAAGTGTCTCCATGCAATTCAATATTAATAGGTCAAAAGGGAAAACAACCACACTTAATTTACACACAATACTCAAATGGGATTAATTCTAACCATAATTACTAAGATGCATACAATCCACAAGTCACTACTTTTTATAATGAAACACATAAATCATCATAAAAATTAGCATGCCATCCAAGAAAATCCACTACCATACAAACACTTTTCTACTAATGTCCACAGCTAGCCAAAAGCAATCCAATCCTAACATAATTTATCAGCCCACAATTAAACACCTCTGGGCTGACGAGGTTCAAGATCTTACCGGATTGTGAGAGAATCACCACCACCGCTAACAAACTGCCAACTAGAATGCTTGACACAATGAAATCTCTATCTAGTAAGGTTGAGAATGAAATAATCACTACAAAATCCTAGGCACATTAAGATTCCTTTCCTTCAAAACCAAGGAAAAACTTAAAACACCTAAGAATACATTCTAGGCACCTAGGGTGTACCCCCATATGACAAAATATTACAATACAAAAGACATAGAACCAACGCATCATCATGCAAGAAGGAACCACGTAACATTTAGCTAAGTAGCCAACAACATAATGAGCTCTGAGTCACTAATCAAACTAAAATCCAATAAATATCGACAATCAAGGAAAGTGGCTAAGTCGCTGCATTGCAATGTTTGAAAGTTCTCACAAAAATATAAATAACTAAAAGAGCCTCAGAGCTTCTCAATCCAATCATAAAATAAGATGTTGGTCCCTGATAAAATGACATAAGTTTACAAATGTAAAATACAAATGTTAACACGACATTCACTCCGCAGCTCTTCATGGCTGCCAATAGGGGTACTCTACCTCAAGGTCAGTTCCAAGGACACATACATAGGATTGGGTCATAGATGACACCCAGACTTAATGTCCACTCTCCCATATAGGTAACAAAATGAAAAATTGACAACTAGACCATATTTCCTAACCACTGAAGGAAGGAAGCTCTAAACAGCTTCTAATTACCTCTTCTTGACACTAGAACACAACGAATATTGTCTTGTTAGTGCATTAGTTAATAATACATTGTTAGTTGTTAGTTAGTAAACATTTACTTAATTGTTTTTCTCTTTTCCTCTCTCACGTAGCCTGTATATTGGCTTACACTTCTGTATTGATAGATAACAATAAATAAAAAATTGTTCTTCGACCATCATTGGTATCATATCCTTTGTCCATCCTCTGCTTGCGTGGAATCTAGAGTTTGTTTTTGCCATGAAGAATAATCATTGGCGCAGTAGAAGCGACCTGGGAAGAAAACAACATTGCATTTCTTTGTGTGTTGTGCACTGGATAAGAATTTTCTCGACCAATAAAATATTTGGAGGAGCTGTGGAATGTGTCTGGAGCTTGTTGGCGTTGGAGGCAATTCACTGCTGCATGGAAGTAGAGTAAAGTGACCAGAATTGCGAGGAGTTTTGATATCCACTTTCTTTGGTAGTGACTTGTGTGGAGGGAGAGCAGGAGACTGTTGTTGTGTGTGGAGTTTTGAAATTTCCATCATTGGTATATTAAAACGTGTAGATCTGGAGACCTACTGTGAACAACAACTTTCTATCATTTGTTCTTCTGCGCCCATCTCTGGAGACCTGCCGTGAATATCAACCAGTGAGCCAGGGAGGAAGATTTATAATACCTGTTGTTGTTGGCAAGGAGAAATGAACAACATTTAAATTGAAATTAACCTTTCATTGGAGCCGCTATTTTTTTTTCCTGGACGTGGCAATTATTCAAGCCAACACCAGCAAAGCTTGCAAATTGCAAAACCGTGTGTACGCATATGTCACAAATTTCAGATGCAGAAAGCACCGCAAGCAATGCACCAAATATTTGGGCATTGAGTGATAATGAAGACACGACTGGACTATTCTTTGCCTTGGTCAACAAGCTCCACAACACTGGGAATATTCTCTTTCACGAGATTGTGCACCGAGGACTATTGGAGTATTTTTGGTTCGACGTTTGATGTCAAGCACAACAGATTAATGTAGAATTTGAACGTGGCTATGATGCAGATGATGAACATGAAGTAGAATGCCCACAGGAGCATCTGCGTCTCATTGCACAAGCCTATAGAGCCCATCTTTGGGATAGATTCCTTCAGTAAGCATTGTATCCATTTTTTAAAAATAAATAAATAAAATACAATTTTGAGTTTTTTGAAAATGTCTACTCCAAAAATATTGCTATCAAATGCCCAACTCTTGAAAGGGCCAAATTTCACCATATGGAAAACCAAGATGTGGACGATTCTTCAATTTGAAGATCTTTGGGGGATCATTTCTGACAAAGACGCCCCTCCCACATACACTGATTTGTTGGTTAAATATGAAAAGGCTGATGCAAAAGCACTAATGCTTATCACCCTAAGCCTTTCTGATGAGGTGCAACCTTACATTTGGGAATCAACCACTTCCTCTCAGGCATGGACCGCGTTGTGTACCATCTATGAAGCCAAGAATCTGACGAAAAAGTTGTATCTCCAGAAAAATCTTCACACAATGAGTATGCATGATGGCGAATCAGTAGAAGCATTCTTGTGGCATGTGGCCAAGTTACGTGTAGAACTCTCTTCTCTCGGTGAACCGGTGGACGAAAAGTTTCTTGTCTTGCTCACCTTGCGAGCTCTTCCTTCCCAATTTCAAACACTAATCACCATGTTGACCATCACTCAACAGGAGGTGAGCTTTGCCACACTGGTGAATTATCTCTAGGAGGAAGAAGCCATGCAGAATGTTCAAGAAGCATTCGAAGACAAGGCTCTCATCACGAGGCAAAAGCATAAGCCTCGGAAAGGGTAGTCAACCCCCTAGAATTAGAAGTAACATCCTCAGCAGCAACCTTCTCAATGACCACCACAGCGGCCACCTCAGAAGCAGTAGGACAACAAGGTGGATCGATGCTGCCACATTTGCTCCACGGATATGCACACTACTGCGAACTGTTATTACAACGGTCGCAAGTATGGCAACTCTGGTAAAGAGATAACTTCTAGCCAAGGATATTCTAAGAAACCCCAATGGCATGCTCATAATTAGAGGTAAAAGGATCACATTGCTGCTCAACAGGATGCTATCTCCGGTGAAGAGGTTCCAGACATGACTCATTCTGACATTGTTCTAGTCTCATAGACTTCGTAGCCATCAGAAAATTTCTGGTTGATTGATTTGGGCACCAACAAACACATGACTGGCAATAAGAAGTTGTTCCATACTCTGAGTGACTGGCCCACTAGATATCGGATCACCATCGTAGACAATCAAGAGTATATTATGGAAGGGATTCGTGATGTCATCATTCCTCGTAGGACACAAAGATGTACACTCACGAAGGTGCTATATGTTCTAGGTTTGACCTCATATCTCTTGTCTGTGATTCAACTTCTTAAGCATCGAATATAGGTTGAATTCTTTGTTGAGAAAGGGGTCAAGTCCTGCATCATTTCCCAGGGAGATTCAGTAACTGCTCGAGCATTTCTGAAGGGCCATCTATTTTCACTGGATGCGGTCACTTCATCTAGCATTGCTCTCTCTGCTTAAATGGTGGAGTCCACTGCACTATGGCACTTTTTATATGGCCATCTTTCTGTCGGGTCCCTACATTAGCTCAGTGCCAAGGAAATGGTAATAGGGCTTCCTCCACTCTCCCATTCCTTACCTATTTTCTCAGGATGTCTTGCAGGAAAACAACATAGAGGTCTGTTCAAATATAGCTCTTATCATTCTATGGAGCATCTTCAGGTTTTTCACACCGATCTATGCGGACCCCTACCAGCTAGCTTCCAAGGTTTTGAGTACTTCCAGCTCATCATTGATGATTACTGACGGAAAATGTGGGTATATTTCCTCCGGAAGAAGAGTGAGGCATTTGCTAATTTCCAAACCTTCTACCAGCAAGCCACCAAGCAGTTTGGGAAGCCTCTCCTTCTCCTCCACTCATATCGAGGGGGGAATTTGTGTCAAATAAGTTCTTAACATACCTAAAGTAGCATGGCATTCAGCAACATCTGACTGCACCCTATATGCCCCAACAGAATGGGATTTCTGAGTGACACAATAGGAATGTCATGGAGATGGCTCATTGTATGCTCTCAACCACCAAGTTGGAGGATCAGTTTTGGGTAGAAGTAGTCCAGACATAGTGTATGTACTCAACCGGGCACCCATAAAGATCTTACAGAACAAGACATTGGAAGAGGTATGGACTGGTCGTAAACCTTCTATTCATCATTTGAGAGTTTTTGGTTGTACTGCATAAATGCATGTTCTAGATGAGAGAAGGAAGAAGATCGATCCAAAGACACTGCCATGTCTTTTCTTGGGGTATAGTACTACCTCAAAGGCATATCATCTCATGGATCTTGAGACGAAGAAGATATGAGAGTCGAGATGTGGTATGTGATGAGTCATCCTTTGACTCCCTGCCACACAATGGAGATCCAGTATTGACCTTGTCACATAGATTGCTCACACATCTAGATGATGGGCAAGATGATTCCTCTTAGAGAGAAGAAAAGCTGAGTGGATACTTGTTCATTGATCTTGGCACATTGGAAAACACATCTTCACATCAGCAGCAATAGCACCAACATCCAAAATGGGTCCATAATACTATTAGGGATGCACACCTGAACTCGCTTCTAGTTACTTCTATGGGAGTCAGAACACGAAGTCAAGATCGACATGAGTTAAATTTTTCACTCATGAGTTCAGTTGTTGAGAGCACCAAACCTAACACTTTTCATTAGGTATTAAACCAACCACAGTGGAAATAGGCTATGGATGCTGAATATGATTCCCTAATTCAAAATTGGATGTGGGAACTTGTTCATCTGCCTCTAGGTAAGAAATCCATTGGCTGCAAATGGATTTTCAAAACAAAATATAAGGCAGATGGTTTAATCGACAAACACAAAGCATGACTTGTTGCAAAGGGTTATACTCAGCAAGAAGGAGTTGACTATGAAGAGACCTTTGCACCCACTGCGAAGATCAAAACCATCAGAGTTGTCTATGCACTGATAACACAAAATGGATGGAAACTTTAGTAGATGGATGTCAAGAGTGCTTTTCTAAATGGTGATCTAAAAGAAGAAGTGTACATGGCCTAACCTGAAGGGTTTGTAGATGAGCATCAACCACACAAGGTATGTCATCTGATAAAGTCTCTTTATGGACTCAAACAAGCACCTGGGGCATAGTATATAAAAATTGATGATCACCTATTCCAACATGGATTCACTCGTAGCCCCTCAGATAAAAATTTGTATATCAAGAAGGTAGGAAAAAAGATTGTCATTCTGGTTTTGTATGTAGATGATCTTGTGATCACAGGAAGTTCTGATAATCTTGTAGATGATGTAAAGAATGATCTAAAGAAATCCTTCAACATGTTTGATTTGGGGCTACTTCACTACTGTCTTGGCTTAGAGATATGGCAAAAGAAGAATCATATCTTCATCTCCCAGATGAAATATGACAAGACACTCCTAGAAAAGTATGGAATGTCAAATTGTAAACCAGTTTCCACACCTATGGAAAAAGGTTTGCAATTATCTAGATTCCATGATTCACCGCAGGTAGATGGAACTCACTACAGGCAGCTTGTGGGGAGTCTCATTTACTTGACTTATAGTAGACCAAATCTTTGCTTTGCAATTAGCTATCTCGCCAGATTTATGTAGGAGCTGAAGATATGTCATTGGATAGCAGCAAAACATGTGTTGAGACATGTTTGAGGTACAATTGACTTTGGTCTAGAGTATTAGAAGAACACTCAGTTCTTCTTACAGGGATATACAGACTCAGACTATGAAGGATCTGTTGATTGACAAGAAATCCCTTTCAGGATATGTTTTTCATCTCGGATGCTGTACCAATCTTTTGGAATTGAGTGCTAATGAAGACACGACTGGACTATTCTTGCCTTGGTCAACCAGCTCCACAAACACTGGGCCCTATTCTCTTTACCGAGATTGTGCACGGGGACTATTGGAGTATTTTTGGTCCGACGTTGATGTCAGGCAAACAGATAATGTAGAATGTTGAACGTGGCTATGATGCAGATGAGCTGGGAAAGGAAGTAGAATGCCCACAGGAGCATCGGTGTATCATGAACAAGCCTATAGAGACATTTTGAAAGAATCATTCAGTAAGATTGTATCCATTTTTAAAAATAAATAAATACACTACCATTTTGAGTTTTTGAAATGTTACTCCAAAATATTGCTATTCAAATGCCAACTCTTGAAAGGGCCCCAATTCCACCATATGGCACCCAAGATTGTGGACGATTCTCAATTGAAGATCTTGGGGTATTCATTTGACAAAGACGCCCCCCCACATACACTTGGAAAAATTTTTTGGCGGGGGGGTTTTGGTTAAAATGAACAGGCTGATGAAAAGCACTAATGCTATCACCTAAGCCTTTTGAGAGGTTTTGCAACCTTCCATTTGGATCAACACTTCCTCTCAGGCATGGACGCGTTGTGTCCCAATCGATGAAGCCCCGATCTGAACGCCAAAGTTGTATCTCCAGGAAACAATTTCACACACTGCGTCTGCATGAGGCGAATCCGCGCCGCATTCTTTGTGGCATTGAGGCCAAGTTACGTGTAGAACTCTCTTCTCTCGGTGAACGGGGAACGAAAAAGTTCTGGTCTGCTCATTGCGCGCTTTCCTTTCCCAATTTCAAACACTAATCACATGTTGACCATCACTCAACAGGCGACGGTGAGCTTTGCCACACTGGTGATTATCTGTAGGAGAAGACGCCATGACAGAATGTGCAACAGCAGCATTCGAAGACAAGGCTCTCCTCACGCGGCAAAAGATAAGCCGGACCGGGTCGTCACCCCTTGAATTAGAAGTAACTCCTAAGCAGCAACCCTCTCCCCATGACCCCCCCGCGGCCCCCCCGAAGCCGTTTTTTTTGCTAGGGCCCCCTGTTGATCGATGCTGCCACATTGCTACACGCTATGCACACTACTGCTAACTGTTATTACCAACGGTCGCAAGCACGTATGGCAACCTCTGGTAAGAGATCACTTCGCAGCCAAGGGCTATTCTCAGACACCCCAAGGCCTGCTCTCATCCTTAGAGGTTCAGGATCACATTGTGTCAAAACAGGATGCATCTGGTTGAAGAGGTCCCGCCCGACTCTTCTGCCCTTGTTCTTCGTCTCATAGCCTTCGTAGCCCGTCTCCGCAAATTCTGGTTGCTTGCTTTGGGCACCAACAAAACACCTGACTGGCAATACGAGGTTGTTCCCCTTCTCTGAGGATGCCACTAGCTATCGGTCACCATCGTAGACAATCAAGGTACTTATGGCGGATTCTGAGTCATCATTCCTCGCGGCCCCCCAGATTTACACTCACGAAGGTGCTATATGTTTCTAGGTTTGACCTCATATCTCTTGTCTGTTTGATTCAACTCTTAAGCATCGAATATTTATAGAGTTGAATTCTTGTTGAGCAAGGGTCCCCGTCTGCATCATTTTCCCCGGGGGGAGATTCGGTAATGCTCGAGCACTCTGAAACCGGGCCCTCTATTTTTTCAATGGATGCGGTTCATTAATATAGCATTGCGCTCTCTTGCTTTAGAAATGGTGGAGTCCACTGCACTCTGGTCATTTTTATATGGACACTTTCTGTCGGGTCCCGTAATTAGCCAGTGCCAGCCTGGTTTAATAGGCTTCCTCCTCTCCCTTCCTTACCTATTTTCTAGGATTGTCTTGCAAGGACAAAAACATAGCGGTGGTCTGTGCAAATATAGCTCTTATCATTCTATGGCGCATCTTCAGGTTTTCACACCGATCTATGCGGACCCCCCTAACCCAGCTGCTTCAGGTTTGCGTATTCCAGCTCATCAGTGATGATTAATGCCGGAAAATGGGGGTATTTCCTCCGGAAGAAAGCGGTGAGGCCTTGCTAATTTCCAAACCTTCTACCAGCAAGCCACCACGCCGTTGGGCAGCCTTCCTTTCCTCCACTCATCTCGAGGGCGGGACTTTGTGGTCACATCCGTCTTAACCCTACCTCCGTAGCTGGCAGTCCGCCCCATCTGACTGGCACCCTATATGCCCCCCAGCATGGGATGTCTGAGGACACAAAGGACTGTCATGGAGATGGCCATTGGAGGCTCTCAACACCCCCCACGTTGGAGGATCAGTTTCGGGTAGAAGTAGTCCCGCCCTCGTGTATGTCCTCACCCGGCCCCCCTCACGATCTTACAGAACACGACTTGGAAAACAAGGAGGTATGGACTGGTCGTTTCCCCCTTTATTCATCATGCGAGTTGTTGTTGTTACTGCATCCATGCCTGTTCTAGATGAGAGACGGACGAGAGCGATCCAAAACATGCCACGTCTTCTTTTCTTGGGGTATAGTACTACCTCAAAGGCATATCCTCTCATGATCTTGGACGAAGAAGATATGCGAGTCGAGATGTGGTACGTGCTGAGTCATCCTTCGCTCCCTGCCACACAATGGAGCTTCCAAGTATTGCCTCTGTCACATTGATTGCTCACCAACATCAGAGATGGCAAGGATGATCCTCTTAGAGAAGCAGCAACGCTGAGTGGGCTACTTGTTCATTGATCTTGGCATATGGAAAACCCCATCTTCACTGTCAGACAAGCAAGAGCACCACCATCCAAAATGGGTCCATAATTACTATTCGGGCTGCCCCCTGAACTCGCTTTAGTGACTCTAGGGGAAGTGCACACGAGTCAAGCTCGACATGCGTTAATTTTCACTCATGAGTTCAGTGTTAGCGCACCAAACTAACACTTTTCTTATTTTTTGTGTATTAAAACCAACACAGTGGAAATAGGTATGTGTGAATTATTTCCTAATTCCAAATGGATGTGGAGCCTTGTTCATCTGCCTCTAGGTCCGGAATCCGTGGCTTGCAAAGGGATTTTCAAACCACAATATAAGGGAAGATGGTTACTCGACACACACCCAGGCATATTGTGCCACCAGGGGTCTTCCTCCGCCCGCCCGGAGTTGCCGCTGAAGCGACCCTTGTTGCACCCACTGCGCAGACAAAACATCAGAGTTGTCTATGCCCTGATCACACACCGGATGGCCACTTTCGTAGATGGCTGCAAGAGTGCTTTCAACTGGGATCTCAACCGCGCCGTGGACATGGCCCCTAACCCTGAAGGTTTGTAGCTGAGCCTCACCACACAAGGTATGTCATCTGCTACAAGTCTCTTCATGGGACTCCACCAGCCCCTGGGAAGTCTACCCCCATTGATGATCACCGTATTCCCCCATGGAGGAACTCGGTAGCCCCTCCGATACACTTTTGTATATCCAGAAGGTCGGCCACACCCCAGCTTGTCATTCTGGTTTTTGTTGTAGATGCTCTTGTGCTACAGGAAGTTCTGATAATCTTGGAGATGCTGTAACGCTGCTCTCAAGCAATCCTTCACACCTGTTTTGCTTTGGGTACTTACTCCTGTGTGCTTCGAGCTATGGCCCACCAGACCGCCTCATTCTTCCTCTCCCGCTAAATCTGCAGAACTCCTAGAACAGTATGGAATGTACAATTGTCCCCCCCGTTTCCCACCTATGGCACCCCAGGTTTGCCCTCTCTCGATTCCATGATTCCCCGCCGGTCGCTGGAACTCCCTCCGGCCGCTCTTGGTGGTCTCCTTGCCTGCTTATAGTAGACCACCTCTTTGCTTGCCCTTAGCTACTGCCGCCGCTTTCTGTAGGAGCTGAAATATGTCTTGGCCGCAGCACCCCCCTGTGTTGAGCACCCTGTTGCGTCCAATTGACCCTTGGTCTCGAGCTTCGAAGACCCCTTAGTTCTTCTTCCCGGGCACCCCGCTCCGCCTATGCAGGCTCTGTGATTGACCCGACAAATCCCTTCCGGCCTGTCTTTCCTCTCGGCGCTGGCCCATCTTGTGGAGTAGCCCGACACGAAAAAGGGTTGTTTCTCTCTCTACATTGAGGTGTTGCCTATGCCTGCCCGAGGCGCTGTGTGCGCCGCCCCTTTCGTTAGTCACTTCTTAAGATATAGGGCTTCCTGAGAGAAACTCCCCTCATTCACTTGCCCCCTTTCAGTGGTTCCATGCTGGCCTCCTCCCTTTTTAATGAACATACAAAGCACATTGCGGTGGGATTTCACTACATTCATGAATCGGTCTTCTGGACCACCAACAACTGAGCTCCGTACTACCTCCTGATTTTCTCGGTTGCAGATCCCTCCCCCAGCCTCGGGTCACGGTGACGTTGCTTTGTTAGGGCATTTGTTACGCGAAATGTAGGTAAGGGGAGGTTGTTCGCGCAGTTAGTTAATCATCCATTGTTAGTTGTAGTTAGTAAACATTATTTCACTCTTTTTCTCCCTGTCCTCCTCCGCAACCTATAAAGTGGCTTGCACTTTGTATGGATAGATAACAACAAATAAAACATTTTCTTCGCCATTATGTCCACCACAAAAACCACACATTAACATTTCTCCTTCCAAACACCCCCAATAAGGGCGGGTCCACAAGGGCTGACCGACTCTACAATTAAATCACGATTTAAGGCCCTGCAAACCCATTACTTTTCAACGGAGAACCAAGGTCCCCTACCCCTAGAAGTTCACCACCCCTCCCTTAATTGCTAGTCTTAGTTAACCAGGTTCGACAGACACCCTTCACCGTACGTATACAATTCAACCCTTTAGTCTTTATTTACTGTTTTAATTTTGGCAATTCAAGGCAATACAGTAAGTATTATGTTGCTTCATACGTATTTCTTTTCGATTTTCACAAAAGGTTGTTTTCTGGAGCTGAAAGTGTTGTAGTTTTACAAATCATTTCTCCAGTGTTTCGTGGGCCAGGGTCCAGCTTTGCACCCATGGTTTGCTCCCCGTGTATCACCCATTCAAACATCTACCACTCGCGGCCAAAAACACCTAGGGTCGTTACGGCCAGTTCACTGCTTTTCTTTTAAAGTGTGCCCCAACTTATCCAGATCAAATTACAATCGTTCTCGAAACATCCTACAAAAGACTAAGATAGGGAAAGTAATCCGTAGCACATATCTATTACTTTTTGTAGGGCCCGGGAAAGAAATTTCCTAGGCACAGAAGTAGGCTGGGAGAGAAAAAACTCTTTTCTCGGGCATGAAAGCCGGGTGCAAACGCGACTCTGGTTCTCCCGGTGTGGCAGAGAGTGTGGAGAGAAATTTTCCACCTTTTCTCCCGGTGCACAATTAATTTTTTTCCTTTCTCGGAACAACTACGGGCATGTAAGAAGCGTTGGACTGCCTGCGGTGTGGTAGAAGCTATGGGGTGCACAAGATGGGCGTGTTGTGTAAGAGGGCCTGTCCTCTTCTTTGAACTGTCGAAGGCCATAACTTTTGACGAGACCTCTGTTTTGGTGCCCACCAGGACTTTTCAGAAAGTACAACGTCAACTTTGCATAGAAACACTTAAGGAATTTATGGCTAAATTTTTAAGGTCAATTTTGGAGATGAGAAAAACATCTAAGGTTTATAAAATGAAAAATTGGTAACATTTGCTTATTAATTTGTTTCAAGCCGACCTTCTTCCTTTATCAACATTCCAAAAAGACATGGAGGGTTGAACTTGGGTATATGTAGATTGGATTTCAGGGTTAAGTTGTTGATTGCCAGATCACTTTGAAAATTTCTCAATTTTGATAGCAAATGACTAAGAGTTTTGCTTTTTGTTAGATTTGGACAGGATCCTTAACCATTTCCTAAGTGGTTTGGTTTGTTTTGGGTGCCTAATCCTATTAAGTCAATTCAATGTTCATTTTAGTGTTCATAGTTATAGAGGTTTAGTGTATATTTGGAATAAATGTTGCTAGTTGAACAAAAAAACATCTGCCAACGGATCCAATTAGAATAGATTGTTAATTTACTAAATTCAAATGAATATTCCAAAAAAACATATAATCCATTAAGTTGATTCAAATAAGGTTTCAAATACCAAAAATTACACAACTCATATTTTCAAAACCATTCATCACAGGAAGAGCTCATGACTTTCATCCTAACATATTCACTTTAATCTTTCCAATAGAGATTCAATGCATTTAAAACAAGTTTCAAAGAACACCAATTATTTGAACAAGGAACCACTCCCATTAATTCAGAAATGATATCTAACAAATGTCTTTTCTTTCATTCCAAAGATAGAATATAAAACCTTTCTTTTCTTTCATTCAAAAATGAAACAAAGTGCATCTCTTTCAATTTCGATCAAACTTTTCGCCATTACAAAAATATTTCTCATCAAATAATATACAAGGTCATCCAGTTCCAAGTGGGAAAGGGTCCAATAAAATAATAACTTCAGCAAGGAACTATCAGAACTATTTTTTTCCTTAGCCTCCAGAAAAAAACCTGCGATCCATCTTCTCCAATTGAATCACAAAAAATATAGGGGGAAAGGAAATGCTTCCACCCAAAACGAATCCAATGAAAAGAGAAAACATTTCCTTCTTCATTGGCCCCCGAGTCCCAACCACATTGCAATAAGGAAAAGTGACTCATTTTATGGCAACAACGGCTACCACAAACAAAGGAAATCTTTTCACAGCAATTCTCAATTTCAAAACACAGTCCAAAATCGCCTGAATTGCCACCCACAGTAAAACAGAAAAACAAAACTTGGGAAATCTTATGCAAGCCAACAAGCAGAAAGAAACTATGGGCGGTGCACTTCTGCCTCCCCCCCACACACCCAAAGGGGAAATGGGTATCAAACTACTTGAGAACAAATGCCAAAATAATATATCATTTTAATCCTGACAAGCACTTATGCCTCCCCCAAGTACCCCTTTTCCTCACATTTCCATATGCTCCCAAACCTATTATGGAACCCATAACAAGTACATAATGCAGGCTATTTCTTTTTACAGAGTGTGGAACCAAATCCCAACTCCCTCCACCCACGTATACCTCCAAACGCATTTATGCCTCTCATAAGGAATTGACCCCATAGCCTTCGCCTAGAACCATCCCCCTAAGGCCATCTACCAATAGCCAACAATAAAAACAACATATTTAAATATTCAAACCATTCACATATGATTAAAATAAACGAGGGAGCATTTTCCACGAGAAAGAGCTTACCTCTCCCTGATGGCGTTTTCTTCCAAGGTTGCAAAACATCACGCTTCCCCCCCCCATGCAAAACAGTCCAATCACCTATACAAACAATACAACACACCCAATCTCTCCAAATTTGCAAAAATCAACCACACAGAAAAGTTGCCCCGATGCAGTGATGGAAAGGGAAGCAACCAAACACATTTGTCCAAACAATTTCTCCCATTTTCGCAAAAGACGAGCTCTTCACCAAAAGAGTCACCCAATAGGAAGATGCAAAAGTGAACAGCAACCCCAAAACAGTAAGGGAGTTCCCAATTTATAAAAGCGGACGGGAGAGGAGCGTGGATCCCTGTAGGATGCCCTTACCACATCCTCAACTCCCCCCAACACAAAAAGTCAACTTCATTCTCTATCATAATAAATATCCACGAGAGCATGTACTGATTAAAAAAAAAAAATATTATTTCAAGAGTTATTCACTAAATTAACTATGAATTATTCCAAAACACTCTAATCCATTAAGTTGATTCAAATAAGGTATTCAAATACCAAATTACAACTTCATATTTTCAAAACATTCATTTCTACAGGACAGAGCATCATGACATTTCATCATACGTATTCACTTTATATCTTTCCAATAGAGATTCCAAAATGCATTTTAAACACAAGTTTCAAAAGAACACCAAATTATTTGAACAAGGTAAACAACTTCCATTAATTCATAAATGATATCTTAACAACTTTCTTTTCCATTTCATTCCTAAAAGATAGAATATAAACCTTTCTTTTCTTTCATTCAAAACAGAAAACAAAGTGCATCTCTTTCACATTTCGAATCAAAACTTTCATAGCCATTACAAAAAATCATTTCCATCATCAATAATATACAAGGTCATCCAGTTCCAAGTGGGAAAGGGTTCCAATAAATAATAAACTCAGCAAGGAACTATCAGAACTATTTTTTTCCTTAGCTCCAGAACAACAACATGTAGATCCATCATTCTCCAATTTAATCACAAAAAGATAGGGGGAAAGGAAATGCTCTCCACCTAACCAAGACATCCAATGGAAAGAGAAACCATCCTTCTTCATTGGCCCCCGAGTCCCAACCACATTGCAATAAGAAAAGTGACTCATCTCATGGAAACAACTGGCTACCACAACACAAAGGAAATCTTTCACATGCAATTCTCACATTTAAAACACAGTCCAAAATAGAATGCAATTTGCAACCACATTAAAACATGAAAAACAAAACTTGGGCATCTTTATGCAAGCCAAACAAGAAAGAAACTATGGGGGATGCTACTTATGCCTCCCAAAGGGGATATGGGTATCACCACCTGAGAATAAACTTCCAAAATATATATATCATTTTAATCCCTGACAAGCACTTATGCCTCCCCCAAGTACCCCTTATTCCTCACATTTCCTTATGCCTCCCCAACCTCTTATGGAACCCCATAACAAGTAAATAAATGCAAGCTATTTCTTTTTACAAGGTGGAACCCAAATCCCAACTCCCTCCACACTTATACCTCCCCAAAGCATTTATGCCTCCCATAAGAATACCCCATAGGCTTCTCCTACACCATCCCTAAGCCATCTACCCAACCAGCCAACAAATAAAACAACACATTTAAACATTCAACCATTCACATATGCATAAAATAAAAGAGGAGCATTTCCAAGAGCTAAGCTCTTACCTCTCCATGATGGAGTTTGTTCTAAGGTTGCAAAACATCAAGCTTTCCAATGCAAAACAGTCCAAGATCAACAATCACAAACATACAACAAAACTCCAATCTTCTCCAAAATTTGCAAGAAATCAAACACCCCAAGAAAAGTTGCCAAAGATGAAGTGCTGAAAGGGAAGCAACCAAACACAATTTTTCAACAATATCCCATTTTCTCCAAAAGCAAGAGCTCCCTCAACCAAAAGAATTCACCCAAAATGAGTATGCAAAAGTGAAGCAACCCCCAAAATAAGCTAAGGAGTTCCAATTTATAAAAGAGGGAAGGGAAGAGGATGAGGTGGATCCAAGTAGGATGCCACTTCACACATCCTCAACTCTAAAAACAAATGTCAACTTCATTCTCTAATACATAATAAATATCCACGAGCAGACATCGTAATGATTAAAAAAAATTATTTATTTATTTCAAGAGTTATTACAACTTTGACTCACTGATCAGAATTACTAGCTCGTAGATGCTCGCAATATTCACATGCTGTGAGATGGGGATGCTTTGTAGGAAATTCTTCTTCCTCATCATAGTCAGTGTTGTACCCGGCTTTTAATTCTTCTCGTACTCACTTTTCTTTGCAGTTGACGTCAAAAAGAAAGTATTCAAGAAGTCCTTCTCAAACTAGCTTGTCAAATGCTAGATTGCCGGTGTTCTGAAGCTTGTTAAGCAAAGAAAAGTAGAACCTGGAGCTCTCAGGAGCTTCTTCACGGTGTTCTCTGACTGGTGAGTTGATATTCCATCTTTCAGCTATGGCGGCCGTGTTATTGACGCTCTCAATCGAATTGTCTACACTCGACATTCGACGAAGTGTTGTATGATCTGCTTCTTGTCCTGCATTGTCTTGGTGGAGAGATCTTTAGGCTTCACAATGCCAAATTGTTCTCTTCTCGAGCCGCTCTCATTCTTCACGCGGGATTGTGCACATTACATGTAGCTTTCAACTTCCATGCAGGCTAAGAATCATCTAGATAGCAGCACACATCCTCTCTCCATGCAACAACACAACCTTTTCAAGTTGAGCTTTTGTATTGAAAAATCTGGCCTTCCACGCAGCTATGGTCGAATTCCACGCACCAACTTAATACTTCCACGCAGGATGTTGTTTCTTCTATAGCAAAGAGACAATCAATGCACATTCAAGCCGCTCCAATTCCTCTAGATCATGTAGAAAAAATCCACGTAGGAAGGGAAGAGAATTAAATTGTCTTCTTACATGCAACTTTCCTAGCCTCTTCACGCAAACAATCAGGCTAAAGTTCTTCCATGTTTTGATCTCTTCACATAATTCCACGTAGGAATTTATTTAACTTGGTTTTGCTAATATTTATCCATGCAGCAGGTGGATGGCTTCACCTTTTAGCGCAGAAAACAAGAAAACATGCACAGGTATAAACAACACTTTTTTTAATGTCCACGTTTAAAACAAAACATTTTATCTTCTCTTGTGCAAGTTTCTTTTACTCCTCTCCACGCATGCAGTACAATGCAGGCCACTCTGATATCCTCCACACAGGCTCACCTCCACCTATTCCACATAGGTGAATATTCACACAAGGAAAACAAATTTCCATGCAGCAACTTTTGTATTGAAAAAATAACGCAGGTTTAAAAGACCCTCAACTTAGCTTTTCACGCAGATCTCCTCTTAGTTGTAGATCTATTCTCCTCACGCACAACGCATCTCCACTTTACGCAGGTAGAATTCTTTACGCAACAACAAGGAAAAAAACCTGAGAAAAAAAAACACTGCACATAGGTCAGAGATTTGGCCGCTCTAATACCAAACTGTGAGGCAAAAATAGAGGAGAAAGAACAGAGATATGTTATCTCATATTATTATGAAGAACAAAGAACCCACGTACATTATTTATAGGTACGGGAATAAACAAGACTCCCCTAAATGGATGGAGAGGTTACAAACAAGAAGGAGAGAATAATGGAATAGATAGAACAACTAGTGTAATAAGAAAACACAAGTATGTAGACTATGCTAACATTCATTTATTCATAAAAAACTGTATATTTTCTCACACAAGCTGTGAGAAATAACTGAAGGGAAAGAATGCATATAAAGGAAACTATGAGAATGTAAAAGAGAAGGAACTCGTCATTTCCTTGTTAACATGATCCCATCTCATGCTTCTCTGCTCCAACTCGAGTCAATCCCGCTCCTGTACCTGATTCAAAGAGAAGAAGTTATGGGTTAGAGCTCTAGGTGCTTCAACTCTGTTATATTCCTAGTTTCTAATCCATATGCATTCTACGATCAAGTTGTAGGAAGGAAGAAAAATATCATTCAAAAATTTTAAAATGGAAAGAATCAAGTATAAGAAGTGTCATTAATAGTTTCAGATCTGAAAAAGTAGAGTAAATTTTCATGACGTGTCAACAACAAGCTTAACAATAATGCAATTAAAACTATAGTATGCAAGCTTAAAGGAACAAGTACTACAGAAGTGAATGAGCAACATACAGTTTTTGAGTGCTCCAAAACAACATAAAAGAAATGATGTCATGCTCTCACAAAGGGCTTAACCAAATGTTTTGGCAATTAAGAGCTGATTTCACAGTTTGTTCCAATTCATTATAGATACAGTTTTTCAAATTACAAAGCATGTATATCCCTATAAAAGGTTACCTAATAAAAACAAGGTGTGCAACTTCGAATACATTTTAATATTTTACAAGAATTTAGATTTCAAGCAATCATGTAATATCAGGTTCTGAGTTATATCTTTACAGAAATAAATGAAAAGGAGTAGCTATAAGCTTGCATTATTTTTCCGAGAAGTTTTCATCAAGAAAATCATCTTCAAAGCCATGATGGAAAGATATAATAGAAGTAAAAATATGGTTTCTTGTAACTCTTGCAGCAGAGGGTATAAATACTACGGATTTGAAACAAGTTTTCTTGCACTACAAGGTGGAATAACTTCAATAAAACACATTCTAGACCATCCATTTAAGTTCTGATTGAATATGTAATGCATTAGCTTTCCATCAAGGATGTTACAACTCCCTAGTACAAGAGTTGGAACCAATAAGAAGAAATTTGACAGTCTATGTTTCTAAGTACCATGCAACACATAGAGCTCAAGAAAACAATAGGGTGTAATTTTCTTGAAATAAGTCACCAGAGAAATACAGAATTTCATTAAGGCATTCAAAATGAGAGTATTCAAGTCCAAAGTCCCTTATCGTGACATTATTTTGTTAAGTGTTATAAGTTGGTAAATTTGAGAAAAATAGAATCCCAGAAACAAATTTTCAGGTTTAAGAATTTGTTCCTTATGTCCACCCATTTTAGAAAGTTCAGAATCTAGATTGGCAATGATTAAAATTCTCAAGTGCTGAGTTTTTCTCGTAAAGTGGAACAACCATATAGTTTTCAAGCTGTACATTTCAAAAAAAGGGAGATTATCAAGAAACCAAGTCAAGTTTATATCTTTAAACGAGATTCATAAATTGAAAAAGCCAAGATCAGAATAAGGAGTCTCATAGATTTACAATGGACATGAGTAAACACAAGAACAACATGAAGCCTCTTAAAACCGCAAGTCAAACAGTGACAAAATGCAAGCCTAAAGATTAGAAGACCTAATCATGGTTGAGAAACATTACCAAGTATCCAATGTGAGCCATTAAGCCAATACACAGTTAGGCCATCAAGAAATGCAGAGCTCAATTACATAGAGCAAGCAATAAATTACATTCCCAGAACTCCAGCCTAAAAAAACTCCCCTTAACCAGCAACAAGCTCCACAGAAACGATTCGTTCGAGCTAAAAGCAAGATCATTCCATCACCAAAAGGCGGAGCTTTTTCTAGAAGGTATGCATAGTGACTTGGGGAATTCGAACAAGATCAAGCACTAATAAAAGGCGGGGTGAGCTAAACATTAAATCCCAAATGAAGAACACATCAGCGTAATGACACACACAACAAGTAAGATTCCCATTAAGCTAGTTAGAGGGTTACACGGAAAGCTCTAACCCATGAAATAAGGAATTTGGTGCTAAGGTCAAGCCCTTGTAAGAATTAAAAAAACACTATTCAAATTGAACAGGTTTCAGAAGTAAGACCCTTACTGTATTCATAATGGCGACCGAGAACAGTAAAGAGTTGGTTACTTACTCCACATAGTCAAATGATGAAGCTCGAACCTTCAATGACGGCCATGACAAAATGTTAAATTAAATACACAGCCCCAACTTGAAAGCATAAAGCCAAGCCTCGTGTGAATGAAAAAACAATCTAGAAGAGCTCAAAACAGAGGAAATATCGATCCAGATGGGATATAACATGGTGAAAGCGAAAGAATATGCTCTGAAACCTAGAATTCTATAACCTCATATAGCAGCCGTGGAAAGTTTTGAACAAATAACCAGTACAAAAACTGCATGGCGGCCACAGATTTTGACAGGGTAAAACTCTCAAGCCAACAGCTCACGGATTGTCAATGACGCCAACAATGCAGAATATAGCTCAAAATGTTTAGAAAATGGGGGCCAAACTTGAAAATGCTAGGTACGACACTAAAACTGTGCTATAGGCGAAGATATAATCTCTATCCCTTCTAAATATTCATCATCGATAATGATGTAGAGCTCCCAAAACTTCAAGAATGAAGTGAAGGGAAACTAAAACGAGGATCTATGGAAACTGCAGATTCTACGGAATCTACAGAATCCTTGGACAGCAATAGAAAATAAAATGCAGCGGATTTATATGATGCAAAATAGGGGAAAATGAAAGGGAAGCTACAGAAATTTATATCAGCAAAATAACATAAAACTCTTGGCTGCAAATAACACAGATCTGGGATTGAAATTGGTTGAGCAATACAAATATATATTTGTCAATAATGAACAGCAGCTACAGCTGCACACAAAACATTCATTCATACATTAACAACATGAAAATGAAGAAATTCTATCAAAAAAAACCAGTCCAGACTTGAGATGGAACAGAGCACTTTTCTCCTTCTCCCAAATCTGATTTTTCTCCTCCTCTTCTTCTTCTTCTCCTTCTTTCTCTCCTTTTCATACATCTCCCAATAAAACATAATGCATTAATAATAAAAACTTACACAACAAACTTGCCTTGCAAGTCAACACCAAATCTCTGACAAGAGATAATCAGGGAGAATAATCAACCAAAAATAAATGTGCCGCAGTCATGATTAAATGCAAATCTAATTAGCTAAATCTGGGAAAGTCAAATAGTAGTTGCACAATAAATTTTGATTTGAATTTCCAACACTCCCCCTTAATTATGAACTACTGCAGATCATGGAAATATGAATCAAGATTATTCAAAAACTGTTGTAGCATTTCCGTAGCTAGCTAACAATTTTCGGGAGCTACTAACTTGTGCAAAGTCACAAACTCCTAAGCCACTTCATAAATGCTCAAATGTCTCTTTTGCCAATGCTTTTGTAAATATGTCAGCCAGTTGATCTTCAGACCTGCAAAAATCAAGACAAATTTCTTTGTTGCTTACAAGCTCTCTGATAAAATGATACCTTGTATCAATATGCTTAGTTCTCTTGTGAAACACATGATTTTTAGATAATGCTATGGCTGAATTGCTATCACAGAATATTGTAGTGGCTTCCTTTTGATCATGCATCAAATCTTTCAACATCCTTCACATCCAAACAACTTGACACGCAACACTAGTGGCTGCTACATACTCAGCTTTAGCTGAAGAAAGAGTCACAATGGGTTGTTTCTTCAATGCCCATGATACAACACCTGTACCAAAGTGAAAAGTATACCCAGAAGTACTTTTCCTATCATCTATGCTACCTCCACAGTCACTATCAGTGTACCCAACAAGACTGAAATCATCTGAAGTGGAATACAAAATACCAAAATCCTTTGTACCACTTACATACCTCAATATCCTCTTACCGGCCTGCCAATGTGAGTCTTTTGGAGACTCCATAAACCTTGAAATCAGACTTACACTGTACATAATATCCGGCCTTGTCGCTGTTAAGTACATAAGGCTTCCAACCAGCCTCTTGAACAATGTAGGATCCACACATGCTCCATCATCTTCCTTGCTTAACTTAATCCCTGTCATAACCGGTGTTGGGGATACCTTGCACCTTGCCATATTAAATCTCTTCAAGACTTCATTTGCATATTTAGATTGAGAAATAAATATACCATGATTGGATTGATGGACTTCAATCCCTAAGAAATACCTCATAAGACCCAAATCAAGTCATTTCAAATTCATTCTTCATTACTGATTTGAAAGAATCTATGTTAAGATCACCGGTAAAGATTAGATCATCCACATACAAGCAAACAATCAAAATGTTACCTTGTTTGTTGGCCTTGATGTACAATGTCAGTTCACAACCGCTCCTTTGGAAACCATTTTGAATGAGATAGGAGTCAATGCGGCTGTACCAAGCTCTTGGAGCTTGCTTCAATCCATAGAGTGCCTTCTTTAAGCAATACACCTTGTCTTCATGACCCGGTATCTCATAGCCTTGTGGCTGTTCCACATACACTTCCTCCTCTAAATATCCATTTAAGAATGTAGACTTTACATCCATTTGATATACAGGTCACTTGTTGTGGCCAGCAATAGCTAAAATAGTCCTAACTGTATCCACCCAAGCAACCAGAGCAAATGTCTCATTGAAGTCTATACCAGGCTGTTGTGTAAAGCCCCTTGCAACTAGCCTTGTCTTTATGCTTTTGCACTTTTCCATCAGCATCTTATTTAGTCTTATAAATCCATTTGACACTAATTACATCTTTGCCTTCTGGCAAATCAACCAACTCCCATGTTTGGTTCTTTTCAATGGATTCAATCTCCTCACCCTTGGCTTCTACCCATATATCACTATTCACAGCCTCTTCAAATGTTAATGGATTATCAATATGAGAAAATAAAGCAAAAGCTAAAAATGAATTAGTTGTGTCAACATTATACAACTCACTCAAACTCCTTGTTTTTCGTGGCATCATGCTTGCTAGAGTTGGATCCAGAGATGAAGAACTACTTGGAGTGCTAGATGGTGTTGCTCCAAGAATACCAATTGATGTAGATGCTGGTGTAGATGCTTGTGAAGTTTGCTGTTCTGTTGGTGTGGACAGCAGCCTTGAAGATCTCCTTGGTTTGAATGAAGGCGTAGCTTGAGCTGCAACTTGTGGTACCATCCCGGGATTGGAAGGAGCTACTGTTGGAGTTATATTTGGTGTTAGAAACACTTCATCCGCCATATTATCATTTGGGACAGCAGCTGAAATTCTGATAGTCCTCTCTATGCTTCCATCCCATGCTTCATCCTGCACAAACTGAACATCACGGCTGATTATAACTTTCCTATTGATAGGATCAAACAAATTATATGCTTTTGTTTCGTCTAAATAACCAACAAATATACATTTTTGTCCTTTATTATCTAACTTCCTTCTCAACTCATCTGGAACATGTGCATATGCTATGCATCCAAATACCTTCATATGAGAAACACTATGTTTCCTTCTTGTCCAAGCCTCTTGAGGGACTTTGTTTCTTACGCTCTTTGTTGGGCACCTATTCATGATGTAAACAACAGTTGCCACTGCCTCAGCCAAATATTCATTTGGAAGATGTTTGACTGCCATCATACTATGAGCCATCTCCATAATTGTTCGGTTCTTCCTCTCCACCACACCATTTTGCTGAGGTTTATAGCGGGCTGTAAATTGCTTGTGTATGCCATGAGATTTGTAAAAATTTATAAATTCATTAGATATAAATTCACTACCTCTATCTGTCCTTAGAACCTTGATGTAGTGGACGGTTTGTTTCTCCACAAGTGCCTTGAACTACTGGAAATAAGCAAATGCATCAGATTTGTGTTTTAAGAAATAAACCCACGTTTTTCTTGTGAAATCATCAATAAAAGTAAGAAAATAAGTGCAGCCTCCTATAGACGGTGTTTGCATTTACCCACAAATATCTGAATGCACAATCTCAAGTGGAGCTATAGCTCTATTTGCCTTGCCAATCGGAAATGACTCTCTATGTTGTTTTCCCATAATACATCATTCACAAACTCTTTCCGGTTTCTCAATTAATGGCAAACCTTTTACCATATTCTTCATATGAAGTAATTTCAGCACTCCAAAGTATAAATACCCAAATCTGAAATGCCATAGCCAAGAATCATCATTTACTACTGATTGAAATGCTGCTGGAGTTTCTACATAAACATCATTTTCCTCTTTGGAGCTGTTCTGGCCATTTCCGTAGCTGTCTTGGAAATTTCTGTAGATTTCTTGAAAAATTCCATAGAAATTTTGAACCTTTTTGTGACTGTTTTGAACATTTCCGTAGCTGTCTTGGACATTTCCATAGCTGTCTCTGGCTACTACTGATTTTGTATCTTCTACCTTAAAAACTTCTCCAAAATTGACAGTATGTATCTCATGAATAGCTTGAGCTGTTTTTCCTTTCATGGCTGGCCTTATTTTTAATGGAAACATGCGGTTTACAGTCATTTGTACCTTGGCAATAAGCATATTGCTTGGAAGCTTGTCCAAAATAACACATTCATTATTTTTCATGTACACTCTGTATCCCTTTTGTATCAGCTGTCCAATGCTCATCAAGTTGTGTTTTAGACCAGCAACATAATATACATCAGGCATAAATTTCGGCTCCCTCTTTTTGGTTAGAATATTAACCATACCTTTACCCAAAACAGTGACTTTGTTGTTGTTACCAATTGTAACATCAGTTTGAACTGATTCTTCCAAGCTAGAAAAAAAATCTTTATTACCTGTCATGTGATTGCTGCAGCCCGAATCTAAATACCATATGTCACATGGGCTTTCTTGAACAACATTGCACTCAACTGGAGAGTTTGTAGGGATTGCTTCAGCAATTTTCATGCATGCAATGAACATGTTGCCTGAGGGAGTGCTACTTGACTGATTTTGACCTTGCTTCTGCTAATCATATTGTTTTTTCTTGCATTCATGAGCATAATGCTCAAACTTCTTACAATAGTGACATTGAATGTGTGATTTGTCAAATCTTTGGCCACTCGGGTGACTGAAATTCTGATTTTGACCTCTACCACCAGCATTTGCATAACTGCTACTTCGTCCACTTCTAGGGGAACTTCTCCCTCTACCTCTAGGACTCAAACTCCTCCTTCCTCTTCCATGATTTATAGAAATCTGAGATGAAAATGCATTTTCTACTGAACTATTTGATCTGTTCAGTCTATATTCATGATTGATAAGAGAGGCATGTAGTTCATCAACACTAAACTGGCTCAAATCTTTGGTTTCCTCTAGAGCCACAACTACAACATCAAATTTAGAAGGGAGACTTCTAAGTACCTTTTCAACAACCTTCCTATCCTCTATGGCCTCTCCATGGGACTTCATTTGATTTATTAAACCAACAACATGAGTAAAGAAAGATTCTACTGAATCTGAGTTTCTCATTGATAAATTTTCAAATTCTCTTCTAAGGAGCTGTAGTTTAGTAGTTTTAACCTTGTCCATACCTTGATATGCAATCTGAAGTGTGTCCCATGCTTCCTTGGCTTGCTTTGCTACTGCAACTCTTGGGAGTATGCTCTCATGCATTGCTTGATGGATATAAAATAATGCTTTCCCATCCTTCTTCCGTTGTTCCTTCAAGACGTCCTTTTGAGCTTGTGTAAGAACATTGTATGCTGCCTGGTCTATTGGTTCTTGGTAACCATTTTCAACCATTTCCCAAATGTCTTTAGACCGAAACAAAGCTTTCATGGTCAAGGACCAATACTCATAGTTCTTTCCTGTGAAAATCGGAGTTTGCACACTAACCAGCAATGCACTAGACATAGAAGCCATTAATGGCTGCCAAATGGAAAAACTAAAAAACTAGAAATGAAATAGAAAAAGGGTTTAGCCAAGCTCTGATACCAGATGAAGGGAAATCGAGGTGAGGATCTATGGAAACTGCAAATTCTACAGAATCTACAGAATCCTTTTAAACAACAATAGGAGAATAAAACGCAATGGATTTAAATGATGCTAGAACAGGGGAAAATGTAAGGAAAGCTACATAAATTTATATCAGCAAACTAACATAAAACTCTTGGCTGCAAATAACACAGATCTAGGATTGAAATTGCTTGAGCAATACAGATATATATTTGTCAATAATGAACAACAGCTACAGCTGCACACAAAACATTCATTCATACATTAATAGCATGAAAATGAAGGAATTCTATCAACAAAAACTAGTCCAGACTTGAGCTGGAACAGAGCACTTTTCTCCTTCTCCCAAATCTGATTTTTCTTCTCCTTCTTCTGTCTTCTTCTTCTCCCTTCTTTCTCTCCTTTTCATACTTCTCCCAATAAAACATAATGCATTAATAATAAAAACTTACACAACAAACTTGCCTTGCAAGTCAACACCAAATCTCTGACAAGAGATAATTAGGGAGAATAATCAAACAAAAACTAAATGTGCAGCAGTCATGATTAAATGCAAATCTGATAGCTAAATCTGGGAAAGTCAAATAGTAGTTGCACAATAAATTCTGATTTGAATTTCCAACATGAAGAAATTCAATTGAGAGTTTTACATGTAATGTCTTAAACAAAAAGGGTAATTATTAACCAGTAATATAGAATGCTTACTTCGACATGCATGTGCTACATGCGAAGATGGGTTGGAGTAAGAAAGAAGAAATTTTATTGCATATGAGATAAACATTGCCACCTCTATTACCATGAGTTATCCAAAAGGGGTCTTACACTCTCATGTTTTTTTCAAAGGATATATTTTATTTAGCCAAAAAGTAGTGAATAAGACAACTTGAGGGGAGAATAGACCATGATCCTTTATTTGCCTCATGAATGCCAAAAATAGGTTGATTTTCATTTAAAATTGTATTTTATTCGAAGGAGGAAGATTGTGCTTGTAAAATTAGAAGTTCGATCTATCCCCAAATTAGCCTACTAGGCTAATGTTATCTCTCGAAAGTGCACCCTATAGAGAGATCGCTCTAGGTTTCCTAAGCTCGCACAAATGATCTCTCTCTTTCGTAGATATAATGGAAACACCTAAGGTCTGTGGGTATACCTAGTTTGAGGTGAGTCTCCGGTATCAAGGTTGGTTCCTTATTGGTGTTTACTAAACTACTTTATGGGAGTTTTTGGGTAAAAGATGACTGTAATAATGATTAAAACTAAGGTGATACGAAAAATTTGTGTGAGGGATTTGACTGAGTGTATGCACAACTGATCTGTGAAGGATTTCTTGATGCATGAACCAATAGTTTTTTGCAAACTATGTAAGGGAAAAACACCTTATTATACTAAGGGAGGATCACAACAGTACTAATAAGTTAACATGCACATTAAATTTAAGCAGATGGGACTGAAACTTGCAACACGGTAAGGTAGTTGATTAGGGAATTTGCATTCACAAGATTAATTAAATATACAGAAGACTGCAAAGTAACTTGGAAAGGTAGAAAACACTTCACACTCAGAGGACAAAACTCACAAAATTTGCTTCAGTACTCATATATCCAAAAGTCCTCCAATAAGCTCTCCACTCGTGCTTTGCCAATGCACACAATATATATTAAAAAAAAATTCACCCCCTTCCTAAAAATAGCCTAAGGATTGTACTTGCTGATGCATCCTAATTTTATCTTTTATTTAATAATAAATAAAAGGATAAAATAATACAAACTAGTACAAGAGGCATTAATAGCCTTTGATTACATCTCAGTCAACTGAAGTTGACTGATCTATTTTTAAGAAAGAGAAGGGTGAATAATTTTCTAATAATAAAATTGCTTGCTAGGCAAGTAGGCTTGAAGGGTGAAAGGAGTGTCTTACAACTTGATCGAAACTTCAGCTAACACGGTTGGTATAATCAAAACTTTGGATGGTAACATTATATGCTTGCCCAAATGTTTCTATTCAACAAGACGTTACTATTGTGGACTTGCCTCCATACTTTGCTTTATGCTTATCAAGAGATTTCATAGCGAAAATAAGAGGTTATCTCTATTTAGATTGGTCCTTCTTATTTTTCACCACACATTATGGTACTAAGGTTACTATCAATTCAGAGTCATTGGCCAGATTTCACATTGAGCATCACTCTTCAAATGCAATGGCTAATTATTCAACCTTGGATCAATCTGATTTTGATGAGGTAGCTCATGTTTCAATATTGGATGGTGTTTCTAACCTATTTATGGATAAAAAGACAGTTGAAAATCACGCTCATGATCCTTTTAAGGAGGTTGAAGAACATATTTTTGGTGTGATATTGTATGCATGAAGAAAATACACTACTTCCATTGTTGTCCAAAATAGATGATTTAGTAGAAGGGATTTGGAAACTTTATTTTTATGGAGCTAAGAACAAAAAAGGACAAACGAAAGGTATTTCTTAGCTTTGAGTCTCTAATTTACATGCACTTCTAATGTAGCTGAATACGAAGAATTAATTCATGGCTTACTTTGGGCCAGAAAGAGAGGTATCAACACATTACAAATCTTTGGTGATTCTGAGTTGGTTATCAATCAAGTAAAAAACTTCAATGTTTGTAAGAATCAACCAATGAAGTCTTACAGACATAGATTTTCAGACTTAATGGAATATTTCAACGCCATTAATAGTCAATCTACCCCTAGAGCTGAAAACAAACATGCAAATAGACTTGCAGTAGTTGGTGCTAGTTTCAAAGTACTAGAACATATTGAAAACAACAAAATTCAGCCCCATATTAGGCTAATTGTCAGGCCTTCTCTACCTAATAATGACTTAAATTGGCAGGTTTTTGAAAATGATGATCAAATCTGCAGGTTCTTGCAACAGGGAGTTGATTTCTCTGTAGTTAATCAGGATAAGTTACAACATTTATATGGTAGTCAGATTGTTCAGTTAAAGACAAATAAATTGCCTCGAGGTCTGGTTACATTGGAAGACATCTTCAAAACTGATGATCAATTAAGAAAAGACAAAAATAAGATGTCAACACATGCTAATAACTATGAAGAGATTTCAATTGATGAAGGGAAAAAGTTATTTCTTGGAAAGGTATGTTCCTCAACTGAAAACCAATCATTTATTAACCTTTGCAAAGAGTTCAAGGATGTCATTTCTTGGGAATACCAAGAACTAAAAGGATTTTATCCCAGTCTAGTAAAACATACAAAAAAGTTACATCCAAATGCTAAGCCTACAAGAAAAAAATAGAGGCCTGTAAATCTAAAAATAGAACCTCTACTGAGGAAAGAGTTATCCATGTTGATCGAATCAGGTATTATTTTTCTAGTTAAGCATTCAAATTGGGTAGCTAATCTTGTTCCTATTAGGAAGAAGAACAGTGAAATCAGACTACATGTAGATTTTAGAGATCTTAATAAAGCTTCATTAAAAGACCATTACCCACTTCCAAATGTGGATCAGATTTTGAGAAATGTCTCAGGTTTAAATAGACTATCTCTTCTGGATGGTTCTAGTGGCTACAATCAGATTTTAGTCTGAAAAGAAGATAGATACAAAACAACTTTTACTACCAAGTGTGGTACCTATGATTACAAAAGAATGTCTTTCAGTCTTTCAAATACCAGTGCAACATTTCAACGTGCAATGGATATGGATTTTCAGAGCTTATTAAATAAATGCATCCTTTTCTATTTAGATGATGTGACTATATTTTCAAAAGACCTAGAAGAACATCTAATGCATTTAAAGTAGACCTTTCAGTTATGCAGGGAGTTTGGAATATCTTTGAATCCTCTAAAGTCTATTTTTTCAGTACATCAAGGTAAATTACTTGGTCATATTGTTTCAAAGAAGGGTTTAGCAATTGATCCTTTTAGAATTAAAGCTATATCGCAGCTATCACTGCCTCATCATGAGAAGGCATTATAAAGTTATCTTGGAAAAATCAACTTTGTTAGAATATTTGTTCTAGAATTTGTAGCATTGGGTAAACCATTAACAACTATGTTAAATAAAGAGAAAAGTTTCTCTTGGACCAGCGAAGGAAGGGAAGGTTTTGAAGCAATACAATCAGCTATCTCTCAGGCTCTTACTCTTGCAAACCCAAATTTCGATAAATATTTTACAATGTATGCACTTACAGGAGCTGAAACAATCTCAGCTATTTTGACTTAGGTTAATGATGAAAATATTGAGTAGACAATTACTTTCTTTGGATAGAGTTTGCATGATTATGAAACAAGGTACACATTTCTTGAAAAACAAGTACTTTCAGTAGTCATAGGACTAAAGAATTTTAAGTACATGCTTTCAAACAATAAAATTCACATTCTTGTTTCTCATCAACCAAGATTCTTGACTGTCAGTTAGGGTCAAGTTAGGTTGAGCTCAAGTGGTCGAGTTAAAACAACTCGTAGCCCCTCATTTGATCATTTCACATTCTAGTTTTAAGGGCGAAGCCCTAGCAAATTTTTTGTACCGCCATTGTTGAAATTTTCGAGCTCGGTTCTTCTGTATTTGCTTGAATTTCTAAACTATGTTGTATTTACATTTTATGTTTTCTTTTGAGGAGGTAGACGTGGTATTTTACATGGCCGCCACTGCCGTGAACTTGAAGTCTTGATTGTGTGTCACTCTCAGCCTTTCAAGCTCTGTTTCGAGGTTGTCTAGTATAACATCTTGGCATTCGAGATTTCCATGTGAGGCATCGTGGTCATGACCACATTTTGTAAACTCTGAGCTTAGAATTGTATTATTCTCTTGTCTGTGTCGAGCCTGGTTTTGTGTTGTTGTAATAACTGTTTGATGAAGAGAATGGTAAGTTTTAATCTTCTAAGTAGCACCGTTACTTTTCTTTGCCACTTCTACTTCAAAGTGTTGATAAACGTTTCCCTTTTGCATGTTCATGTGACACCTTGGTTTCTTTGGTCATTTCAAGCTGAAAATGTGTTGTGTTGTCCCTTTTTTATGAACTTGATGGCCACTTGAGGGTTGCTTAGATTTGATTTAAACAGTAAGCACTATCTCTTACCCCGATATTTCCTTTAATACCCATTAATGGGTCTGCGATATAGAACTAAGATCTATATTTTTTTTTTGAGATCCGCCATTGTTGGGGATTCGAAGCTCAATTTTGATTTATTTTTTCCTTATTAGCTCTGTGTGGTCATTTTCAAGCTCGACCTTTCTTTTCGAGCTCAGACTTTGTAGAAAAGACCCTCTGTTTTCTTTGCCGAGGCCACCATTTTCGTTCTTTTGACTTCTCTGGCATTAAAATGGTGATTGTAGGTCTTGGAAGATTTGACCTGTTAGGATTTATACCTTAGATTTAATCATAAACTAGAAAATTTTCTTTTATATGAATCTGTAGGTCTACAAGCTACTCTAAATATCCTGTATCTTTATTTTTTGTAGCTCTGAATTTGTTCTAATGGTGAAATTTTATTTTCTTTATCAATCAGAGCTGGAACAGTGGCTTGAATTTGATCGTTTCTTTTACTTTCATATTATCTGTTCCTTGTGAATCCTCCAACTCAGAGACTAGTTCTGCCATCATCCTGGGACTGCAATATATAGTTATTTTGAAGAAAATAAATTTTTATTTTGCTTGAAACTATATCTATATGTTTGATTCTTCTGTAACTCTTTGATATCTACAGTTGTTTAAGAAATTCTTGATCTGTTTTGATGTCACTATTTGGCATAAGCCTTGATTCAGATACTTTTCCTTACTACTTTCACTGCATTTCTTTGATTTTTAGTTTGATATAAATGCTGAAAAAGTTGTAAATGTTGATTTTATAGGGTGAAGCCCTACCAATTTTCTTCTAGAATTATCTTTCTTTTAAAATATTTTCAAACTAGGTATGTTCCTTGCTTGCAAGTATCCCCTCTATTCTGAGAATTTGAGCTCATGAAGACTTATAGCCATATTTGGTGTTTGCTTGTAAAGCTACTATATGATGATCTTTCATGCGCATTGTGTCTTTTGTAGCTTACTTCAAACTGTCATCATGAGATAGATTTTGTTCACCTGTAATGGCTTCTGCTTATGTTATAGATAAGTACAACCTTGCTAGAATGAATGTATTTCATTGATATTGTAGTAATTTTTTGCTCTCATAGTTGCTTTATTCTGAAAACTTCAACTTTAGAACAGCTGAAATTTGTGAGATTATCTTAGAATTTCAATTCACTTTAGCTATTTAAGTTATAAATAATTATTTTCTGCAATTATATACTACTTTTCCTTTCATTACAACTTTTATATGTATGCTAAAAAAATCTAAAATGTTGATTTTACATGGCGAAGCCCTACCAATTTTTTTTCGAGAATCTTCTCTCTCATCCTATTCCAACTGTAATCCTTTTTCTTTTAGCCTCAGCTTGTTGAAATCTGATTTTGTTTCTTCATTGCAAACTGAAAAGTGTACTTCTATCCTCCATTCTCTCTTTTAAGCTCTAACCTCTTCCATTTGTAAAATGTTTGTTGAACTTTGAGTTGCACTCTTCCATCTTCTTAGTATGTACTTATCACTTATTTATTTCTCTCTTTGGCTACAACCTATACCTGCACACTTAGGGAAACAGTTAGGAAATATTTAGGCTTTTTGGCCTCTCTTATGTCCATGTTTTCTTCTTCTCTTTTCACTTTCTTCTTTCTGAGTGATTAAAGCATGCATGCAGTTTGCCCTTCAAGTAGAATACATATCCTACTTAGGAGAATATTCATATGCACGAAGTAGGATAGTGTAGGAATATGGTTTGATCCCTGAGCTCGTAACAAAGTTTTGAGTTTCCCATTTTTGCATAAGTGCAAAAATATTCAACAGCTAATTTATAGGATGCGTTATTTTTGGCTCATGGCAGGTGAGTATTTTATATTTATATCTTGCGTTTGCAAGTGTACGGTGGGATTTTTATTTTTGTAGACATGATGTAAAACTTGTAATATTGAACCTCTTGATTAATAAATATTGTGTTTCCTCCATTTACAATCTTTTGTAGTGTTTTATAGCAGTTGTTTTGTGTCTTTAAGTGAATTCATGTAATTTCCTTTACATGATAGAAAATTCCCCAAACCTCCATCAAGAGTTTATTCATAAGATTTATAGCTCTTTTAAGTGTGTATAAACACCTTTTTGAGTGCATAATCTGTCAAAAAATTAATTGAAGTGAATTATCAGTATTTTATCAGACATTAAGTGTTCTTTATGCAAGTTTGAGTCCCACAAAATTTGGTATTTCACCCCCTTTTCTTTTTCAGTTTATTCCTAATCCTCAACCCACCAATATCAGTAGTTTTTAGGTGATTCATCAAGGGAACCAACATTCTCTGGATTTTATCGTTAATTTGAGACACCCACAACTCGGAGGATATCCCATTGTACTAGCTGAAGTTAGAGTCAGATAGGTCATCCAACACAAAGGTGCACTTCAGATTGATAACAATTATTTTTTGATATTTGGTGGGACATCAAATTCAAATTTTTCATAGTTTTACCAGGTTTTAAATGTGCTTGGTAAAATTTCAGCCTTTTGGAGGCAATCTTTCATACAAATCTATTTATATTTTCAGCAGACCTGTTTTCCCTTTTTCCCATCTTTTATTAGGTCATACAATCATGAAATTGATTCCTCAATGCAATTCCTCCCCCCAATATTTGTATCATTCAGATTGACAACCATATCCTCCTCCGCATCAAAATTTTAATCCCTACCATAATGAGTATGAGCATGATCCAAACCTTCTAAATCAATATTTCCATCAGTATAATCATAATGTTGTTCAGGAACAGGGTTGAGCAGGATATAAGCAGCAGTATGAAGATTACGGAAGCAATTGCAAATTGGAAGAGAACTTTAAAATTGATACTCAGATTTGGGAGCAGTTATGGCAGGCTCAAAATGAGAGAATACAAATTTTGCGAGATAAACATTCATATCAATGGAGAGGTCCTCTAGCTAGTTGGATTAGCCCAAAATAGAAGTTTAAGGTAATAATAAACTCTTTCCCTGAATTGGATAATTGTATCAAGTATTTTTAAGCATTAGAGAATGATAAGCATAAGGTTGAGGAGCCCTATCAATGGGATGCTCCCACTTACATTCCTCATTAGAATCCAATGCCTATTACCTATCAACAAAATCAATCTACCTATCACATTCAAAACTTTCCTATTGTTGATGTTCCCACTTTCCCTTTCTCACATGCATATTTTGGACCTCATCCCTTTGTACAAAAATTGTAAAATCAGGTTGAGACCTAGCCCACCCCTCCTCCTTCATCCTCAAGCCCAATTAAGGAATGAAAATATTAGAAAATTAGTTAGGAGGGGTAGCCCATTGAATAAACTAGGATGGAATTTATGAAAAATCTACAACAATGGGTCTCCATGTTTTAATTTGATCATGTTCCATACTTGGAGAAATAATGCATGCAAAAGGTGAAGTTTGATATTGCATAGGAGCAAGTACAATAGAGAAACGTTAAAAAAAAATCTCTATGCTCTAAGTGTAGTGTGCATGTCAGCACCATATTCACAAAAGTTACTAATTCATCCCAACTTGTTAACTAAAATCATAAGAAACAATTTTAGATTGATAATGAGAGGAAATCAACAAATTCAGTGCAACGTCATGATGACGAACAACATGTTTTCAAATTAACATATTTTTTGCTAATAGCTTCATATGATGAGAACAACGACATCGTGGAGGAAGTGGAGTTGTGAATTGAAGAAAATAATGCATTTGAATGTAAAGACCCTTAATGTTGTGCTACATGCCTAGAGATTGCTGCACTATTGGAGAGTTGCAGTGAATCACAAAGAACATTATAAGACACTACAACCTACTAAGAAGACTAGATGGGTAGCATGAAGAGTTTTGAGCTTTCATTTTGCATGGTGGATCCCAAAAAATGACAATAAGTTTACATGATTTCAAAATAATTTGTTAAATAAAAGGTAAAAAAAATTAAAGAAATAGATCAGATTCCAAATCAGTTTTAGTATGTGCTCAAAGTTGGAAAGGAAATCAGTGAAACAATGAAAATCAGAAAGATCATTTTACCAATTATGAGAAGGCCATGTCCCATCTGATACTTTGCTAATTTTGAGTCAATTTTAGTTATACTAGCAATTATGCTTGATTTAGAGCATAAATATGAGCTTTAGGTTCTAAAAAATCAGCCTCAATACCTTCCTAAACATATTGAAAATCTGATAGAGGCATTTTTCATATTTTGTACTGATTGTTTGAAAAAGTTAAAGGTAGAAATCTTTGTCCCATCTTTTCCATATCATCTGATTTTCAAGTTGAGATCATGGACACATTTTATGAGGAAAGGAATCTATTTCTCTTAGCCTGTATCAGGGATTTTTTGCTTCCCGTTTATCAGCTGGTTAGAGTAGGTTATTATAGGTTTATTTTCTATAGGGTATGTACTTTTGTACACTTTGCATGCTTCACTTTAAAGCATGTACTATCTTTTAGTCTTGCTAGGTTTTTTTTCCTTTCCTCCAAGTGTAGTTATGAACATGGTGTTACTTTTGTTTTTTCATTTTTGTGGGCGATTTTTAGTCTTTATCAGTGTTATTTAGCCTTTAGGGATGCATGGTAATTTTGCAGGGTGGTTTTAGGTTGGTTTCATGGCTGAAAGTGAGCAGATTCATGGGTTCTCACTAGTTAGTAGGAAACCAGTTCAACATAGTTGCCAAAGATGTTGACCATTTTTTGTCATCATCGAAGGGTTGTACCAAATGTTTTTTAGTTTCTTGGGTTTGGAAAGAACATGGATGATATGCAATAAATGAGAAGCTTAAAGTACTTTTTCAAGAGGAAATACATAATATATATATCCCCTATGAGATGTCTCCTTCACCAAAATAGTGGATCAACCTTGAAAGACCATTGCAAGACCTTGATAAAGGTATGAAGGATAACATATGCCAAGAATTTCATTCTAAAATGACTATTTTAGGTGTTGACTTGCAGAATGGAGGGGTTTTGTTTACATCATCATGTTACATGTGTTCTTGGAAATCAAATCAAGTACATGTACATTTAATTCATATTATATCCTTATACTTAAGTGAGATTACATTATATGTTGAGATGTTTAAGTTCATTCTGAACCTCGAATGTAAAGAAAATAGTACCTAAGGAGATGAGAAGGAAACATTGTAAAGACCAACCTTGAATGTCCAAAATAAAACCAAGTTTGATGGGGACTAGGGCGCCCCAGTCATCCTAATCCCTATCTACGTGCCCCAGTTAAAGACTAGTTACAACATCGAGTGAGTACTAACATATAAGAATCCCTAAGACCTAACAGGAACTATGTGAGTGAGCGAAAAATGTGCAAGAAAAAAAAAGACAAAGATGAACAAGAAAGATGATTAGACAATGGAATGTGTCACCAGTGAATAATTTTCTTACCAAATATCCATTTATAAAAAAACATAGTTGGTGGTATAATAATAGTAGTAGGTGTGTGATTTTGTGACTACAATAACATAAAAACAACCTGAATTACCAAAACAGTATCAAATGTCAACCCTTAGACACTAGCACCCATGAAATGGACACTAGCACCACATGACATGTCATTAGCACCCAGAACTGGGCATTAGTACCTTGATGCATGAAAATGCCCTCTCTGCTTCTGTCTTGGTGAGAAACACCCAATCTTACAAAATCTCAATATTTACTAAAAACGATGAAAACAAAACAATCATAATTAACAAAAAATTTCAAATTTGATCATACATACTAGATCCCCTATTTTCTATGTAGCCATGACTAGAATTACCATCTCAAATCTCATCGAATAGTCTCCCTGACATGTGGCATCCTCACAACTCACAACTCAAATCACATTCTCTCTCGGTTCAAATTAAGTTACTATTAAATTTTTCCATATTACTATATATAGTAATTCAATTTTACCCTACACTATAGTCACTCCTTTCTCGTATTCTTGCAACTAATACAAAGCACCCAGTTCAGCTCATATAATGAGCTTTTTTATTCCCCTTTTCTTCCCGTTTGAGGCATATAGATCATGACCTTACCTATCGCTGTATTATATAATTCTCAACACTCTACCTTTAATTTCAGAAAACACACTATTCAATATCTACACATGCTTTATCAAAACTATTACATCTCCTATACTATATCTCATTTACTATTATAATACTTACTATCCTTGTTTTCGGCTCAGTGCTCATTTATCTAACCCTGGCTCTTTCACTGAAAGGGGGGCATAAAATTGGGATCATTTTATAATACCTCTTTGGATACAACGTGCAATCAATCGACACTCCTAATACTTTACTATCACATTTTCTTCGATCTCATTTAGAAAATGGTTGTCATTGACTCTATTCAATACTTTTGCTATTCCAAATCCATTCCCTGAAATGACCTAATTTTTGCGAAAAAAAAAAATTCTCTATGATTAATCTTCCAAATACATCCTATTTAATCAACTCATATCATTCAAACCAGTCAAGCAATACAATAACCCTACTTACTATCACTTTTGGGTAACCTAAATTGGAAGCCACATCATGTGATCATCACTTCCAGATAACCTAACTTTAAAGCCAACTGATACTGTTTAAATCATGACACATTTTACTATATGAGTGGGGGTAGTGAGATGTCATTTCCTTTCATGTACTACTCCTATGTGGGTTCTTCAATTGACATAAACAAATTTCAATCCAAACAAAAAATTAACAAACCGATCATTATCCTATTGTAGCAGTTTGACCTCTTAGTGAAGTGTCAATGGATGGGGCAAAAAATAGACCTCTCTCTCCAACAATCTTCTTCTAGTGGCAGGACACCCAAATCCTTCAATTATCAATAAATCAGGCTGGGAATTGATCACTCCCTACCTCTTTGATCACCTTTGGAAAAAATTCAAAATATCCAATATCATCACAACTATTTCTCCAAGATTCTCGTTACAACGCTTTGCTATCTCCTCCTACACCACATGGTTCAGGACATTGATTCATTGTTTTCCATGCTACAAGTTTCTATGTACTACATGCACTCCGCAACATGGCTTCTTTGGTGCCTATACATGTATGTTTTATAATTCTTTTACACTACTTGAATATCATTAAAATAACATAAAAGGGGGTAAATTTAGATGCAAAACTATACATGTATATATCATCACTTTACTATTCCATCAGTATGTTCTTATATAGTCATGAATCCTAAAATCGAAAAGTACACATTGGTGACATTGTCCCTTGTCCTTTTACATTCTTTACTTGATTTATATTACGACTCTCTTCTACACTTCTCAGTTCCTCATTCACTTCTGGGCACGTCATATGGATCCATGTCTATTTGTCTTATCACATCAGTCATTTTTGATCTCATGACAATAGCATCCATTCTGGACAGTAACAAAAAGGAGCTTGTTTTCCTTTCGGGCACTCTTGTCCTCCTTATTCATTTTGCACATTTTATCATTTATATTCATCCCTACTTATTTTCTTAACCTTATCTTGCATTCTTAGTTGGCCTTTAGTATCAATGATGTCATAAATCAATCAAGGGGATCATATATGTACACAACATACTAACTAATATTCTGGCTAGTTAATCGAGAGGGACTATATCACATCTACATACAATACTACTACTATTCAGAGGGACTACATTTTCAATGGAATAAATTGCATTGGAAGGGATGTGTTGAATTTGTTAGCATAGTTAAGTTAATACATTGTTAAGAAAATTGATTAATTGGTTATTCCCTTATGGCAGGTCAGTTATCTCCTCCTATTACCGATCCTCATTGTATAAATATTTGTTGATTATCAAAATTTGAGCAAGGCATTCAACTCATTTTCCATTTGTCTCTTATTTCATTTTATCAGATCATTTCTCTCTCCTTGGCTTATGTGGAAGTCTTCCATACCTCATGGACGTAGCAACATATTAGAATGGTGCGATCTGGGGGAGAATCTGGCATAGAGTTTATATCAAGGAATTTTTAAGTGGAAAATATTTGTAATTTGGCAAAAATTCCATTTTAGGAAATTTTGAAATGGTTATTTTTTCAGAACAAGGCAGTGGCCTATTCTCCTAAAATTTCCAGTATAATTTTTTTTTAAGGGTTAACTTCGCCTATCGTTGAAAATTACTCCTATATAAACCTAGGTAATTTGTGAGGTAGTATACTAGTAACCTACTACTACCTTACTGAGGTACCAACATATCAAGTACCATGAACTTGCAGCACAGGTTGTTGATGTATGACAGGAGGTTATTGACGCGTGGAAATCCTATGTTGTTGATGCACAATAGGAGGCTACAGACACACAACAAGAGATTTGTAGTCATGTGACAACAAGTTTGCTGTCATGCGATAATAAGGTTGTTGTCGCAAGACAAAAACCTTATTGTTGCATGACAACAAACTTGTTGTCGCATGACAACCTTTCTGTCGCATGACTTGAAAATGAAATCTTCTGTCGGGCAAAAGTTTTGCATACAAACCCCATAAAATTCCCCTATTTTGTGAAAATGGTTCCGGAGATATTCACCAAGGATATTCCACTTTCGATTTCCTAGAGGTCTCTTAAAATGAACCCTAGATTCTATTTAGCATTGAAAACCTGGAGACGTCTGGACGTGAAAGTTTGCTGTGGCTTAGGAGTTTGGAGTATTGCAGCATAAAACAATTCAATCAATTATTTTTCTGCACTCAAAATATAGGCGTTCAAGGTGAAGACCTGTTTTGGCGTTGAGAAATCACGTTCTGTGTAAGGAAACGTGGCTGGAGATTTGCGTGCAGACTTGTGCATAGTTGTTTTAATGTGGAGAATCGATCAGTGGATGATGCAGTGACCAATAAGTTAAAGACTTGCAATATTTACACGAGCCCCCTGATTCATCTACCAATGAGGTACTTGGCACGTAATTGCAATTGCAATTTTCTGTCTAATGAATTGCTTTTTTTCTGTAATTGCAATTTTCTGTCTTAATGAATTGCGTGGCTATGCAACTATAAGCAACAAGCTTGCATTAAAGTTGGTTGCTGGAACCATCCATATGCATGAACAATATTATAACGAGGCTTTAAAGCACAATTAGTCAGGAGGAAGACTACAGTTGTATGCGTTGAAGGTTCATATATATCTTAAAATGCACAGATCTGATCATGCAGTGGAACAGTTAAAACTAATGCAGCAAATTGACAACGACCATACACTGACACAGCTTGCAATTACATCGATAAATTTGGTAGTGTGTGGCTCAAAGGTCCAAAAAGCTTATTGAATTTTCCAAGAATTTTGTGACAAGTATCAACCAACTGTTACCACTCTAGTGGTTTTCAATCTGCATCTCAACAATACCACTTTTCTTGGTGAACCAAAGCCTCTACCTTGCTGCGATTTTGATGTTTGTTGATATAATGGAACTAGAGGCTGGAGGATAGATGGAGGTCTGAGGAAAATTGGCATCCTCTCGTGATTTGCTTACGATGGGGTCGTACCATTGGTTTGTTGACAATTTTTTTTTTCTGTGTTTATATTTTGTTGTTTTTGATGTTGTTTTTGTGTGTGTTATTCAATAAAATGTAGAGCATTTTCATGTTTGGTACCTCCTGAATGAAAGACATTGGGATGAGCGAAAACACTAAAGTTGTGCTTAGCTCTTGTGCAAAGGGTTTGTGGAAATATGAGAAACCACTGAAGTGTACAGTCGAGACATCAGGTCACTTGTAGGTTCATGGTGAACTTAAAGTTGAAAAACCATATAGGTTCATGGTAATCCAGGGAAACGGGAAACCACTTACGTGTTCTTAGAGATGGATGTACTCAGGTCACTTCTAGGTTTGTAGCAATCTTGAAGGGAAAAACAAAGATGTCACAAAGACCAAGAATCCAGAAAGATGGCATGCCGCCTCAAATGTGAATATGCTACACTGAGAGTAATAAATTTTTTACTGTGTTTGGAATAAAGGGGGTCTACTATCTCTAAATATGATGTTCGTGAAAACAACGTATTAAGGGGGGGAATGCTAACATAGTTAAATTAATACAATGTTAAGAAAACCGACAGATCGGTTATGCCTTTGTGGCAGGTTGGTTATCTCCTCCTATATCCGATCCTCATTGTATAAATATCTATTGATTACCAATATCTAATCAAGGCATTCAATTCATTTTTCATATGTCTATTTCTTGAGAATTCCATACACCAAATTTGCATTAGAGATAGCTACAACCCGCTCTCTTGGTGTCATTGACACAAGGGAAAACCTAAGGACATCATATTACACATAAGCACAAAGAACTACATGAATTATGAGATGTAGTTCAATGCTCAATACTGATTTAAGTAATCGGTTGACCGACGGAGTCACTTTGAATTCACATATCATGTATTTTATTCAAATATCATGTGTTTGTGAGTTTGTACATGTAGCTAGGGTTTGTGTTGCAGGTTACAGGTGCGATCGAAACCCTAACATAGATATCGTAACGACCAAGAGCAAGTAGAAGCGAATACCTTCTTATCCAAAAAAATCTAATCTTGACCACTAACATAGTCAAAAGCACCAACAACAGTCACTTGTGTCCAGGGCACTCCTATCATCCTGTGGGATCTTGTGCCCAACACATTTCCAAGTTCCAAAACCCTATATGAACCTTTTCAACACTATTTCTAGCCAGATCCAGTACTCAAACAATTTCGGTCACTTCCAGATCAATCAAAATCAGTTAAGTCATCTTTCTACCTCCAATTATTTAAGGTTTTACATTTTCAAATACTTATATCTTGTATAATACTTTATTTTACCAGTTGAATATCAATTGTTCTATTAGTTACTTTGAAATTATATTTAATTTATTATAGATTTATGAATATCACTCAAATGAATAATTTTTATATCATGGGCTTTATAAATAGAGAGGAAAGAAGGAAAATTGGCGGATAAGAAATCTAAGTATGAAAATAGATAATAAATCTGGAAAGAATTATGAAAATTTCCTAGGTCTATGCTAAAATTGGGAACTTCGAGAAGAATTGGAAGATAAAAAAGGACAAAAATATCCATTTAAAAAAAATATATGGAAATGGAAGCATGTATAAAGGAAGTGATGCGTACCTTATTTCATTGAGTGAACATGTATGTATTGATGCATGAATAGCGTATTTAGGTTCTTCATTTCATACAACTCCTCACACGCTTTGGTTTATTAAATATGAGACTCACGATTTCAATAATTGTTTTCTAGGATATCACAAGACCTACAAGATTGTGGCAAGAGGGGGACTGAAGCTAAAGTTTAAATATGGGAGGACGAAGACTCCCCTATAGTTTTGCTTAAGTGAATGATGCTAGGTACATGTATATTTTAATAAATATAGTTGAAAAATGGTGTGTTGAGAATTTGGTTTTGAAAAAGGAGTGCACACAAACAATTAATTTTTTAGTTGATTTTATAATGATGTTTAGTTCAAGAAAAAACTCATTTTTTGGAGAGGAAATATTGAGACTCCAAAATTGGGTTACAAAAAAAAAGGCTATGTACTCGTGACATAGTGTTTTCAAAAATTTAATGATAAATATTTAGAATTCTTGCATCAATGAGATGCTGGTGAAGATGGAAATCAACAAAAAAATAATATATCTCGACAAATATATATTGGAGTACCTTTGGGGTAGGATATTAATGAGATATATAAGATATTTTTGGGGGTAGAAGATAACTAAGATATTGGATCAAATATATCTTCAAACATATATGTCAAAATGGATATTGAAGTTGGGATAAAAGAAATGATCGTAGAAGCAATATTTCAAACTAGTTGTGTACTTGAGTCATTGCTAGTGTGATACCCTGATAGAGAGTAGTAAATTCAAAGGTGCTGAAAACTAATTTTTGGCCTTTCTTGTCTCCAAGAATATTCAAAAGTGTATTTCTAAGGGAATATGGGCACAACAATTATTGGTGGGAGAAACAAAAACAACTAGGGAAATATCATGACTAAAATATTTCATGGAAAAGGAATATTTACTATTGAAACAAACAAATTATTTGACATGAAAGATTCGACCATATTGGAAAACGGAGTTTGTATACATTATAACAAGCAAAAGTCAGGGTAAAATTAATTTTAAATTGTTTTCCAAGATTTGTTCTTTTTGTAATATTACGTGTATGAAATATAGAGTAGAGTAAAGTTTCCCAATTATACGTCTCGTGAAAATAGAATTTTGCAAGATTTACATAGTAATTTTTTTGCAACAGGTAAGGTTCCCTCAAATGGAAATTATATTATCTTTCTTTCATAGATGATAATTCTAGGAGGACTTACATATATTTTCTCAAGATTAAATACAAGGTATTCAAAATTCTCAAGAAGGTTTAATGCACTTTTAAGAATCAAACTGAAATAAAGATAAAAAATTTGTACACACATAATGGAGGAGAAATTTATTCAATATAATTTATCTAATTGTTTGAAAATTGAAAAATAATCAGGAAAAAGATAATTCCTTATACTCCACACAAAGCTGGAGTGGTAGAGAACATGAACAAAATGGTGATGGATAAGGCCCTAAGTATGATAAGTGGTTCCAAATGAGATTAGAATTATTTGGTTGAACTAATGGCCATTTTTTTAATTTGGTGAATAGATGACCGACATCAACTTTGGTGTATAATACACCACATGTAACTTAGAAGAGAAACAAGTCATTAATAAAACAAATGATAGTATTCAATTATGAATCATATAAGAAAATCCCAAAGGAGATAAGAAATAAACTTGACCACATGCTTAGAATTGTATTTTTGTTTGGTATGGTAGTAATGCTAGAAATTCCAAGTTGTGGAATCTACAAAATCAAAAGGCTATTTATATCTAGAATATTCTGTTTAGGTAATTGAAAGGAAATAGTCCAAGGCTTGGTTCAATCATCTCATGAAGTAAAGAAACGTAGGAAAGAAGGCTTGAAATCGATTTCAATACACTAACATCTTGGAGAGATTAGGCGATATGGGAACTAGTAGGACAGACAAGAGATTTCCGTGGAGAGGAATCTCAAAGGTATTAAAGTCAGTGAGAAGAGTCTTGTGAACTCGTGAGTGTAATATCTTCAAGAAACTATTAATTAATATATATCACTATAATGAGATCTAGAAAATAATTTTGATGATAGTACTATTTTTAGAATCATAAGGTTTACACGAGTTCAAGGAGAACGTGATAAGTCTAGCCCTAATGATTACCTTTCATTATTTATATTATCAATGAAGGATAATGAATATCCAAGGAAGATCAAGGACTCTCTTGGTTCATAGTCAAATTCCTTCGATAATGTATATAAAGGAGGAAACAAAGTACTTGAATAAGAGTGATACATGTTACTAGGTAAATTTTATTCTAGAAGAAAAATAATAGGCTGCAAGTGAGGCTTCAACTAGAAGTTTAGAATACAATGAAAATTGGTGGAAGTATAAAGATACTTAATTGCAAAAGGGTTCTCTCTAATCCAAGGGATTGAATTCGATGTCATATTTATTCTTGTTGTAAAATTAACTTCTATCATATTTCTTTTAACTATTTTTGTGTATGGAATGGGTATAGATGAGTTGGATGTTAAAACAACATTTTTTGTGGAGGGTTAGAAGAACAAATCTACGTGAAATATACTAAATTTTTCAAAGTCTAAAGAAGAGAGGAATCAATTTTTCACTAAAATAAATCCTTATATGTCCTAAAATAATCACCAACGATGTGGAATTAGAAATATGACTACGGTGTTCACAAACTTATGCTCGAAAGAAGTACGATATATAGATCCTTATGTGTAATTAGAAGATGAAGGGAATAAATATATCATCATAGTGCTCTCTATAGAATATAAGTTAGTGATCAAGAGTAACAAGGAAATGATCAAATAGGTGAAATAATGACTTTTTGAGAAATTTGAAACATGAAGGACGTTGTTACTAAAAAGTTAATTTTGGGCATGGAGATCAAAAGGGATTGTTGAAGAACATAAATATTTTGCTAAGTTAGAGTAATTATGAGAATAATATTTTAGAAATATTTATGATGCAAGATATTATGAAAATATCAACCAAACAATGTCAAAAGATAAAAAAGGAGTTGGAGAACATGGTGAAGGTTTCATATAAGAGTGTTGTGGGAATCGTAATGTATGCAATTGTGTGAAAAAGACTTAACATTGCACATGTAGTGTGACTTGTGGAAAATATATGTTCAATTTGTGTAAAAAACATTAGAGTTCGTTAAACTAAATATTTTGATGCATAAAAATATTCTAACCATGTTGTTTTCTATAAGAGTAATTGTTTTCTATGAAATATTTATGTGTGAAAGGAAGTGAGTCTAAAGATATTTTTATATTATGAATTGGGTGGAGATATTGATATGTGAAGGTCCACAAGTGGGTAATTTTGCAACTTTTGAGGTGGAGTCATGCTTTTGATGAGAATGAATTGAGTCAACTTTTTTGTAATATATACAAAAATGGACTAATATATCGCAGTTACTAATGTGTGCAAGGAATTAGTCTAGTTTAAAATATTTCGTTCCTTGATTGGGTTCATAGAAAAGACTATAATGATAGATAATGACTCATAGTGGAATTTGTATGGAAAATAGTTTGGATAATAATGAATCACAGTTCAATATCAAACAAAGGATTCTCTTATGAAGGATGGCTTCGCGTGCTTTGATTTATTTTAGATCTCTACTTGATTTTAATCTTCTATTTAGTTTATAGATGCATGTTGTCACCCCCAAAAATTTTCACACATGAAACCCAAAGCCAAACAAATATTATAATGGAAAAATTATTGGATAATTTTTTTTTGTTAAAGTTCGAATGCAACGCTTAACTAAAACCCAGGGTTAATTACCGATAGTCGCAACATTAAATAAATAATAATATTATATAAGAGAATTGATTAAATCTATAGTTGATTTTAAAATATTTCATTCCACTAATCCTAAATAAATTTAATACCTAGGTTCCTAAGCTCATGCAAAACTAAATAATTAAAGTTCAAGTCAAAATAGCTCTTTCATTTATACTAAGCTAATTAATTAATTATCCATTGTAAAAGTAAACTAAACTAATAAGGGTAGAGTTTATTTAATTTAATTCAAGGATAAAAATAAAATCAAATTAATTACTTTCAACACACACTAGTGACCCCTTTCAAAAAGGAGACCCATGTGATCAAATAATCACCCCACCTACCCCCACCTAACTATTGTAGGGGATAATCTTGGCCTTTGGATGAAAATAATATGGACCATTGGATGAGGGGATATCAAAGCAACCCTAACATTTCTTTGTTTTGTAGGTTAAGGGAAGGTATGGGAGAGGAGGAAGCCATGGATGAGGAGGTTGAAAGCCTGGGAAAGGGCTCCAAATCCATTTTACTCTATTATGCATATTTAGCTCTATCTACCCTACTCTAGGATTCGGCTTGAAGAAAATCCTCAATATTAGATGTAAATATGATTTAATTAAACCACCCATTTGGGTATTTTCTATTTATTCGTCAAGTCTATACTTTTGAAGTTATATGTTTCTTTTCTATTGTGATAGCTCTCATTTTAAATACACACACACACACACACACACACACACACACACACACACACACAAACACACACAAACACACACACACTTGGTGTATCTATCTATCTATATATATATATATATATATATATATATATATATATATATATATATATATATATATATATATATAAGAATATGAAGGAGAAAATTTACAGGGTTTGGTGGGGGGATTAGCCCCAACCATATTTAGTTTGTTTGTAATGAGGGGTGTGGAGGGGTCAATAACCCCAACCCCCATTCCATATAACTATGGGGTGGAGGGTGGCGTCGCCGACCCATCCCCACCCTATTTCATTTCCAATTCCCACAGCCGCATAGGCTAAAACAAATCTTTTTTTTTTGTTTATGAAACTCTTTATTTATTAAAATTCATTTACTACAATATTATTTATTAAAAATAATACTAATAATAGGTAATCATAATAATAATTTAGTAATTCATAATAATATTAAATATGTATTAATTTACATATTAATATATATTTATTATTCTTAATATTTCAAAGTTAACAAAACTATTACAATGGTAAAATTATTATTATATATACAAATAAATTGTGAAAAGAAGAATAATATTAGAATAATCTATTTTATTTAAAATTTTCCTTATTGTTTGAATTAGGTCAAAGTTATACTAATGTGAATATGGAAGATTTGCAAAATAAGTACATATAATTAACCTAACTACAATTGCATTTAAGTAGAGGTGCTAGTTCATGTATGTTCTTGTTTTGTTAAATTCACTTAGAGTGAAGTTAGGCTAATTGTAAATTTCCTTACACAACTTGTGAATAAGGTGGTGATAAAAGAGAATGTTTTCATCGAATATTATAGATCTAACTACTATTTCCTTCAACTAGTTTAGAAATACATTTATAGTTAAAATGCTTCTACTTACTTTCTTTTAAAGGAACAAAATAAACATTTTTTATTTCACAAGCAAGTGCAATTAAAAGCATACTTTTTTCTTTCAAAATATATTCTAACACATTAAATTTTTTTGGAAATAAAAGTATGTCAACTATTTTTGAAATGGAAGTATATCAACCTACACTATTATAATATTTTTGATATGAAAGTATGCTGGAAATTAATAAAGGAATATTCATTCCATCCTCATTCGAATATCCCTTTCTTGAAAACAATAAAATCTTGATAATTTCCTTCTACAACACTACACATATGAGATTTTAATTTTCTACATCAACACACTCTTAAAGGATTTTACAAGATAGAAAGATTTCGAAAGATTACAACTTCCTCATAATTTCAAATTTTACAAGGTATCCACTGAAAGTGGGAAGTATGAATTTGAAAATAGATTACAACAAGGCTACCACAACAAAATTTCAAGTCCTCAAAGAGTATGTCTTCTCCACAAAGGTAGATTCAACTTTGGCTCTCTTCAACTTCACAAAGAAATCACAGAACTAGGAAGGGGGAGAAGGCAATGCTCTCCGCCCAACCTTTAATCCATTAAGGGAAGAATTCATTCCCTTAATGGCCCCCGAGCCCAAACCAAGAAACCATGAAGTAGACTTGAGCTACATTGAAAACTATCACAAAGATGCTTCCCAACAAGAAACATATACAAGACAAACAACTCCACCAAGATCACATAACCAACAAGTTTACACATACACATAAAAAAAGGTTCAAGGATCAAACCAAGTAGAGATAGGGTTATGGGAGATGACCTCCTTATGCCTTCCAAGTGAAGTGGGATTCTTACCCTAAGCCTCCAAGTGCACAAAAATAAACACACAATTCCTTATCTCTCCCTTCCAACAAGGAAAAAATCTATGAATCCCTTTTCTCTCCCCATAGGAAAGACTCTCATTCACACTACCACAAATTGTCATGCCTCATATAACTCCCTTTTCCCTCTCCAATGCTCCCATAAGCCCTCCTCACACACCCAACTACTCAACCAACCCACACAAAAATCCATCACAAGAAAAAATGATTTTAACAAGCACAACATTGCTTACACAAAATACAAAAGCATAATAGTAAAAGGGTGGAGAGCCTACCTCTCCATCAAGATCCAAGAAAAACCTTCACAAGCCCCTTCAAATCCAAACTAGCCAATTTCCAAGCACTCTAAAAGCTCCAAAATCTAAAAGTGCACAAGAAGCAAAAAGAGTAAGTAACCCCCATTCCAACAAAAAATCACACATAAATAGAATTGGGAAGTGGGGATGATGAGGTGGCTTCATGTAGGATGCCACTTCATCATCCCCCATCCTCACACTTAATTCAAATACACCAAGACAAAGAAACATCAATGCACAAGCAAGGACTATGACAACCCACATGGCTCAAAATTTGCATGCCATGCTTTAAAAGGACAAAAATAAATTGGATTAGAAAGAAAGTGCAATGATTTTCCATCTCCTACACTCAAAAATAGATAAAGAAGTCAAAATTAAGCTTCTCAACCCATAGGTAAGGTTTTTGGGTCAAATTAAGAGGCATAGGACAAGTCTTACTTGTCGCACAAGTCTCTAAAAGTTCCCACCAAGTCAAAATCCTAATTTTGAACTTGGGGTGGACTAAAACACTCCCAAATAAACATAAATTCATCTTACAAAAGGACTACAAGATCACATCATTACTATTAGTCACATCTCAACTTTGGTTAAACTAAACAATAAGGGTTGAGTCTAATAAACACACATTTACACATGTTAATAAAGTGACAAAATTTCAAAATTTAAATACACAAAACATAAATAAACACATACAACAGTTAAAGAAAGGAACACAATCCACCCAATGGCTAAATATGTGAAATCATCCCGCCATGGGAGACTTCCAAACAAGACATGAAAAATAAACACTAAACAACATTACACAAGTTGTCAATTTTGGCCTCGTTGCTTAATGCTCGACATCCTTCCGTCCTTGGTCCACTATCCCCTTTGATGTTTGTGATAAAATTCCTACACACAAAAAATACCTCTGACATTTTGGTCATATTAACAACATCAAGAAATCACACCACACACACACACACACACACACACACACACACACACACACACACGCACACACATACACACAGATATATATATATATATATATATATATATATATATATATATATATATATATATATATATATATATATATATATATATATATATATATATATAGATATATATATATATATATAACTCCAAATTCATCATTCAACATTTAACAATTCTACTATCCATCAATATGCCAAAATCTAACCCTAACATCCATGAGGTTACAATTCTATTCCAACATCTAAAAAACATATCATGTTAGTGTAAAATCCACATCCTAAAAATCAACATATATCTAACTATCTAACATCACTATCTAGTGGACCAACATAAAACATAATGATCATAGTGTCAATTATCTGTTGATCAATGTCTCGAAATAAAAGTGTTTGAACATCAGTCAAATAGTATTAATATCAAGATAAACAATTTCTAAGAGGAGTGGGCACTACATCTCCCTCCCCTTAGACTTGAATTCCTCCTTGAAGTCACTGAAATAGATAAGGTAGTCTTGTCATACATATCCCACTAGACCCACACCTTGTCAATATCGTGGCCTCAAAGGCCTAGGGTCATGTGTTGTATGATATACATGAGCTTCAATGACACCTAACCCTACTCCTGCACCTACAATGTGGTCCAATCTAAAACATGAGAGGGATTTGGAATATATCTCCTAAATGCAGATACATAAAAAACATCGAGCATGCGAGACAAGCTTGGAGGCAATGTTATATGGTAGGCCAAGGGACTTATACACTCCAAGATCTTGAAGGAACCCAAAAATCTCAGAGATAAATTAGATCCTTTTCCATAACAGATTAGACTATTATGAATCTTGATACAAAGAAACACCTTCATACCCACCTCAAAACTATGATCTATCCTCCTCATATCAGCACTCTTCTTCTATTTATCCTGCGCCTCTTGAAGCCCATAATGAATCAAGCCAACCTGTTGCTCCATATCCTATACCAAATTTAGCCTGAGCGAAACCCTATCCTCCAACCTATCCCAACTCAAAGGTGTCTTGCACTCGCTGCCATACAACGCCTGAAAAGGAGCCATGCCAATCAAACTCTAAAAGCTTTTGTTGTAGGAAAAATCTACCAAATACAAGTACTCCTCCTACCTAGACTGTTGGTCCATGACATACATCCACAATATATCCTCTAAAAAAAATTCACTCACTCTATCTGCCCATATGTCTCTAGATGATAAGTTATACTTAACTTGATACTCATACCAAAAACTCATTACATGGTAGTCCATAAGTGAGAAGTGTACAAGGGATCACGGTCACAAATGATATTCTGTAGAATCCTATACAATCTGACAATCTCATCAAGGTATACTCGCGCTGCTGCACTAGTTGTATAGGTGTTCTTCACCATATAAAAATGATCCACTTTTTTCAATTTATCCACTGTGACCATGATGGCGTCATTGTGATATCTCGATGTCGGTAGCCGTATAATGAAATCCATGGAAATAGTGTTCTATTTCTACCCTAGTATGGCATGTGGGTAGAGAAGGCCAGCTGGATGCTGATGTTCAACTTTCACCTTCTGTCACTCTAAATAGCATGACAAAAATTGAGATACTTCCCACTGAATACCTCTCCAATGATAAAGTTGTCTCAAAGTAGCGTGCATCTTCTTCACCCCTAGATGGGCTGAATATGGTGCATGATAAGCCTCTGCCAAGATATCCTATCTCAAGCCTCCATCTCTTGGAACATATATCCAACCTATGTTTCTGAGAAGACCATCATCCTCTAATGAGAATTCATCAAAATTTCCCTCAAGTGATCTCTGCGACTCAATCTATGATCTACCTATAAGTGAGAAGCTTTTGTGAGGAAATTGCTGCAAGATCCTACTCCGTAAATCTGTACTCACTGAGGTAGCGATAAACACATGTCTCTGTCTACTCAGTGTGTCTACAACCAAATTATCCTTCCCCTTCACATGCTCTATCTCTATGTCATACTTGCAAAACAGCTCCATCCAACACCGTTGACGAGCATTGATATTGGGCTTCGCAAAGAGGTGGCGAAGACTCAAGTGATCAGTCATGAGTATAAATCTCCAGCCAAGAAGAAAGTGTCTCCGTCGAACCAATGCATGAATAATAGCTGTAAGATCAAGGTCATGAGTCAGATAATTGAGCTCATAATCCTTGAGTTTTCAAGAATCAAAAGATACCAAAGAAACATCTGTGTAAATGAAGAACGCACCATGAGGGTTCGACACTGCAATAATAGGTGTCGTCATAAGGCATTCCTTTAGTTTCCTAAAGGCCCTCTCACATCTATCTGACCAGATGAACTTCTTCCCTTTCCATTGAAGGGAAGTGATGGGGTACGTAACCGAAGAGAATTCCTGAACAAATCTCCTATAATATCCTACTAACCCCATGAAACTGCGCACCTAGGTCATGCTAATAGGTGTTGGCTAATCCATAATGGCTCTAATCTTGGAAGGATCGACTAGGATACCTTCCCCAAAAATGATGTGACCCAGATACTGCACCTCTAAATAAAAGAACACACCTTTCTCTATGTTCCCGTAAAGTTGTTGCTCACCAAAACACTGCAGAACCTGACAAAGGTGCTCCTCATGCTCCTTATGTGTGAGAGAAAAGATCAAGATTTTATCAAGAAAAATGATTACAAAATAATCTAAAAAGGTCCTTAACACCCCTTTCATCAAACTCATGAACACTACAGGGGCATTCGTAACACCAAATGGGACCACTGTGCACTCATATTGGCCATACCTCGTGTAAAAAGATGACTTATGGATACCTACCTCTGCAATCCTTAGCTGATGGTATCCTGACTTAAGATAAATCTTAGAAAATATAGTGACCCCCTTCATCTGATCAAAACAATCATCAATGTGAGGAATGGCTGAATGATTCTTGATCATTACTTTGTTCAACTGATGATAGTGCACACACAACCGCAAGGATCCATCCTTTTTCTTCACAAAGATCACCTATACACCCCAAGGGGATACAATAGGATGAATTAGGCCTTTCTCAAGAAGGCACTCAAGCTTCAACTTGATCTCACATAGCTCAGTTGTGGTCATCCTATAAGGAGCACACCAAATTATTCTGATCCTAGAACCAAATCAATATGAAAATTTGTCTCACGTGGGGGAGGCATCCCTGAAAGCTCACTAGGAAACACAACCAATAACTCTTACAATATGGGGGGATCATCAAGAGAAGGTCCACTATCCTCATCCTTTGACCTATCACATACTATAATAGCATACAACTGACAACCCCATTACGCACACCACTTCAGCTACATAGAGGAAATAATGCGGATAGAGATGGGTTTCCTGACTCCAACAATCACTGACTCCACATCCAAATCATCTGAACAAGAAATAACCTTACCATAGTAATCAACTCTATATTTTTGTGTAGAAAACCAATCCATACCCAAAATCATTCCATAAGAACCCAAGGGAAGGATGCGAAGATCCAAAGTAGTGGAAAAATGTCCTAGGTCCACTACGCATTCCTTGACTAAGGAGTCAATTGAGATCTTGGCTCTAGAAGCCATATCGATGTCAAAACTAAAACCCTTCCTAACTGCCACCAACCTGTAAAGCTCTACTAAAGATGGTGAAATGAAATAATCTTATGAACCTCTGTCAAATAAACTAGGGATAGAAATACCATGAATTCTACCTGTAGTCTCTATCACTGTTACCTTGTGCTCTTCCTGATGTTTGTCGACCTCTGCATAAATTGTGTGGCTCCTGGTCATGTCACCAACACTAGTCTCAAAAATAGGTGCCTTACCGTGATTAACAAGAGTTTGATGGCACTCTCTCTAAAGGTTTCTGTGCATGCCACATCCATAATAAGCACCTAGTCCTCTCCACTGGGAAGATAATCCTTTACATGGCCCAGTAGTATACGCTAATGAACCTGATGATCCAACCATAGAACTCTGTGGGTGTTATGGTTTATGCACTCCTACTGATTGTGCTCGAGATGGAGTTGTACGATTCAAAAGTGACAAGTAAGCATGGGAATCTACAAGTAACTCTTCCTCGCACCCGACCTCCCGAGGTCGTGTTGAGACAACTAATGGGGATGGACTATACGTGGGGTATGGGTAAACTAGTTAGGCAATCTTATATCTTCGACACACACTAATGGAATCTGTAAATCTAAGGCAAAGAAGGCCCTCCTAACCTAAACTGGTGTGATAGATCGGTTATTGAGGATGAATTCTCGAAGTCTCCAATCAATATCGAGCTCTGGCATGATTCGATTTATAGGTTGCGAGATATGGGGAAAATGACCTGGGATTGTTTCGTGTATATCTCCATATAGGGTCATAGGATGGATGATGGATATGGTGGATTCTACGGGAAATTCTCTGGTGTAGTCCAGAAATCCTTCGCTTCGTTAGCTTCTATATCCAACAAGGATAATTGTGTGATGATAATAGGTGGAAGTGGAGTGGATTTGAATACTAATGTGCGTAAACTAGCGTTAACATCGAATTGACTTGTGGACTCATTGGGTTGTTTGATTTTTGAATCACAACCGTAGATTCATGGTTGTTGTGGACCTACTATGGTCATGTGTGGAATCAGTCTCTAATCCCTAGTATCCAATAGTCATATGCCTTTTCGGCCTCTATGTTCAGAATTAATAGTTGTGCAATATTTTCACAGTATCTTACAGGCGTTCTTACTACCTGAAGTCTTAAGTTAGTGTCTATATCAGTGAGAATATCTCTTACGTCTAGCTATGGGACCAAAGGATCACAACCGAATGTTTTCTCTCTTTCAAGCGCTTCTACAATCATGTGGATGTTTATCTAGGGTAACCTGTAGTTTGGCTAGTTTGACCAGAATATGTGTGCTTGGTCGTCTTCTATGTTTAACCCTTTTAACTGTGAGCTGATTTGTTGTAAGTCTGTTGTTGTTTGGAAGACTTGAATTCTAACATTCTGGTCTATATCAGTTATTGTTGCAACAAGATTGGGCTGAGGCACGATAGGCTTGAATATGTATTCTCTGGGCTCCCTAGGTCCTATGATTGTCATGCAAAAGGAAGTGATATAAAGCTAATTAATGACAGAATAAATCAACTACGCAAGATATATCTATGTATATTCCTAAATATGATATTTTGATGAACTAAAAAAAGAGAAATTATCCAATATATCTAGAAATTGAAAACTAAACTAATAACGAAATTAAAACAAACAAAGTAGCCGAGTATAGCTACTTGTCTGTGTAGTTGTGAATCTATTCTAAGTAACCAGATAACTGATCTAATCTATTTGAAAGACTCTCGATCCTACCTCAGAAGTGAGGAGTGAATCATAGTTTCTCAGAAACTATCAATCCCCATTGCTTCCCTAGCAATATGAAAGGTAAAATTAATTGAAATGAAATGACTGACTACTCTACTTGATATGCTTTTAACTAGAACTTTGAAAGCTTGAACTTGGATTTTGCATAATAGTGGTGAATCCGATGGTGTGTGGCCTTGTCCCCTCAGTGTGATTTCCTCATTCTATCGTGCTCACGTGGATCCAAAAAAGCATGTAATGCTAGCATCAACAGAAGTAGATATGAGACAATAGCAGCTTAGGATGCATAATGAATACAAAGCGATTAGGAGGGGGATAGCGCAAGAGAAGAAAGCTTGGCTTATGCAATTCTTAGTGGTATTTATTGCGAGTCATGCAACATAAAATGTCTACAACCTAAAACTATCCTACTTGACAAGCAGAACCTGCAACTTTAATGGCTTCCTACTGAAAATCAAACTATCCTACTCCAATTGGCTGGATGAAATAATAATAGCACTTCAACAAGGAGAATATGTGGCTTTCTAACAGCTAAACAATACTAACCATGCATATAACAAATGAAACTATGAATCCTAAGAAAAATTGAAAGGCTAAGCTATTGAAATGAGAAATTTAGAGGCAAATTTTGAGGGGCCATTTGCTTGAGCACAAGCCAGTTATATATAAAATCCCATTTACCCAAAGGTGAAAACAAAATTGATCTCTTAAACTATAAACAATGCCAAAACACTATTCCAGGGAACCAAAATCATAAATACAAGCAAAGGAAGTGAAAAACGTTGTTAAACATTGAAAATTTACATGAGTCGCATTAAAAAGACCATTCTGGAAAACGCATGAAGGAATGCTACCCTGAGTAGGGTGGCAGTTACAGGACCGCCGCCCCGTCTGGGCGGTGGTTTCGTCACTGAAGACCGAAAAGCAAAGAAAAGAGGGGGGAAGGAAAAATTAAAGCATGCAGGGGCTAAGCGGGGCATGTGGGATGTTAACGCATACTGGAGAGCTTTTCCGGATCCCGAACACCTTACGAGGAGACCTGTATCATCATTGGGGCACATGTAATGTTGTTTCGGTGGTGCAGTACCCTAAAATTTTGGGTACGTACATATTGCCCCCTTGGAGAAGCATTTTAGCCATGAAGAGGCATAAAACAGTGGGTCCGAGTATGGCAGTCCCCAAATGGGAAGTTAGAAGTTATACCTGATACACTCGTGTGTCGAAATGATGCCATCCAAAATTCCTACTACCTGCAAAATGAAAAGAGGACTCAAATGTAGATAGACAAAATAGATCAGAAAAAAATACTAAAATAATATGAAATGAGGACGTACCATTTATGCGGGGATAAGAACATACCTTCATCGATGCTCCAAACCTATGGAAAGGGCATTCAAAACAAGTCAGGTTGCTATATATGTAAATGTGGGCCCATTTTCCTATTCATTTACCCGTGTTGATTTGGTTAATTTTGAGCTCTGGGACCCACAGTGATGGTTTCTCACGTGAGTACAATCAAAACGTTTGAGATGAGATCGTGATCATGCCTCCACAACCAGAACACCGACTTGCGAGATCACATGTTAGTTTTTCTCGATTTACCATTTTTTCCCCCAAAATGTTAAAATGGTGGAATCTTTGTCATGGGGGGATTATTTTTGAAAATGTTAGTTTTAGTAGAGTCAACTAGGGGGGCACCTATTGGGTAGGCTTTGTTTGAGTCAAAATGGTCTTTATTTTACATTTTTAGCCACTTTTAGGGAACATGACCCACGTGGGTTTTTGAGACACGACCGCCACCTTGATCAGGGCGGTGGTTACAAGACCGCCGCCTTTAAGGCACTGATTATGGAACTGCCGCCCTACTCAAGGTGGCGGTTCTACATAGAATGTATAAATAATACTTATTTGAATTTGTTTTTGTATTTTTAGCATCCTTTCCTGCTTTCATGATTTTTCTAATGTCACTTGGATACTAACTTACTCTGTTTTGTGTGTTTTTAGGTGTATGCAGGAAAAGGAGGAGTATATCCGATGGAATCGGGAGAGGGAGTGTGATTGGCTTCCGGCAGTATTGGATGCCCTTTCTCAGGGTGAGCAGGACACTCTTTAGAGGGCCGGTATACTTCGTATTTCACGGGTCCCACATGTTGCACTGTCTAGTCACATACTTTGTGACTTATTTTCATATTGGGATGCAGATCGGAACACTTTCTGATTACTAGGGGTCTGAGGTGAGTGGAACATTCCTTTGGAGGACTTTTACCATATCTTGGGGGTCCCGATTATTGGGAGATGGCTCACTCTTGGGACAACAAGGTCACGAGCTCAGTTAGCACAGTGGGCCTCATATATGAGAGATGCATTTATCTCCACTAGTTCGAAGAAGGGTGTGAGGGTCCGATCTATTCCTAGTCTACCTATCCCCTTGATTTGTTAGGCTATTATGGGCATCCTTGCCTCGAGATTGATCAAGGACAAGGGAGGAAACACCTTACTATATTGCTGGTCCCCCTTCATTACACAGAATGGGGGGCATGGCCAAAATTATGCCTGGGGAGCTGACATTCTTGGGACCACCTATCATGATTTGTACCGGGTGGTCCGTTTACAGGGGTAGTCATTGAGCCATCCGACCCTGGTTATGATCTGGGTCTATGAGTGTTTCATCCCCTATGGAAGAGGTGTAGAGGTGGTAGATCCTAGAGCTGTGAGGGCAGCCAGATGGACAGACATGTCGGTGCTCAGAGCACCTCACTAGCCAGTCACCTCCTTGACCACTGATGACATGGAGGCCATGGCAGGTTTATGGGGTGAGGAGGCTCTTACTTTGATTTCTTGCTCCACCACAGGGAATCTTGTTGAGAGGATGGGGAGGGTGGAGATACATCCATTTAGTCGAGTGCCTCAGCAGTTTGGCCTTCTGTACGTGGGTATGCTTCCCCTAGTGGTACCAGTATATAGATCAGTCCAGGAGGCTAGAGGAGGTCCTAGAGGCCGGGGTTGGATAGTTGTTACTCCTAGTGTCCCCGTTATAGCTAAGAGGGTAGTATGAGCTTGAGGGAGAAACGGTGCTCCTTAGGCACCCTTGCTTCAGATTGCCGCCAGTCCTGCCCATAGCAGTGATGACCCCATTGACATAAACTCTGAGTCCAAGGAGTTCACAAGGGGGGAGATGGAGGAGGATACCGAGGTTGAGGTCAGTGAGTAAGGTGAAGAGGAGGACAATGATCCTGAGTGGCATGACACTCAGGATATTTTACAGGTGGAGAGGGTAGAGTAGAGTGTAGAGAGGGTGACCCTATCTTTGGAGGAGCCACCTTCTCAGGGCTTGGTTGGAGAGGATGAGTCCATAGTAGGACATTATGTGGCCCCAGGCATAGGAGGAGCACACCAGTCAGTAGCGGCATTTGTGGCAGGTGCCGACCCTAGAGATCCATCTTGGAGGCCCGGAGATCCGAGTGAGTTATCATCCTTCCTTTTAATGTTTGTTTCTATCTCTTGATTATTTCTAATTGGGTTGTTCTCCTTTGCTTGCAGAGACTGTTAATGAGTGGCGAGACCTGATTCTCCAGGTATGCACTGATACCCTAATGATCCCTATGGAGAAGACCCATGCAGAGCTATCAGTAGATGTGGGGGAGCCCTCAGCAGCTAGTAGGCATACCGACATTTTTTCCCCTGTCTGGCATGTGGCCAGGATGGTGACCTCCCTCCGTATTGAGCTGGTAGGGTACAGGACAGTAGAGCACCTGATGAGGAGTCACTCTCATGGCGAGGCTGCAACTGCTCCTTGGGACCGTGAGCCCTTTATGCACTCAGAGCGCCGGCGTAGCCGGAGTCCTAGACATGGACGTGCACCCTCAGAGGGATGTCATAGGGATTGAGAGGTCGTTTGTATGATGTTTTTATATTTTCTAGGCTCTTTGAGTGTTTTGACCATGCTTAGCGCATGATGACATTGTACAAGAAACTTTGATTATATATACAAACATTCTTGTTTTCGATTACACTCTTGGTATCAATGTTCTTGTGATTTGCTTTCGTATATAAACTACAATGTTAGTTTTATATGCCTTTCAGAATGTATGCAATGGAGAACAAATGATACAAATGTTTTCTTTCTTTTTGTATTTTGTGATGCTGATGTATGATAATGTAGACACAGCGTGGTTTTGAAATTTAATTTCTATAAGCAATTTTTGGTACTTCATTTTTTTTTTGACAAAATGAGATGATAAACCAGGTATGATGAGAAAATGAACTTGCCCCATTCCTATCTCCACGCAACTAGTAAGATGCGAGGGCTCATCACTAAGAGCTAGAAAGGGCACAAGTTGTGAAATTTGTTGAATGGTAGTGATGAGAGATAGAAAAATATTTGGTGGAACAAAATTAGGATGCTACAAACTTACTCTACTCAAGTGACTCCATAGTTTAGAATTCTACTTGCTTTACGGTTTATCTAGACTTAGATCCGTAGATGGCCACATGATTGACAAAATCTAGTTTTTAGGGTTTGGAACTCTCTTGGAATTTTGGACATCTGATTCATTTGTTTTTGACTCAAGATTTCAAAGGTTCATTTGAATTGTTTGCTGACTACTTTCAACATTTATTGTTAAGAGGACCACCTATACCCTACCCCATGCTACTAGTCAGAAGCATGGACTTATCACCATGGACAAGGTACAGGTGAGTAAGGGCATTCCCATCATTTCCCAACCCTACGTCACTAGTAAGAGATGAAAGCTTATCACCGAAGGTTGGTAGGGCAAGAAAATGTGTAAAAATAAAATTTTCTATTTGATCTATATTTGACTTGTTTATTTGAGCAAAATGTCAGTATGTTCTTATTTCCAAAGAGATCTATATATGGGGTAGATGTGAGACCATGAAGTTTCTAGAACAGACCATAGGCAATACACCTATCCTAGGGAGAAACTAAAAGAGAGAACAAGCATGCAGACCTTGGTATGGTTAGCGTTAAGACTTTGTCATATCTAGCTTTGTATGGATGAAAGGATTCTGAAATGGTGATGATGTTATGAAAGTGAAGAAGTATGATTTAAAAGCTAATGTCAATACCATTAGAAGTTTGTAATGAATTGCTTTGAAGAATAAGTTCCTTGATCACAAAATTATACGAAACAAGTGGACAAAATAGTAGATATAATTATACAAATAATGCTGGTTACTTATGCATAGAATCGTTCAAGGTGCAGGGAATTGACAGTTTCACCAAATTCCTCACCTTCTAGTGTACATAAGAGATATGCACCATTTCCATAGTCTTTCGTGACTCAGTATGGGCCCAACCATTTGGGCCGGAATTTCCTTCCTTCCCTGGTATTTTTATCAATCCCGTTGTCTAGTCTTAGAACTAGATCACCTTCATATATGTCTCGTTCATAGACCTTCTTGTTATATTGTCGACACATACGGTGAACATAGAATCTGTGCCACTATTCAGCATATAGCCTGGCCTCATCTAGGATTTCTAGTTGAGAGAGACGTGCTTCTCTATAAGCTTCTTCATCCAGAATCCCTTGTAATGAGATTCGAAGACTGGGTATTTCAACCTCAAGTGGGAGAACTGCTTCCGCTCCAAATACCAGCGAGAAAGGAGTTGCTCCTGTTGGTGTTCTTATTGAGGTCTGGTGGGCCCACAAGGCTGGGTATAACTTTAAATGCCAATCTTTTTTGTTTTCTTTCACCGTTTTAAGGAGAATGGCTTTAAATGTTTTATTTGTTGCTTCAGCTTGTCCGTTGGCTTGAGGGTAATACAGGGAGGCTGTATGATGGTTTATTTTAAATTTATTGCATAGCTCATGAACCTCGTCATTCTTAATAGAAGTACCATTATCTGTGATAACATTTTTTGGGACACCGTACCTACAAATGATCTGGTTCAAAATGAACTTGGCGATCAGGAAACCTAGTACAGTGGTGAGAGGCATAGCCTCTACCCATTTGGTAAAATACTCAGTGGCTGTGATTATGAAGTTATGGCCATTTATAGATGACGGGAGATAATTTCCCTATCAAATCTAGCCCCCATGTAGAAAAGGGCCATGGAGTAGTGATTGGTTGTAGAGCTTATGCCGGCATGTGAATCTTGTGGGAGAATTCATGGAATTTATGACACCTGCATACAAACTCTACTTCGTTGTGTTCTAGAGTGGGCCAAAAATATCCCATTCAATGTATTTTGTGAGTAGTGACATGAACATCGAAGTGGCCTCCATATATTCCACTGTGAGATTCATGGAGAATCTTCTTGGATTCTTTTATGTCAACACACCTTAGAAGCATTCCATCGAAAGCATTACGATAGAGTACTTGTTCTATAATAATGTATTTAGCTACGATAATGCGTAACCACCTTCTTTGTTGTGGCATAGGACTTTTGGGATATGTATGGCTCATGATATAATTAATAATATTAGTATACCAAGGACATTCAGAGATGGGAGGTCTAGTTTCGATGTAATCTATGCATTCATCAGGAAAGTCCAAATTGATTAGATTGCCTCCATCGAATGGGTTGTTAGCTAACCAATCTACTATGATTTGTCCCTTAACAGAATTTTGATTTACAAAAGTTAATTCAAATTCACCCATTAAGGTCATAAAACATCCAGCCTTCTTAGATAAGGAGCCTTGAGTGAGAAAGGTTCGTAAATGGTTTTTTTTTACAATGACCCTCATTTCTTGATTTAGCATGTAATGTCTTAAGCATTTGGTTGCAAAAACTATGGCAAGGCACTCTCATTCTACTTGTATATAGCATGTTTCATAATCTAGTAACATGCAGCTTATAAAATAAATTGTGTTTTCTCTCTTGTCATCATCTTCTTGAGCCAACATACAGGCTAGCGAGACATTGGTGGCTCGTGAATATAAGCTTAAAGGGCGATATAGTTTAGGTGGCATTAGCATGGGTCGTGACAACAAGAAACACTTAACTGCTTCGAAATCCTCCGTGCAGTCTTCGGTCTAATCGATACTGTACTCTTTCTTGAGTAGATTGTTGATTGGATTAATGGTGAAGCTTAAATCTAGGATGAATCTTCGGATTGATCCCTCTTGATGATATAGTGTAACCTAAAATCTTCCCTCCTGTCACACCAAATACACATTTTTCTAGGTTTAATGTGACTCGGTATTCTATCAAACATGAAAGAATGATATGGAGCACTTCAGGGTGATCACAGCACTTCTTTCCCTTGGCCAACAAGTCATCTACGTAGGATTCCATGATCTTGTGAATAAGATCATGAAATATGTATGTCATTGCCCGTTGGTATGTGGCACCAGCATTCTTGAGACCAAATGACATAACAATGTAGCAATAGGTTCCCCAAGTAGTTATAAATGTGGTTTTGGCTTGGTCTTGTTTGGATATTCTAATTTGATTATATTCTGAGAATCCATCCATGAGAAATAAAAGCTCAAATCCAGCTATTACGTCAATGATGACGTCAATGGATGGTAATGGGAAGTCATCCTTAGGGCACGCTTTGTTAATGTCTCAGAAATCTATGCAAATGCGTATCTTCCCATTCTTTTTTAGAAGGGGAATGATATTAGATATCCATTAAGAATAATCGACTGGTTTGATGAATCCTACTTGGAGGAGTTTCATTACTTCTTCCTTTACCATGAGAGCTACCTTGGGTTTCATTGGTCTTAATTTTTTTTTAACTAGCTTTGTATTTCATTTGGTGACAAGGTTATGTACCGCGATGTGTGGTGTAACCCCTATCATTTCTTTATAATTAAATGCGAAATCCTTCTGATGTTCTTTCAGCATTCGAGTGTGTATTTTTGTTTCTTCTGGAGTTAACAAAGATACTAGTTTCAAGATCTTTGGGTCTTCCTCCATTCCAATGTTAATATCAATTATTTCTTTGATTAAAGAAGCATTACCTTCATCAAACTTAGGCAGGGTTCGAGGTAATTCCATATCGTCTCCATTCTCTACTATGTACATGCTGAGTTCTTTTTATGTGGAAGCTCTATCATGGGATTTCCAAAGTAGGAAGATGAATGTGGGATTAAGGATGAATTTACCTCATGATGGGTGAGATGTAACATTGCATAGGCATTTAAGTAATCCATAGTGGTTCTATCACTATCAACTTGGTCTAGGATAATAGAGTTGTTCTCAGGTATGTTCGTTAAAAGAGGGTTTGACATTGATTTCACTAATGGTTTAGTACAAAGTGATACCACGAAACGGGTATCTTCTAACTCACTATTTGGGGTGAAGTGTGATGCTAAGGTTGCTATAGAATCCACAAGAAGATTTTTTTCTCGTAGGATTGCTTCAATGGATATGAAGTCGCATTCTTTTCTCAAAGTTAATACCACTATTTTGTAGAGTTGTAAGTGTTCAGCTCTGGTTTCATACTCCTCAGAGACTTGGTTTGCTACTAATTGAGAGTCTCCTAACACCCTGATGTTGTTAACACCGAGCCTTTTAGCTATGATGAGGCCAAGGAGGAGGGCTTCATACTCTGTGCCATTGTTTGTACATTTAAAATTTAGTTTAAAGGTGAATGGTAGGATCTTTCCGTTCGGGAGAAGTAAAGATCATACCTGCCCTCACCCCATAACGACATCTTGCTCCATCAAAATGGAGAGTCCAATATTTAGTTGGGAAGATGGACATTGAGAAATTTGCTACGTCAATTTTTTCTGCCTCGGTTATTTCTACCATGCAGAGATCCTCTGCTAGAAGAGCACGAACACCTAGGGTATATCCTATACCTATAGAACCAAATGGTAGGAAAATTGGTAGATCCAATTGTAGTAAGTAAAAAATCTTTGTAGTAGTTCCTAATGATACTGTTTCTACAATGTTAGTCTTATTCTTGAGGGCTGGAATAGTCTTGACTAGGCTCATAGTCTCAAGATATGTTGTAGGTACCAACTTTTCTTCTGGTTTCATGCCAGTTGGTTTATTAAGTTGGTTTGTTGGGAGTTCAAACTCAGAGTGAATGCCTAGTCTTTTCTTTAAGTCTGCTAGGTGTATATCGAATGGTTTTGGATTCCCTTTGGCTATGAATACCTTTCCTAAGTGCAAGAACCTTACTTATTGAAATAACGTAGAAGGGATTGCCTTCATAGAGTGTATCCATGGTCGGCCGAGGATCATATTATAATTGGTTTCCCGATCTATAATATAAAACTCAGTCAGGATTGTTTTGGGTCCTAAGGTACCTGGTAGTGTTATAGTTCTGATTGAAGTGGCCTTAAGGATGTCATAGCCTCTTAGCGTATTTCGAGTCATGGAACAGTTTGTTTCTCCATACCCTAGCTTTTGAAGGAAAGAGAAGGGGACTATGTTAACCGCTGCCCCATCGTCAACCATTGCACATTTAACGTAATTGTTATAAACCCACTCTTGCAAATGTAAGGCTGGATCACCTCTATGTGCACTCTCAGTGTCTATTGGCATTTTGTTTATTTCGAATATAAACTCGGTATCCCTATCTGGCTGCCCCAGAGGGTAGATATCAAAGTCTATATGGTTTACCTGTGTTTCAGGAGGTGGAGTGATGTTAATTAAATGTCCTAACCCTAATGCCTCTAAAAGAGCAGTCCTGTGGGTAGGAGAGTTCCTCACCAAATCCAAAAAGGAGATGTGAGAGAAGTCTTTTGTTAGGTCATTAATTAAATCATAGGCACCTACAGGTTTTACTAATATTTTTTGGATGTTATCTACCTCTAGCGGGTAACTTGGACTTGGCTGAGAGGAATACTCTCGTGTCCTTGTTATAGCTTCCACATGTAACTTAGTGTCTAAATCCACTAAGCTGACTATCTTGGGTCGTGGTTGACTCCCTAACTATGGTGCAATAGATGGATTTAGTGAATTTGAGGCTTTATGATCATTATTTCCTGCCATTACACCTTTGTTCGTCCCATTAAGATTTAATTTGTTGTTATTGTGATTTGGGAGCGGATCATTGAAGATCTTGAGGGGATCATTTTGAGAGGAAACTACCCCTGTAAAAGTATTTGGTGATGGTGACACAAGATCTACCAAGAACATATCTATTAAAAGTTGTCTTTGCTCCTCTGGAAAATGTTGCATGAATTTATTGTAGTCATGGCATGTTCTAGTGTCGTGGCCTCCAATCTTGTGAAAACCACAATACAATCTAGGATTGTAATTTCTAGGTTGCTGGTTTGGCGTATATTGTGGCCCAAAACTCTGATCAAACCATTGTCTATTAGGATTAAGGTTTTGCATTTGTTGTTTATGGTTCTGGTTCTGATTTTGATATCTAGTTGAGTTTTGGCTTGGACCCTGTGTCTAGATATGCCGTTGTTGTTGTTGTTGTTTGTGGACGATTAAAATCCACTGAATTGATTTTTGGGGTAAAGTTGTTGTTTCATTGACTGTTAACCAATGGTGGAGTATTTAGAACATTGAACTTTTTAGCTTTGTCAGTTACCCCATTGGTGGTTGCGTTGTGATTTTTGTTAAGGATTTTAGGTCCTTGATTGACATTTGTGGCAATAGGGTAAGTCGTAGTGTTCTTGTTGGGGGTGATTAACCTCCTGTTTGCTCCATATGCCTTACAACCGCTATCTATTGCCACTTGATCTATTCAGAGAATGCTCTCAAGTAATTCATCATAAGTCCTTAGTGGGAACTTCTGGACTTCTTCCTTCACCTCTCTGCTGAGAGAATGAATGAATAAATCACACAGCTCCATTTGGTCCATGTTTGGAGCACTGGCCGAAGAATAAAGGACTGTACGCCATCTCTGGATGAAATGAGTGATAAATTCATTATGCTCTTGTTTAATGTGCAAGAATTCCCTGATTCCTATTCTTAACAGTTTGTTCATGTCAAATTCCTTAATGAACTCTGAAACTAGTTGTTTAAATGAATGGATGGAAGCTTCAGGTATTCTGTGATACCAATCAAGGGCGATGCCTTCCAAGGTTTTGGGGAATAGTTTGGTGACAACCCCATCCCATGCAAGTAGTTCTCGAATGGCTGTAGCATAGGCCTTAATGTGTGTATTCGGGTCTCCCTCCCCTTTGTGTTTGGGTAAATCGGGAAGAGGTCTCAGAAGCATGATGCTTCGTATGGTGAAGTCTAAGGGCTCTTTCAAATACTGTGAGTAAGTCCCTATTACATAGGTTTCGACCATTGATGGTGCCTATTGAGGGGGAGGAGGTGGAATGGGTTGCTGATACGGCATAGCGTATGTGTTTGCAGGGGCATAAGGAAGCCCCTATGGTTGAGTAACCATGCCAGGAGAGGAGAACATATCTTCTTGTGGCGACTTGGAGTACATGTTTAAGTATGAAGGAGTATTCCCCAAGAGTGGATTGTGTTGTACCAGACTGGGAGGTATCATATTCTCCACCCAAACGGTGTTGGAAGTGGCGGTTCTAGTTGGTGTTTGTTGCGAATACCAAGGAGGCATGCGCAACGTACCTATGCCTATGAGGAGGTCTACTTGGCTAGGATGATGTGGAGGATTGGAATTTCCTGCTTACATGAATTGAGATGTTTGTCTTGCTTGATCAAGTTCTAACCCTCTAATTCTTTCTACTAAAGTCGAAATGACTGTATTTGGTGAAGTCCCAGTATTTTGCCTTGGTGGCGTTTGTTTTATATTCTGAGGTTGTATACTCATGTGATACCCTGTTATGAATTGATCGTTGCCCTGCCAAGTTTCATCGAGGGCATTTCCTATAGGTAATGGTATGGAGGTGTTTTCTTGAAAAGAGACCTCGAGTCATGTTTGTAAACTTCCTATAGGTGGGTACATACTTTCATAGCGTTGTTCATTCCTGGTGTATCATACTGAATGATCATCATCTAAAACTAGGTATGGATCTGATTGTTTGCTAATTTGTGGTCTAACCAGCACTTGAGGAGATGAACCAGATTCTCTTGTGAATGTCATATTGTTCGAGCTTGAAGGCTCTGTTTGTTGTGTTTGCACGAGTTGATCCAAATCCTCTATTTGGAAAGATGAACTATATCTAGTCCTTGGAGGTGGAGTTTGTGTTGATAATTGGTTATTTAAATAGTTGTCACCCCATACTGAGAGCGAGGGTGATGACTGTCTATTCAGTTGAGCATAGTATGCCTCAAGACCTAAGAGAGGTCTGCCATATGCGTTGAATCCTGACATATTCGGGGGGTATATGAATACCGTAGAATAATGGGAAAGAGTGAAGGTGGAAGAAAGAGGTAATAAAGAAAACGGGAACAATTTGTGTTTCACATTATTGTTCACCAATTTTGTAGATGGAAAAGCGACAAGCGAGCATGGTAATCTACAAGTAGCTCTTCCTCGCACCCAACCTCCTAACATCATGCCGAGACATCTAGTGGGGATGGACTATACATGGGGTATGGGTAAACTAGTTAGGAAATATTATATCTTCGACACACAGTAATGGAATCTGTGAATCTAACACAAGGAAGGCCCTCCTAACCTGAACTGGTGTGATAAATCAGTTGGTGAGGATGACTGCTCGAAGGCTCCAAACAATATCGAGCTCTGGCATGATTCGATCTATAGGTTGTGGGATACGGGGAAAATGACCTGGGATTGTTTCGTGTATATCTCTAGATAGGGTCATAGGATGGATGATGGATATGGTGGATTCTCTGGCCTAGTCCAGAATAGCTTCGTTAGCTTCTATATCCAATAGGGATAATTGTGTGATGATAATAGGCGAAAGTGGAGTGGATTTGAATACTAATGTGTGTAAACTAGCATCAACATCAGATTGACCTGTTGACTCATTGGGTTGTGGGATTTTTGAATCACAACTGTAGATTCGTGGTTGTTGTGGACCTGCTATGGTCATGTGCGGAATCAGTCTCTAATCCCTAGTATCCAATAGTCGTATGCCTTTTCGGCCTCTATTTTTAGATTTAATAGTTCTGTAATCTTTTCACAGTATCTTACGGGTGTTCTTGCAACCTGAATTCTTAAGTTAGTGTCTATTTCAATGAGAATATCTCTTGCGTCTGGTTGTGGGACCAAAGGATCATAACCAAATGTTTTCTCTCTTTCTATCTCTTCTACAATCATGTGGATGTTTATCTAGGGTAACCTATAGTTTGGCTAGTTTGACCAGAATATGTGTGCTTGGTTGTCTTCTATGTTTAACCCTCTTAACTGTGGGCTGATCTATTGTAAGTTTGTTGTTGTTCGGAAGACTTTAATTCTAAGATTTTGGTCTATATCGGTTATTGCTGTAACAAGATTGGGTTGAGGCACTTTAGGCTTGAATATGTATTCTCTGGGCTCCCTAGGTCCCCTGATTGTCATGTAAAAGGAAGTGATATAAAGCTAATTAACGATAGAATAAATCGACTACGCAAGATATATCTATGTATAGTCCTAAATATGATATTTTGATAAACTAAAAACAGAGCAATAATCCAATATATCTTGAAATTGACAACTAAACTAGTAACGAAATTATAACAAACAAAGCAGCCGAGTATAGCTACTTGTATGTGCAGTTGTGAATCTATTTTAATAACCAGATAACTGATCTAATCTATTTGAAAGACTCTCAATCCTACCTTAGAAGTGAGGAGTGAATCATAGTTTCTCAGAATCTATCAATCCACACAACTTCCCTAGCAATATCGAAAGTAAAATTAATTGAAATGAAATGATTGACTACTCTACTTGATATGCTTTTAACTAGAACTTTGAAATCTTGAACCTAGATTTTGTAGAATAGTGGCGAATCTGATGGTGTGTGGCCTTGTCCCCTCAATGTGATTTCCTCATTCTTTCGTGCTCACGTGGATAAAAAAAAATGTGTAATGCTAGCATCAGCAGAAGTAGATATGAGACAATGTCAGCTTAGGATGCAGACTGAATAGAATGCGAGTAGGAGAGGGATAGCGCAATAGAACAGAGCTTGGCTTATGTAATTCCTAGTGGGATTTATTGTGATTCATGCAACATAAAACGTCTAGAACCTGAAACTATCCTACTTGACAAGAAAAACCTGTAACTTTAATGGATTCCTACTGAAAATCAAACTATCCTACTCCGATTGGTTGGATGAAATAACAACAGCAGTTGCACAAGGAGAATATGTGGCTTTCCAACATCTAAACAATACTAACCATGAATATAACAAATGAAACTATGAATCCTAAGCAAAATTGAAAGGCTAAGCTATTGAAATGAGAAATACAAAGGTAAATTTTGAGGGGCTATTTTCTTGAGCACAAGCCAGTTATTTATAGAATCCCATTTACCCAAAGGTGAAAACCAAATTGATCTCTTAAACTATAAAAAATGCCAAAACACTATTCCAGGGAACCCGAGTCATAAATAGAAGAAAAGGCGGTGAAAAAAGCTAGTAAACGTTGAAAATTTACATGAGTCGCGTTAAAAAAAGCATTCTAGAAAATGCGTAAAGGAACGCTGCCCTGAACAACGTGGCAGTTATAGGACTGCCACCCTACCTAGGCGGCGGTCACGAAACCACCGCCCAGGTAGGGTCGCAGTTTCGTCAGTGAAGACCGAAAAGCAAAGAAAAGAGGGGGAAAGGAAAAAATCAAAGCAAGTAGGGGCTAAGCAGGGCATGCGGGATGTTAACGTATATTGGAGAGCTTTTTTGGATCCCGAAAACCTTGCAAGGAGACCTGTATCATCATTGGGGCATGTGTAACATTGTTCCGGGGGTGCAGTACCCTACAATTTTTGGTCTGTACAGGAGCATGTGTCCTATTAGACCCCATAGATAGGGGTCCCATACTATGCCCTCTTTAATCATCATGACGTTGTGGAGATTGAAATGGTGTTTGATTTTTCTATTTCTTTTATTAAGAAGGAGGAGGAGGCTAGAAGGAAGATTGCACTGATGTGTTTCTACCACGAGGAGGAGGAGATGGTCCCCTCGATCTACTGTCCTGCTACTATTGTATGTGAGTCCTCACTCTGTCATGTGCATGTTTGTGTCTTCCCTCTAGTTTTCTCTGTAATATAGGCCTTATCCATGGCCTTTGAAAGTGTCTTGTGACAATGAATACACATTTTCCCTCCCAAGTCCAAGTTTAGGCCCCTAATCAACTTATGAACTTGAACCTACTCATCTTACATATAATCTACATACTGAAGTAGATCAAAAAACTATACCTCATACTCTGCTACCATCAAGGAGGCCTGTCATAGATCGTGGAACTCATTAATCCATTGATGAATGAACCTCCTATAAGTATAACTGCTCCTGAAACACTCCTCAAAGAGATCCCTAGTGACTGTCTGAAAATCTACATGGAGCTTTTTCTCCTTAGTCCTCCACCATACTCAGGTTCTGTCTCTCAGAAGGTGGATGACAACATGATATTTTATGTTGCTAGAACAATGGCATATCTTGAAGCATCCACTCAAGATAACCAACCATGCCTCAACCTAAAATACACCTTTCTCTTCAAATAAATGAGGTAGGTAGAAATTGACTATCTCTCTAATGTGTTCTGCTGCAGATGACTTTCACCCTCTAGCCATCTCTACATGATAAGTTCTTGTCTTAGGGCTCCTAGACCTGTCTCTATGCATCAAATCTCGATCTCTGATCTATATAGGAGGTGATTCATCTCTAAATGACTCCACATGGGAATTCTCTTCCCTCTACTCTACACTGTGATGTGAAGGCACATGTGGCTCCACTGATGGCTCCCTATACTGCCTCCTAGGTCACCCTCCTTTTGATCCTCCACGTATAATGACAATAATCTCTTGTAACATCTACAATATCTGAGGTAGGATAACGACTATTACCTTATCTAGGGGTGGTAGATCTAGGTCAATGTGTAGGAACCCCTTGTTTGGTCCACGCCTCTTGCACAAATCAAGAAGAGAGTTAGTTTATAATTAACTAATCTTTTTTTTTTAATTTTCTAAATTTTTTATGTTTGAAAACATCATGCATAGTGGTGTGTACTAGGTTTAAAGTTGTGCTAGGTTTTTTTTTCTTGTGTTTTTTAGGTGTGCCCGGGGTTCAACCATTGAACCCACAGATCTGATACCAAATCTCATGCCGATAAATTTTCGCAAATGAAACCTATTATCTCTAAATCACAACAACCTATGATTTATAAAAGTGTGTGTGCTTGAGCTCACAATGTGATTGGATAACATGGGTACTATCTTCAAGTTCTTGGACTTGCTACTTATGATAGAACTCAAGAGAAAGTTGGTTCTTTCTCCTAAACTACTTGCCACAATCTACTCTAATCTAGGGAAAAATATCTAATCCTAATATAAATTTTTAAGGGACTAGGGAGAGAGAATGCATAAAAACAAATCCTACACTAAAGAGGTGATACACTATAAATGGAGGGGTATGAGAATAGTCTTCCAATGTGTGAAAAGTAGAAGCAAAATGTAAACTAGAAGGGGTGATAAAAATTCTCCACAATCTAGAAAAATGCATTCACAACTATATTTCATGTAAACACAATGATAATGAATCCGTGCAAGAGTATAAATAGACACAATATATTTGCAATGAGTTTAAAAGAGCAAGAAGAATGAAAACAAACACAGCAGGGGAAGAAGTATCTATAAAACTTGTATTTATTGCTTCATTGATATGCACAATCCAATCTATTACAGAATAAGGGCTTGGATCACCATGGAAGGAGTCCAATATAAGGGCCTATAACACATTGGCTTTACAAAATAATTTTGATAGAGTTTTGCTACTCCAAAAATACTTTTTTCTTCTATGAGCCCAACACTCCAATTTATAGAAATCTGAGGAGAGAGAGAGAGAGAGAGAGAGAGAGAGAGAGAGAGAGAGAGAGAGAGAGAGAGAGAGAGAGAGAGAATGGAAATCCTAAAATTGTCCTTCAACCACTTGCAAGATGTAGTAAATGAAGTGAAATAATTTTATGTTGCTTGCAAAAGGTTCCCCATACTGTCCCATGACTTACAACAGTGAGAAATGTCAATGCAATGCTCCATCGAATGCATCCTAACTTCCAAGTAAAATGTATTGTTATGAACTTAGGCATGTTTTCTACAAAATCACCATCAATTCTTCTTTGCACCAAAATCAGAAACATGATTCCAACAGTTACCATTTTTTTTGTGTTTTCCTTGAGAAATGCAAAAGTTATAGCCTTCTGTGTGCGCATAACTATTTTGGGTATTCCAGAAATTTAACGAGAATGAACATATGATTGAATGGAGATAAATATTTTTTGTGGCATAGAGGACATCGTGCCCATTCCAGAAAGTCAAGTTTTGTGAAAATTGGAGCTCAAGGTCAAATGTTATGGCCGTTTGAAGTTCGGGGTCATATTTGAAGTGTTTTCCTTTGCAAGTCGATATGTCGGGTATTTCAGGTCCTAGTGTCCTAGATGTCCCTTGTGTGACTTGGGATAAAAACCTTTTCTTCACCTGCATCATAGCTGACCCACCTCGGTTAAATCAGGAAAATCATATTTTGATGTCATACTTCTCCCAACATTGACCAGATCGTGAGAGCATTGACCTCCGCTTTTGCCACATCTCCCTTTGACTGCAGTGATTTCATATTTTTGGGTCCCGTGTGTCCCAACTTCCTAAGTGCGGCTTGGAAAATTTTAACCTAGATTCACCGATTTACTCTTAGTGCGCCAATTTCAATTTTTTGGGTCCCATATGTCCCAAGCGTACCTGTGCGGTGTGGATTGAAAAACTTGACTTTCCAAATTTGTATTTCCTGCGGCTATTTTGGGTCTACATAGAACTCATGCCCCGATGTCTCATGGACCGTGCGGGACAAAAAATGTCCAATTTCAACGATCCCCATTGTCTGTGGCCTTTATGGGTTTTTGGGTCTCGGATGTCCCGCGGGGTACCTGTGTGGCCTCGGCCAAAAAAAAACCTTTTTTTTGCAATCCTTTACAAATCAGCCCTAAACTTGGTACAATGAACCTTGGTATGATCCACAACATTCAGACTTGATTTGCATTAAAATAGGCATGTGACTTCATTTTTTCAGATTTATCACATTTTTTCTAACTTCTTAGATTTTCCTTGGACAAGGGGGGTTAGAGAAAAGAGGAGAGGAACCTTAAAACTATATTTTGTGCCCTTGAACGATTTCATCCTGCTTGAGTGTTAGGAAATAAGGGATAAAAATATGTGGAATAGTCCCTCACAAAATCGTAACAGTAGAAACTAATATGTAGAAATTATTACAGATCTAAAATAAAATTACAGAATAAAATAACACAGCACAAAGAGACAGTATTTAATGTGGTTCACCTAATTTGGGCTACGTCCACCAAGAATCACTTGCTCAGATTTTATTACAAGCCACCGCTCTCTCAATACAATACCCAGATCCGTTTGGAGCTATGGTCAACAAACTCTACAGAATTCAAACCCAAATTCAAAACACATCCATAATACATTTGCTTGTTCCTCTATCATATGCATAAGACCATATAAATAGACAACTGCTTAAGTAGTTTTACAAAACCATGGGTATCAAAACCATGGGGAAAACCCATCCCATAAACCTATGGGTCAAAAAACTTCCCCCCCGAAACCTATGGGTCAAAAAACTTCCCCATATGAGAAAAGCACGTTTCCCGATATGTCGGGTGCATTTTTCGAGGCCAAAAATTTTTATGCTTTGTCCTAGAGTGGAAAGCAGAGTTCTTAGCTAGGTGTATAGCACTCTGACTATAACTATGTAGCTTACATTCCTTCTGCTTATGCCCCAACTCCTCAAGCAATTGTTGTAACCAAATCATCTCTTTGCTTGCCTCTATGGCAGCAACATACTCAGCCTCTATGGTTGACAAAGCCACCAGCTTCTGTAGTCGTGAAATCCAACTCACTTCTGTCCCACCTACAGTGTAATATATCCTGTCATGCTCCTCCTGTTGTCTACATCTCTAGCCATATCTGAATCTACATAACCACATAAAGTGGTGTTTGATCCACTGTAGCACAAAACTGTCCCCATGGTCCCTCTCAAATATCGAAGGATCCACTTTACTGCTTGCCAATGCTCTTTACCTGGATCACTCATAAATCTACTCACAGGTTCCACTGCATGGGCAATATCAGGCCTAGTGCACACCATAGCATACATCAAACTGCCAACCTGTTGATGAGTAAGGTACCTTGGACATCTGGTTTCTTTCCTGCTTTGTCTTGGGACACTGCTCCTTTGATAACATGAAATGGGCCTGCCAAAGGAGTCCCAACCGGTTTAGCATCCTACATATTAAACCTCTCCAAGACCTTCTTAGTGTACTCTTCCTAAGATAAAGTCAACTTTTGTTCCTTCCTATCCCGAGGATATCCTCATACCAAGGATTTGTTTGGCTGCACCCAAATCCTTCATAGCAAATGATTCACTTAGCTGCTTCTTGAGTAATTTTATTTCCTGCATGTTTTTACCTGCAACCAGCATGTCATCAACATACAAACACAGGATAATATAACTTCCATCCTCAAATTTCTTTGTATATACACAATGGTCAGAATGACATCTGATATAAGCTTGCTCCATCATGAAGCTATCAAATTTCTTATACCATTGGCGTGGAGCTTGTTTTAGGCCATATAAGCTCTTCTTCAGTTTGCAAACCATCTCCTCTTTACCTTTGACTTTTATATCCTTTTGGATGCTGCATATATAGCTCCTCCTCAAAAATCACCATGGAGAAATGCAAGTCTTTACATCAAGTTGTTCTAAATGCAAGTCTTCTGCTGCCACTATTCCAAGAACAGTTCTGATAGAAGTCATTTTTACTACAGGAGAAAAAATCTCATCAAAATCTATACCTTGTTTCTGTGCAAACCCCTTGACCACCAACTGGGCCTTATATCTTTTCTTTCACCCTTCTTCATCTTTAACTCTGTACACCCACTTGTTCTGCAATGCTCTTTTGCCTTCTGGTAGCTTCACCAAATCCCAAGTCTGGTTCTCCATGAGAGACTTATGCTCCTCATCCATGGCTTGCTCCCACTTCTTACTGGCATCTACCTGCATTGCTTCATCAAAGCTCTCTGGCTCTCAACTATCAGTGAGTAATAAATAATAAAGAAAAGGAGAAAACCGTTCATGTTCTTTTCTTACCCTATAAGACCTCCTCACTCTAGGAGTTTGGGGTTCCTGTTGAGTAGGTTCCTGAACTGATTCATGGGTCACTTTCCCATCCGGAAGATCCTCTACCACTACATATTCTTTCTTGGATTTTTCCCTATTTTCCTGTAACTATTGCTTATACATGACTTTCTCATTAAAGACCACATCCCTAGACCGAATGATTTTCTTGTGCTTAATACTCCAACATTTAAACCCAAAGTCATCACCACCATAACCAATGAAAGTACTTTTTTTTTTATTTAGCCACTAGCTTGGTCCTATCATCCTTGTCTATATGAACAAACACTTCACATCCAAAGACTCTAAGAAATGAATAATCAACTTTCTTACCATACCATGCCTCCTCAGGTATGCCTCCATCTAAGGCACTTGAGGGTCCTCTATTTATCAAGTACACAGCTGTGCTCATCACTTCTACCCAAAAAAAAAGAGGTAGTCTTGCATGTAACCTCATGCTCCTAGCACGTTCCATTATTGTTCTGTTCATCCTTTCTTGATACCCCATTCTACTGCGGAGTTCCTTGAACCGTATTTTGCCCACGGATTCCATTCTTAGAATAGTAATCATCAAATTCATTGCTGCAATACTCCCCTCCATTATCTGACCTGAGACATTTTAGCTTAAGACCTGTTTCATTCTCTACCAAGGCTTTTCCATTTTAAAAAAAGTGTCAAATACATCAGATTTGTTTCTAATACAATAAACCCAAACTTTCCTTGATGCATCATCAATAAAAGTAACATAATAACTTGAACCCCCAAGAGATGATACCTGAGCTACCCCCCACACATTAGAATGCACCAGCTCTAACTTACTCTCTTTCTTTATAGGTCCAACCTTGAGAAACCCTTACTTGCTTCTATTTCCCATATATGCAGTTCTCACAGAAATCAAAAACTATTTCTGTATATCCAGGAAAATTCTTCTTTATGATGTTCGTGCCTTTATGGCTCATATGACCGAGCCTATAGTGCCATAATGTTGTATCTGCATCTGAAGCCACAAGATTACAATCATTAGTACTATCAGTGGTTAAATACAAGGTTCCAACCTTCTTACCTCTTGCCACCACAAGAGCACCCTTGGTAACCTTCCAAGAGTCTGTTGTAAATATCACAGTACAACCATCACTTCCCAACTACCTTGCCGATATCAAATTTCATCTTAATGTAGGCACATGTCTGACATCCTTCAATAGCCAAGTATTCTCATTCTACATCTTAACATGAACAAAACCTTTTTCCAACTATGCTACATGGCTCATCATCACCAAGAAAACATGCCCAAAATCCCCTTGACCATAATCAACAAAATAATGTCTATGTGGAGTAGCATGAAAAGAAGCCCCTGAATCTAAAACCCAAGATTTAGTAATATTATGCAAAGAAAGGATCAAAGCATCCTGACATACATTACCCAATGCCACATTTGCCTCCTTGTTTTCTTCCTGTTGTTTCTTCTTATCCCGAAGCTCCCAATAGTCCTTCTTTGCATGCCCAGGCTTTCCACAATTCCAGCATACAATCTTGTTCTTGGATTTTGACCTTGCCCGATTTTTTGATTTTCCACGGTTTCCTCTATTCTTCTGTCTCCCTCTAGTTTCCACTGTCAAAGCATTCCCTGAAGTATAAGATTCCCGAAAGCTTTTTCTTTGCATTTCCTCGCTTAGAATCACCCCTACAAACATCCTCAAACTTCAACTTCGAGTTAGCTGGAACCGAGTTACTTACCGCCATTACCAGGCTATTCCAACTCTCAGGTAAAGAGCACAGAATTAATAAAGCCCTAACTTCTTCATAAAATTCTATTGTAACCAAAGCTAGCATATTCACTACCGTATTGAAATCATTTTAAATGATCTGCTACTGAACTATTCTCAAACATCTTCATATTAAACAACTTTTTCATTAAAAATATCTTATTAGAGGTAGAGGGTTTTTCATACAACTTCCCTAATGCATCCATTAGATCTTTTGTAGTCTTTTCCTTTGAAACATTAAATAATACCGAAGATGCAAGACTCAGTCGGATTGTTCCAAGTGCCTTCCGATCTAACAAATCCCATTCCGCATCTGTCATACTCGAGGGTTTGTTCACCTTCTCAGACAACGGAGTATAAAGATCGTTCTGATAAAGGTAATCTTCCAAAGACTGAAATTTTGCCCGTTGAATTTATCAACCCTAGATCTTCCTTCATCTTCCATAGCTCCCACTCAAGCTTAAAAACTTTTCATGCAATTCAACACTTCAGCAAACCAAACTAGGCTCTGATACCAATTGTTAGGAAATAAGGGATAAAATATGCGGAGTAATCCCTCACAGAATCACAACAGTAGAAACTAATATGCAGAAATTATTACAGATCTCAAATAAAATTACAGAATAAAATAACCACAGCACAAAGAGACAGTATTTAACGTGGTTCACCCAATTTGGGCTACGTCCACCAAAAATCACTTGCTCAAATTTTATTACAAGCCACCGCTCTCTCAATACAATACCTAGATCCGTTTGGAGATATGCTCAAAAAACTCTACAGAATTCACACATGAATTCAAAAACACATATGCAATACATTTGCTTGTTCCTCTATCATATGCATAAGACCATATAAATAGACAACTGCTTAAGCAGTTTTACAAAACCGTCGGGTATCAAAACCATGGGAAAAACCCGTCCCATAAACCTATGGGTCAAAAAACTTTCCCATATGAGAAAAGCACATTTCCCGATATGTCGGGTGCATTTTTTCGAGGCCAAAAAATTTTATGCCTAAATTTTTTTTTTCGAGGCCTGCGCCCCCGAACCCCTACTACCGGGGGCTACCGGCCTGGCCCCCGAACCCCGGCGAGGATACATGAAAAGTGTATAGTACTCTTAGTGTACAGTCTTCATCACTTTCACACATGAAAATAGGCTCCACAACCTAACATTGAGCCTGAAGAATCATGTAAGTTATCCAATTCACCTTGAGGGTTGAATTTGGGATAACGAAACCCAAAGCCAAAAGAAATATTATAATCACAACATTAAATAAATAATAATATTAAATAAGAGAATTGATTAAATCTATAGTTGATTTTAAAATATTTTATTACATTAATCCTAAATAAATTTAATACCCAGGTTCCTAAGGTCATACAAAATTAAATAATTTAAAGTTCAAGTCAAAATAGCTCTTTTATTTATACTAAGCTAATTAATTAATTATCCATTGCAAAAGTAAACAAGAATAATAAGGGTTAGAGCTTATTTAATTTAATTCAAGGATAAAAAGAAAATAAAATTAATTACTTTCAACATACACTAGCAGCCCCTTTAAAAAAGGAGACCCATGTGATCAAATAATCACCCCACCTAACCCCACCTAATTATTCTAGGGGATGATCTTGGCCTTTTGAAGGAAACAATATGGACCATTGGATGAGGGGATTTCAAAGCAACCCTAAAAATCCTTAGGGGAGGCCTTTATCCTTTTCCTTGGCTCATTTATTGGTTTTGCAGGTTAAGGGAAGGTATGGGAGAGTAGGAAGCCATGGATGAGGAGGTTACAAGCCTAGGAAAGGGCTCCAAATACATTTTACTCTATTATGCATATTTAGCTCTATTTACCCTACTCTAGGGTATGGGGTTTAAAGAAAATCCTCAATATTAGATGTAAATATGATATAATTAAATAGCCCATTTGAGTATTTACCATTTATTCATCAAATCTATACTTCTGGATTGTTATGTTTTTTTTTCTATTTTTGTAACTCTTGTTTTAAATATATACATATGTATATACATTTATACACACACAGATATATATATATATATATATATATATATATATATATAGATATATATATATATATATATATAGATATATATATATATATATATATATATATATATATATATATATATATATATATATATATAATATTATTTAAAAAAAGACATGGTTGTGGAATACAATATAATTCCCATAGTTTGGTAGTTATGCACAGTAAAGGAGGAAAGTTTACAGGGGTTTGGTGGGGGGATGAGCCCCCACCGTAGTTATTTTATTGAAGGGTTTGATGGGGGATTAACCCCCATCATATTTAGTTTGTTTGCAATGGTGGATGGGGAGGGGTCAACGACCCCACCCCTCACTCCATTTAACTATGGGTGCCAAGTGGGGTTGCCGACGCCTCCCCACCCCATTTCCTTTCCAATTACCATAGCCATATAGGCTAAAAAAAATGTTTATTTATTTTTCACTTGTAAAACTTTTTATTTATTAGAATTCATTTACTACAATATTATTTATCAATTATATATATATATATATATATATATATATATATATATATATATATATATATATATCATTGTTAATGTTTCAAAGTTACCTAAATTATTAGAATGTTAAGATTATTAGTATATATACAAAAAAAATTGTGAAAAGAAGAATAATATTAGAATAATCTATTTTATTTTAAATTTTCCTTATTGTTTGAAGTAGATCAAAGTTAGACTAATGTGAATATGTAAGATTTACAAAATAAGTCCATATAATTAACCTAACTACAATTGCATTTAAGTTGAGGTGTGAGTTCATATATGTCTTTGTTTTGTTAAATTCACTTATAGTGAAGTTAAACTAATTGTAAATTTCCTTATACAACTTGTGAACATGGTGGTGATAAAAGAGAATGTTTGCATCGAATCTTATAGATATAACTACTATTTCCTTCAACTAGTTTAGAAATACATTTATAGTTATAATGATTCTACTTGCTTTATTTTAAGGAAACAAATAAATCATTTTTCATTTCATAAGCAAGTGAAACTAAAAAAAAACTTGCTTCTTTAAAAATAGATTCTAACACATTATAATGTTTTGGAAATAAAAGTATATCAACTATTTTGGAAATGGGAGTATATCAACCTACAACATTACAATATTTTAGAAATGACAGTATGTTGGAAATTAATAAAGGAATATCCATTCCATCTTCATTCAAATGTCTCTTTCTTGAAAACAATACAATCTTGATAAGTTCCTTCCACAACACTACAGATATGAGATTTTAATTTTCTAAATCCACACACTCTTAAAGTAATTTGCAAGATAGAAATATTTCCAAAGAGTACAAAAAATTCTTCATAATTTACAATTTTACAAGGCATCCACTCAAAGTGGGAAGTATGAATTTGAAAAATAGATTACAACAAGGCTACCACAACCAAATTTCAAGTCTTCAAAGAGTATGTTTTCTCCACAAAGGTAGCTTCAACTTTGGATCTTTTCAACTTCACAAAGGAAACACATAACAAGGAAGGGGGATTAGGAAACGCTCTCTGCCCAGCCTTAAATCCATTAATGAAAGAATCCATTACCTCAATGACCCCTGAGCCCCAACCAAGGAACCATGAAGGGCATTGAGATACATTGACAACTATCACAATGAGGATTCTTAACAAAACACACATACAAGACAAACAACTCCACCAAGATCACATAACCAACAAGTTTACACATACACATCAAAACAAAGGTTTGAGGATCAAACCAAGTAGAGAAAGGGTTATCGGAAACCACCTTCTTAAGTCTCCCAAGTGAAGTGGGAGTCTTACCCTAAGCCTCTAAGTGTAGACAAATAAACACACAATTTCTTCTCTCCCTTGCAACAAGAAATAAATCCATGGATCCATTTTCTCTCCCCATAGGCAAGACTCCCATTCACACTCCCACCAATTTTCATTCCTCACATAGCTCTCTTTTACCCCCCCAACGGTCCCATAAGCCCTCCTCACACACCCAACTAACGCCAACTACACAACCAACCATAACAAAAGACCATCACAAGATAAAATGATTTTAACAAGCACAACATTGCTTACAAAAAATACAAAAGAATAAAAGAAAAAGGGTGGAGAGTCTACCTCTCCATCAAGATCCAAGCAAAACCTTCACAAGCCCCTTGAAATACAAGAAAAGAAATTTCCAAGAATTCCGAAAGATCCAAAATCCAATAGTGCACAAGAAGTAAAAAGAGAAATTAACCCCCATTTCAACAAAAAACCACAAATAAATAGAATTAGGAAGTGAGGATGATGAGGTTGCTCCATGCAGGATGTCACTTCATCATCCCCCATCCTCACACTCAAGTCAAATACACCAAGACAAAGAAACATCAATTCAAAAACACTATGACAACCTACATGGATAAAAAATTCAACACCATACTTTTAAGGGACAAAAAAAATTGGATTAGAAATAAAGTGAAATGATTTTCTTTTTCCTATACTCAAAAATGGACAACGAAGTCAAAATTAAGCTTCTAAATCCATAGGTAAGGTTCTTGGGTCAAATTAATAAGCATGGAATAAGTCTTGCTTGTCCCACAAGTCTCCAAAAGTGCCCCCCAAGTCAAAATCCTAATTTTTAACTTGGGGTGGAATAAAATACTCCGAAATCAGCATAAATTCATCTTACACAAGGACTACAAGATCACATCATCACTATTATTCACATCTCTACTTTGGTTAAACCAAATAGTAAGGGTTAAGTATAATAAACACACATTTACACATGTTAATAAAGTGAAATTTTTTCCAAATTTAAATACAAAAAACATAAATAAATACATAGAAAAATTAAAGAAAGGGACACAATTCACCCCATGGCCACATATGTGAAATCACCCCCCTTGGGTGACATCCAAACAAGACATGCAAAACACACACTAAACAACACTACACAAGTTGTCAATTTTGGCCTTGTTGCTCAATGCTCGACATCCTTCCATAGTCTATCCCCTATCCCCATTTCGATTTTTTGTGATAAAAGTCCTGCACACAACAAATACCTCTTTGGCCTACTAGGCCATATTAACAACATCAAGAAATCTTATATATATATATATAAACTCCAAATTCATCATTAAACATTTAACAATTCTATTATCCATCAATATGTCAAAATCTAATTAACCCTAACATCCATGTGACTACAATTATATTCCAACATCTCAAAAACATAACATGTCATTGTAAAATCCACATCCTGAAAAATCAACATGCATCTAACTGTCTAACATCACTATCTAGTGCACCATAATAGACCATAAACATCATAGTGTCAATAATCCAAATATCAGAAAAATCTATCATCTACTGCTCAATGTATCAAAATCAAATGTCTGAACATCAGTCCAATAGTATCAATATCAAGATAAAAAATGTTGAAGAAGAGTGGGCACTACACATGTTTTCCTAAATCTCAATATATTATCCAATCCAGTCATATTTAAATTTTATAAAAATGCTATGTATGTGATAATGAATCCATCCAAACCCATGTTTATACTCATTAAAAAAACTAAATTAGTCCTTCGTAATGCAAATAAAATTTCACATGCTTAACTACAAAATGAGTTATAGATTTATTTATTTTGAAAATTTTCAACTGCGGCTATCGTGGAAGTTCAAACTTTAGTGATTTGACCATAAACTATATGTCAATAACATTTTTTTTTTGTAGATATTGAAATGTTTTTTGCATTAACAATAATGATATATTCATCAAAAAAATATTTTAATTAGTAAATAATATTTGATTGGCTATCTAAAATATTTCATAATTTGAAAAGTATATTAATAAATAAAATATTTAAATTATTACAGGATTAAAGTTTTATATTATGTTGTTTGACTTTGGTTCAGTATAGAGATATTCATTTGTAACAAAGAGTCTGATACATGTTTAGATAGGATTTGACGAATTGAACCTAGAAAACTAGAAATGCATCCATATCGAAGTGACAAATTCTATATAGAGTACCCAAATGAAAAACTAGTGTCGTATAGAATACGATAACTAAATCTACATCAAACATTAGAAATAAAAGTATGACTGCAAATTTATATGTATAGTATTTGAAAACATCTGTCACTTTTCTTAGTTTTTAATCGATCGTAGAAATCATTCCTTCTTGCTCCAAATCTTAATATGATCTTAACACATTGCAAGATCTATTAAAATATAAGATGTAAAGGGACCTTTTTAATCCAACAATTATTATCATGGACCTCATATCGTTATCCAATTAGCACTCATTGGTAAATGTAAGCCAATAGAAACTTTTAAGTAGGGGCAAGTTTTGTGAATATTATCTTTCACGGATGAAAACTAACTAACTGATAATGGCTAGAGTGTTCTTTAAATATTTGAATTTTGTGTTTGGCATGATGATACTCTTAGAAATATTAGATTCATCTTATTATGGATTCAATAACACTCTTGCATTTAAGCATATGTGTTTACATGTACTAATGTACTCGAGTATATATAGACTTTTTACAATTCAAATTGGAACTCTTTTCACATACAAGCTGATACAAAGACGGTAATGATGACTAGAAAACACCCAAACCATTTGGAATTCAAAATCAAAGGGGAAATAATCTATATAAATGGTCACTTATTATATACAAAATACAAAACTTGAAAAACTCATTCCATATTAGAAAAAAATGATAATTTAATAGAAGTCTGAAAAGAGATGAAAAAAGGTAAAGAAAACCATTGAACAAATACATATATAAAAGAATTAAAAATTATATATATAGAATTGAAAAGGACAAAGCAACAATATGGAATGTTAAACAATATATTTTGAACTAACTAAACAACACCAAAAAAAAACACGATAATAAACTGAACTTGAATGAATAATCACCAAACATAAAAAATATCGAATAGTTTAATGGAAACACTTCTATTATAATATCAAATATGAATGGACATATTATTTATAAATAATGTAGCATGTGCATAAGTCCATGCTATGTAAATTTTAGGAGTCTATTCACTTGCACATGAGTAGCTCAGATTAATATTACAAGTCCTTTTTAAAAGACTGCCCATGTAAATTTATAGACACCACACATTTAAAGTATTTTTCAATTAAAAAGAAAAGATAACCAAACAAAAGTCCGTTTGTCTTTAATATTACGTTGCCGCATTCAGTATTAAAGGTTTGGACTGAACTTTGGTTATTAAATACAAGTGGGCACGATATACTACTATTTTAGGCATCTCGATTAGCTTGTATGGCGTTTACACACATTGTTTTATTTGAATTGTAGTTTGTTTGGTTGCAACCTCCATTTCACACGCTTTAAATCCTTACTCGATATTTAAAAGCATTTCCTCAGCTCGGAGATAGGATGACTCACATTCCTCATAAAACTTGAAATCCAGATGTCTTTATAATCAGCATTGTGAGTTGTCAACACACAAAAATGGCTCTTTATTCTGCTAAGCGTTAACAGCGATAAAGCTCAACCATGTTTAAGCAGAGGGAAATACATTAAACCTTTCTAAAATTTTGAGGGCTTGAAATACAATGTGATAAAATATTTAAATATAACAAGTATCCCGCGCATCCATTTATTATTAGAGTCGCCTGCATTGACATTTGCTATCAGACTCGAAGTGGAAATTCAAACTGGTAATTGGTTTGTGTATCTACTGAATTAATGTCTACTTTGAACTCTGGAAATGCGTTCAATAACTTTACATGAAACGAATAATTCTTTTACTTTGTCTATGTTTGCGTTTTAGTTATGAAAACGATACCAATGTAGGAGCAAACAATTGTCTCTCAAGCCAGGGAGAGTGGTTGTGATGGAATGGATTATTCTAATCCTCATCCTTTTCCTTAACGGAGGAGGAATGCAGTGATAAGAAGACAACAAGATCCTGCATTAATGGAGCAGGCGCTTAAGGTTTTTACCAAGATCGACACAGAATTTAATATGGATAAATGGAACTAATTGCTACACTTTCCAATTCCACTCGACATGGATGCTCTCATCTGGTAAGTCTGCAAAGGTCGGTAATATTCGTTAATTTAAAGTAATCAATAGAGAAAGCTTAATAAAAATCTGCGTGGAAAATTTTGTTAAATTTTTATAGACTAAATATAGAAATTCATACATTACCCATGATCTTTTGATTGAGTATTCAAAGAAGCAGGCTGCAAATTCACAATGCAGCAGGAAGTAAAAAGAATTTTAGAAAAGGAGAAGGAATTAGATTCAACAAATCTATCTTACAACTGGAAGACTTGTACCTAATGTTTGATAATGTGGTTAAGCACTTTACGACGTTAAGATCCCACAATGACTCTACTAATTTAGCTATTACAATAGAGCAAGTATGGAAGTGCTTTCAAATAATGGAAGCTTTAGCATCATGAACTATAATGAACTTCTGCAGGACCTCGAATCCACCTTTTTCTCGTTCAAATCCACGGTTTGTAAAACTTGACACTTCTATTAAATAATAACCATGCATTGCAAGTAAATTATTTAAGAGGAGATAGAGGATTTGCAAACCTCATTGTTCATTTTTCTAAATCTTTGTATATTTACCTTGGTAATCGTAGAATGGGAGGTAGAAAATAGAAAAAAAAAATATAGATTTTGATTTTGATTTAGTTGAAAATGTATCGCAGACTCTGCCTGATTCTATGGTGATAAGTTTGATTCTAAGAACATTGGACATCCATTCAAACCAGCTTAAATCTCGGATCGCTTCATGGGTCGTCTAACAAAGTTTAACGTTGTAACGCCCACAATTTCAACGTTCTAAAACCACATTAATCCTTAAATAATTATCCGGAAAGTTGCAATTTTTTTTTTGTTTTTAAGTTACAAGGGTGTCAAACCCTAATATACATTTAATTAATTCCTACTAGCAATGATACATTTCATAGGATAGATCCGGTCTAGATTATTAATTAAATATTCTAAATTGAGTTCTAATGTCAATTTAATTATCATCACTAGATAAAGTGTCCATTAATTTCTCTTACGAGGGTTAAATAGTTTCCCTCTTGGAAATTAACATTCAACCCACATTTAATAAACCCCTATCCTTAGTTACCTTAGATTCTCTTAAATTATTTTCTTTAATGTCCATTGAATTATTCACTAAAACCTACTAGAAGGGTTACATTTTTAACTTGATACACTAGAGCCCTAAGTGGCCCCATTCACCCAATTACACATACATTTAATTTATTTAAAATTTACAACCATAATATGAATATTCTCACCTAACAATTGTAGGGTTGATTCTTAACCCTTGGATAAATCAATAGGGACCACAAGATTAGACCCACCCAAAAAAGCCCTAATCATCCTTAAGGGAGTCTTCTTAAGAATTTCGTTACCCTAAGCTCATTTATTTGTTTCTCTTTAATTTGTAGGTTGAAGGAGTGGATGCCATGGATCAAGGGAAATCATGAAAGAGTCTTCATTGATCCAATGTGCAAGAAGAAGGGGATTCCATCCATTTGGCTCCTCCTTTAGAATAGTTGAATCTTAGATTTAATCATGTATTCTTAGTTATCTTTTACAATGCAAGCATCTATCGTAGATCTAGTTTGAGATCTTATTTGTTGATTATTTTTCATTTTTTTATTTCCATTGATGGGAAAAACCCCATTTTGTAGATCAAAAGTTTTATGCATTTAAATACCTATATGCAGGTTAGAGTATGGGTCCAAACAAACATGCATGACCCTCACAAGCTGGATCTACTTTTAGGTGAAGTCTAGATCCATAAGAGCCAATGGACTGGCCGGAAATACATTTTTTTAAAAATCCACGCACAGGTGACCGACGACGGTCTCTTGACAGACCGCGGTAACCACTATGCTACTGACGTCAGTTCTACTACTGGTGCTAGTTCCTGTGTTAATGATAAGTATTTGAGAATATTGTTTTAAATGTAGGGGGTAAGAGATTAAATCCATGATAAAATTCTTATTAAATTTTAAGAAAGCATAACAGTCTCATAAGCATGTGATATAAACAAGGGCACAATAAATGACTGCCAAGATTAGTAGAAATGAAATTGGTGTAGTATCCAGTGACCGATGTCGGTCACATAGGAATACTGATGATGGTTCAGTCACTGACACCGGTTACTGTTGGATGAGTCAATTTTATAAATTTTGACATATATTCACATTTTTTTTGCATCACTCTTATCTAAATGACTTTTCCAAAATTATTACATTAAATTTGAGGTTTGTTGTGCAAGCCATTGTATCATTTAAGTTGATAACTAAACTTTGATTTAACATTTTAAATATTGCAATATGAAACAGTCGACTGATGTCGGTACTGAGTACACCGACACCAATTAAGACTGACCAGTGTCGGTCACTATGTAGGCCATAGAACTCTAAAAATTAATGTATAAAATAACATAGACATCAATGATAACTTTAACTTTAAATATATCAAAACCAAAGAGTGTTTCACTATTTGAACCCAAAATTTCGCTATGATAACCTCCCAATTCACATTGTGATCAAAACTTTAAGTATTTGTAACTTTATTTTCTTGTAACACAAGGTAAAATTTAAACATGATATCCATTTAATTCATTCCTTTACATACAAATAATTGTAAGAGAAAGGAAAGGCACATTCTTTAATGAACTTCCTTCAAATATGGTATTACAACTTGGTAAATAAACTTGCAAGGCAAATTTTGTTTTAAATAAAATTCTACTAGTTTTCCACCTTAAGAGGGAATTACAAGAAAATTTCTACAATGATGGGTTGCTTTTGACTTCTACAAATGCTCCAAATCCCAAATTATTCAACAAGAGCTCCATAACTTTTTACTTTAATCACAACAACCAAAAATGGGGGAGAGACAACACTCTCCACCCAACCAATAATCTAATTAGGAGAAGAAGTTATCCTCCTCATTGGCCCTCGAGCCCCTACCAAAATGCAATAAAGGATGGATCCAACTCATGGAAACAACACAATACTTCCACATAGCAATACAAATTTTCACAACCATGTAGCACACATTCAACAGAAGAAAACAATCACAAGAATGCAACTATGAAAATGCACAAGGCTTGAAAATGCAAAGCCAATGTAGTAAGGATCTATGGGGAGATCACTTATGCCTCCCAATTAGATTGAGGTACCTGCAACTTAAAATACTCCAATATACATCTCAAAATCCCTACAAAACTCTTATGTCTCCCTCAAGATCCTCTTATACCTCCCTATAATATCTTATGTCTCCCTCAAAAGAACCAAGTAAGAAATGCAACCATTTTCTTATCAAAGGTGGGGCACCCAACCCAAACTCCCTCCAAAAACATGAAATAAAATATCACTCCTCCCTATATATGGAATAATTTCCATATCCTTCTCATACACCATACTGTAGGCATTCTAAGCAAGATCCCACCAATCATGCATAACCATTCACTTGCATACAAATATACACATATATAAAAAAAAACAAGGAAAATAGACTGTGTAGCTCCTACATTTCCATAGTAAGAACTTAATCAATAGAGTCACACTCAAAGATCCTTCAAGCTTAATCCTACTCTAACAAGCTCCAAGACTTCACCAAGCACTCCTAAAACTCTCTAACTCCCCAGAAATGCACAGAGCACAAATTCAAATGAAGTAACCCCCAAACAAACAAATAAACTTGCATATAAAGAAAAAGGGAAGAGGAGGGTGAGGTGACTACAATATAGGATTCCACATCACTTATCCTCAACTCCACATCATAAGTCAAACCTCAACCTCAATGCAGAATAAATTGGTAGTTGGGAGAAAATGACAAGTCTATTACACACACAATCCAAACCCACACCTCACTGAGGACATAATTTAAAACCCATGTAAGAAAAGTGTAAGAAATGTCACTTCTTTCTCTTATAAAACACATAATGTGGTCTATTTTTTATCCCCACAATCCCTAGGTAGGGTCGGTATAAAAAATTAATAGGTGTGGGACAAGCTTAGGCTTGTCCCACAAGCCTCCAATAAATGGCCCTTAAGCCCAAATCCAAAATTTCAAAGGTAACATAGAGTGTACAACATTTAAAGTCAGTTTACACTCAATAAAAATCACAAAAAATCCAAAATGACCCCCTACTCCAATAAATTTCCCCTTTTGTCACATCCCCAAATAACTTAATAACATGATTAAATTACTTAATTAAGGCACACTATTTCAACAATGATTAAATAAATAACATCACAAAATAAATCACATATTGTAACAATAAATAAAATAAAAGGGAAAGAATTACACACAAAGCATATGGTCGCAATTGGAGGTTATCGCCTCCCATGAGGACCCCCTAACAAAATAAAACAAACACAACACCATTACACAAGTCGTCATGGTGACCTTCATTGTATCCATCTAGGATTCTACTCATGGTTGGTCTTAAATCCCCCTGTTGATTATTTATGTCATATAATTACCTGTACAAATCACACAATACGTCCTTTGGCCTCATGGCCCGCATCAAATACATCAAAGATAAAATATTCGCACATCAATAAATAAACATCCTCACGATAATTAAATCATCATCTATGACTGTAAAATGCTATCGTTTGTTTATAATTTCAAAAACTGATCTCAAATCTACCATTTCATCAATATAAATAAGTTCATGAATTAGGCTTCCACAATGCCCCTAGGAAATTTTTTCTCCATCGTCAACACTGTGGAGCAATTCTAAATCTTCACTAAAATGATCTATATGCTATTACAACACATCATTCATTTACCAAGTATAAAACCTCTCTGCGCTGTGCCTCTACATGAATAGCTCAGCAAATCATCATATGAATAACAAGGCATCAGGCACTCAGAATATATTGTACCATCTAACATCATGCTAACCAAAATGATACTATAATATTCATGTCTATAGTCAATAGTAATTGAAATCAAAATATCATTTAAATGTCAAAGAGGATTATTTTTTCACTCACTAGGTCTCTACAACTTGGGGAATTATCCAATGTATTTGGAAACTAAATGGATGGTTATGAAATTGAGACTATATAGAAGGATAATTAATTATCATCCAAATATTTAAAAGGTCGATATTCAATTAGGGTCTTTAATAACACATTCTATTAAATAAATCGCTTAACGTTCTTCTTTCCAAATTGTAACACCCACTATTTTCCTACACAAAACCCAAGTGCAAACGCAAAGATTAGTTAGGAAAATTGAAGGAATATGATATATTTGAAAATAATGAGTTTGCCTCACAGGGTCAACCTGTCAACTTTAAGATCTCCCTCGGAAATACCGTATTTTAGGGTTAGGATACATTTATACCATTTTAAATAACAGTGAATTAATATGGTATTTAACTTGTCCAAAAATCGTGGCTTAAAATCCCCATGGATTTACAATCTTATCCAATTCTAATTTAGTCAATATAATTCTAATGTCACTTTTGTTCACAAGTTTATTTATTGGTTCTAGGGCTAGCATATCTAAACCTACCCTCCCATTAAACACTAAAGATAAAATAACATGTAGGTATCTATACTACACATTGTGTAGTTATTGGGTATAGCAATGTACCATTCACATGAAGAATACTTAAAAGTCAAGGTCTAAAACTAAAATCACTAAGATAACACCCCATAGGTATGTGATATTTAACTATTTCTCTCCAATGAAACCCCTTTGAGAGGCCTTCATTACACAATGATTAGAAATGAGCATCTTCATTTAAACATATATCTCACCTGATTGGATTCTGAATGCTAACAAATGTAGGGATGAATCAAAACCATTAGACCTAGGGAAAGCTTTAGAAATGTAGATGGTGTTACCCTAATAAATCTTGAAAAGGGATTTCAGGATTCTATGGACATGTAAATAACCTTCTCCTTATGTAGTGTTCTGCATTAGAATTCCTTTGGATTATTTTCTTAGTTCTTGTTTTACAGGTTTTCTCGGGAGCTAGCTAAGGAGGAGCCATCAAAGCAAGGAGTTGGTACCATGGAAAATTTTTGTTTGATCCACAGATTGAAAAGATATTTACTATTATAATATTGCTCATGTGTTTAATGTAAAGAGATCCTATTAATATATCTTAATTATCAACTTTATTTAATGGAACATTTAGTGATACAATTGGAGAAAACCCCATTGATGCATTGATGCTCCTCCTAAATCTTTGATTGCACCACTGTTAGTTATCTTGCCATAGAAGAAGTAGTTGGAGATCTTACAACACTTAATTCAATTCATCCTATAGTTACTAGAGGTATTCCTTTTTAATGGTCTTAATATTTGATTTCATTTACATTTTACACCACCCCCTTTTTTTGCTTTATAGATGGGATCTCGTAATAATTTTCTCAAATTCATAAGTGATGAAAGCACCGCCCTTTATACTTCCTGAAGGTCCTATTGCAACCTCCAGTCTTCCTAAGGGGTGGATTTCTTGGAGAAGACCATGAATCACTTTAGGTAAGTTTGTTCGTGGAATCAGTTCTAAGAATCATCACTCTACATAGTTTGACGGTGATTTAATCCCTGTTCATCCATCACAAATTAGAATGACCTTCAGAACAATGCTTTGAAGAAATATTTTTACCAGATGAAGAATTTCAAGATATACTTAGTTAGTTGGTTGAAATGAAGAAGGAATAAATTGAACCCATGAGATATTTGGTATCCAAATTGATTCAATATATTTATGAAATTCGAGCAACTATCGTAGATTTAACAATATGACTCAGAGATAGAAAAATCATAAGTCATTAATGCACAGTTTCTCGAAGTTGAATTCAATCCTAATGCTATTTATCACCTCGTACATCTTAGAGAAATTGGATAACACTATTCCATCAAAGTAGAAGATTTGATTTGATCCTATGCTACATTTAAGTCCTGCCTTTCGAATAGGGTAGGAAGAGGGACCCGTTTTTGTAACCTTTCCAAATGAAGGTTCCACTGAAGAGATCTCTTGTTCAAGTATTTGCAAAATATTTTATTTAGAACCTAGCAGAAACTATGATCAATACGCCACAATTTAACTCTCAGGGGAGGTTGTACAATTCTAAAGAATGGAGATCATTTTTTGAGCAGGGTTCCGGTTGACTAAAGACACTAAAATACTAGCTCTTGAAGTACCTCTTCTATAATGCCACATTTGAATCAAGTCCCGAAGAATTTATTTATTTGATGAAGATACACAACACAAATAGGAAAGTAACTTCAGGGAGTTTTAGCCATTCATGAGATTAACTTTACTGCAAACATTAGTGTTTGTGGGGGAATATAAGCCTTCTTTAGATGATGAAGTTGATTTCATCCAGATATTTGATATGAACCTTGACAACAATTACAATGGTGTTAACAGATTAGAATGCTTCAAGAGAGCCAAAATATTCCTTAAAAATTCAGAAGGTGTGCATCAATTGGAAACTCTACCCAAAATCAAACATAAGGAGTTTCACTACAATCACTCTTCCATATAATTTCAACAACGAAGCCTCGAGCTATAAACTCAATATAAACATTAACAGCCCTTGGTTTGTCACGCCTAAGATACACTTAAAGGCTTACAGACAACCTTTATCAACAAAATGATAGTAAAGTGATTTTAAATTGTTTATCTCATTACATGATGAAGGCTCTTCTCATAATGAACATTCTAAAATAAAAGAAGACAATTTTTCCCAACATCGACACAGATTAATTTGAAATATATTAGATTTATCAGTAGGGGAAAGTTTCTTGAACAATATCATAGCTTCCTAATGGGTGTACTCTTGTAACCATCTTGACGTGATCAAACCTAAAACAAAAGGGATTAACAGGTTTCTCAGATGGTCTCTCAGGAAGATGGGGATTTCTCAAATTTTCTCATAAGAATTAAAACCCCTGACCTTTTGCAAGAGAAATTATCCTCATTGCATTTATACAATTCAATCACTCACTCATCGTACCAAATTTTCCCATGACCAAAAAGAATAATATTCGAGGAATCTTGTACTTGGTACCAATTTGTCTCAGTAAGTGATGATTAACAAATTTACACCTGAAGCTGCCATGGTGGACAAAGAGGAATGATCTAGTCATGTTCGTTTCAGACACTCGACCATGACCAGGATGCTATGCCATATATTTTTCATAGCTGATCCTTCTAATCAATCTTATTCTAGTTGTGTGAGAAATCCCCTTTTTAATCATTTTTCAGGTGGCTAATGTATAGATAGATCTGACAAGCAATCTACATGTTTCACCCTTAAGAATACACTATGAGAAATGAGTGGCCCTCACATGGATGCCTACATTTGTGCCTCTCAGAAATGAGTGTGTCAGCGGAGGAATTATTCCACATACATGTGCTACGGAGTATGAGTTGACCAAGTTAAAAGAGGAGTCAACATAAACCTCCACTTGTTTCCTTGGCACAACTACAAAGGTGAACTATAGAGGTAGGTTCCCAAATGAGCACTAGCCTTCCACGTGTTTTAGGACCCAAGAAAATTTCCATGCCTTATTTGAGAAGTTTAATTATAGAGAGGATCCAACGGAATCCTCCATGTGTCTCCTTGGCGCAACTACTAAGGTAGGACCTAGAGGTAGATCCTCAAATGACTGTGGGCCCTCCACATGTCCCATGGTTTGAAAAAGATTACACCGACTGCTTGAAGAAAAAGTCTAAATATGGGCAGGGCCAACGGAAACCTCCACCGTGTCTCCTTGGTGCACTTTTGTTCAAAGGTCAAATTGAGAGGAAAATTTTGTAATGACCCAAAAAAACTCACACCCAAACAACACAGTGAAATACAGGATAATTTTTTTTTTTACTTGCTTGACACATAACACGACACAACATGTCATCACAAGGTTACAACCAACTCTGGGAACCACTTGGCGATTACGAGGATGACCGCAAGGTCAACATGGAAACTGTTCACACTCAAAGGATAATACACTTCTGTTTTGACAGAACAACATAGAAGTCCAACCACATGACACTCACACAGCTAGGGCAAGCCACAGTAAGAAATCATTGAAGGTTATTTATTTTGATAAAACTTCCTTTAACTCGTGACTTATGTTTTCAAAAAGATTCAATATATGATTCGCACAAATTCATCTTACCAATTGAGTTATTTTCTTACACACTGTAGAGTAGTTCACTTAAAGGCTTCTCCTACTTGCTAAATCTTATTATCTTCAAAAAACTAACCATTGTTTTCCCTTAAGCTTGTTTAAGAGTTTCACCCAAAAGGGGTAGTGTTTACTGGTTTAGCTAGGGATATCAAGTGTTATAAAATTTCACTTTGCAAGGATAGTCTCACTCTTGATCACTTAAGGCATTGTACAATTGTTCTCAAGGGGGATCTCCTCCACAACATATTTCTTTGAATAAAAACTATTTTCGGTAACTTCTGTAAGGAAAAAGCCACCCCATTATAACTTACATATAATACATCAATACAAAGTCTTAGAAAGATTGAAATTAACACTCAATTCTCAAGATCAAAGTTTTTATAATGCTTATGCCAGTGTAATGATTGAATATCATTTCTCACAAAGGTAAGTTACTAGTCAAATTACAAAAAATACAAAACAACTTCTTCATTTAATCCCTTTCCGAACAATTCCAAGACAAGAGGTCAAATAAACTCTTTGCAAGCAATGTTACACAATTTACAACACATAGAACATTTTTACAAATAACTTCATAGTTTGAACTGATGAAACTAGTTTTACACTCTTTTCCTTTAATCTACTCGCATAATCCATCTGCACAAATATTTACTAGAGTCAGTTCACTAGAACTGAGCATGATAAGATATAAACCTCACCTAATAATTTATGCCATCTAGCATTTAAATAAATGAAAGTTTGCAATGCTCCTTATCAGATATGAATTTCTAACATAGGGCATTTAAAACTTAATTGCACATCTCATGACAATACATTTCCTACTCATTAATGTTAGATACTTCTTTAAGATCTATTTACATAAGGACACAATTCCAAGTGACTAGATATACAACCTTAACCATGCAATAAACCATACTTAAATTACAGTAACATTAATAACGCTCACCTAATACCCTCGACCTACTACACATATATAAGTATCCAACAATCTTATCCTTCAATTAAATAAAATCACCAACGACATAAGTTTATATAATAAATACAAGTATCAATCTTATATTATTCATCGATATTACCCAAGTATCAAACCTTCAAAGAAAATCAATGATATTTAAGTGTAATTTGGATATTTATCTCACAATTTTAAGGATATATTTATGTTAACAAAGATTCCACCAAATCCACAAGTTCATATATTATTTAGGTATCCTTTTGGTTGCTCATTCCATGTCTTTATATGTTTCTATTTATACAAGGGTCCAACTCATTGGAATGAGTTACGATCAACAAAATTGTGATGTTTTGCTAATATGCCAAGGATATATTTGACTAACTAAGATAAGTAAGCACGGTCCAAGCCACTATAAATACAAGTATCAACATTATCTCAACTCCCAATTGAGATGCAAGTATCAATTTTTTTTTTAGCTAACATAATAATCATCGTAAATGCCAGAAAATATTCCACTTGTTAACCAAGTATTGAAATAACATATTTTTCCTTACTGGTTACCTGATAAAATAATATACCCTGTTATATAATTTAACCTCCACTTGCATACCCCAATTTATGGGTATTAATTGTTGTTCTATAAAATGAAGTTAAATAATTTCGGGTGGACTTCTATCCTTATTGTCATACATGGTATGCATAGTCCCATTATGGTAGTTGTCACCTTTACTTAAGGCTCTGCATGACTCCATTTTAGGGTAGTTATCTTAACTTCCCTATTCATCAGTTTTGCTACCAAAAAGGTCTTTCGACAAGCTTCAAGGTCAAAGTATAAGATAAATTTATAATTTCATATTTCAAGCATTACCTGAATTCATATGCATGAGGACATCACATATGAATCAAATTGAAGAATGTCAATGTATCCAATACTACTATAACCGATTCAAAGATCCAAGTAGTGCCTCAAAATTAAGCCAAAGAATTATCCACACAGGATAATGACTTGCGTGCATAACATATTCGTAAAGGTCATAGGAAAACCCATTAATGCATGCTTCAGGAGGGTTCCAATTTAATAATAAGCTCATAGTAATAATAATAGCAAAGGGCTTGCTGAGGGGTTTTCAATAATCCCCAAGGTAAATGATAATTGAATGACTCAGATGGAGCTATCTAGAAAGACCAATTAAAACTAGTATGACTCTTCGCAAATAGAAGCCTCCAATCCTAATGGGCGTTTATATTATTATAAAACCACAGTAAAATCCAAACACAGTCATATCGGAAATTCCCTTTTTCAAGCCATGTTCTACATAATATAAACAATACAAGAAAAATTATAAACCTCATTCACGCTCCATACTATTTTCTACAGAAACCATCATTCAAGGGAATAATCAACGCAAAAAGATAAACCAACATTATAAGATCAGTAGGGAAGAATCGATGTAGAGATTTCTTCTACTCAAACAGTAAATAAGATAAACTGTAAAGGGGGGGAGAGATATCAGTTCATCCAATTATGATTAAAATTCATTTGGAACCCATCTCTTTCTGGGCATCTCTTTCAAGAAAGAGTCAATATTAGTAAATGCATGTTATATAATATCTAGAGTCCAAACGCTATTATTTAGTAAAACAAAAACACATCAACATTCCAAAAGAAACCCACATCTACATCATTCGAACAAAATTGCAAAGGTCAATTTATCCAAATGCTAAAGGAAATAAAACATTAAGAGAGAGGGTTAGTCTTATCATGCCTATAGTTTACCCTAAGACAAATAAGGTGTAAGAAGAAAGGTAAGAAGGAGGGTTTCTTATATAGCTTGTTAGTTTAGGAAAAGCTAACAATTTGATGAATGTGGGATAAACCCTTAAGAGGAAATACAAATGCCATGTATGTAATAACTTATCCATCTACCACTGAATGGAAAATAGTACTATTGGAGTCTGTAATTGGCAAAGTTGAATTACGAGCAACTGGAAGACCATTAGATTCCCTACCTTTTGTTTCAACTGCAATTGCAACATCATTTACAGATGGTAAATGAACACCATTAGGAGTAAATGTAGGCAAGGAACTAGGTCTATTATGCACATTAGCTCCTCCAGGCAATCTTTCACCCATATCCTTCAGCTGTGGATCTAAAATCCCGCCGAAGCCATGGATGGAATAGGTGCAGGCAAGCAAGCAATGGAAAAGTGGCCATTGACGAGGGCGCTGGTATTCACCGCCTCCATTCCTGATCCTGCCTCCTTCACTTCTTCAAAAACCCAAGCACTCAAGGATTTCAATCTCTTGAACATTGCGAGACCAAAAGCTGTGGATAATACTCGAAGATGCAGTGGAATCCTCCTGCAAAGCCTGACTATAAAGTAATGACCTTCCACCTTTTCCCTAAAAATTAGTAAAGTGAACGATGCCCCCTCGAGTGTTGATGAGGTGATGAAAGAGATTGATCGACGAGTGAAAAGATGAAAGAAATGGATAGAAGAATAAGGAGGGGGAGGGGGGATAAAAGTGATGGCGCTCCAATAATTATAGATTGTATTGCTATCTGTTTTAATTCATACAGAGAGCACGCCATTATATAGGCTGCACGAGAGGGAAGGGCAGTGAGGAACAATTACAGTTATACAACTGTCTACTAACAACTACTAACAACAAATGTATTAATTAAGCTAACATTCCCCCCCTTAATACATTTCTCTTACAAATGTACCCCCTAAACAAATCAAACTTCACCTTGCCGAGAGGCTTGGTGAGAATATCTGCAATCTGAAAATCAGTAGGGCAGTACTGGAGCTGAATTTGGTGGTTCAAGACCTGTTCACGAATGTAGTGACATTCGACCTCAATATGCTTTGTTCGTTCATGGAAAACAGGATTCTTCACAAGCTTCAACACACCTTGATTGTCGCAGTGAATGATGGGAGGTTTCTCTTCAGGAATCCCTATATCTGCAAGAATGCGACGTAACCAAATTGCTTCACACACAGCTCCTCGTGCAACGCGGTATTCAGCCTCAGTGGATGAGAGAGCAACAACAGTTTGCTTCTTGCTGATCCACGAGATAGGTCCAGATCCGAGATGAAAAACATATCCTGAAGTGGATTTCCTGTCATCAACGGACCCTGCATAGTCCGAGTCTGTATATCCCTGTAAGAAGAACTGAGTGTTCTTCTGATACTCCAGACCAAAGTCAACTGTACCTCAGACATATCTCAACACATGCTTTGCTGACTATCCAATGACATTTCTTCGGCTCCTGCATAAATCTGGCGAGATAGCTCACTGCAAAGCAAAGATCTGGTCTGGTATAAGTCAAGTAAATGAGACTCCCCACAAGCTGCCTGTAGTGAGTGCCATCTACCTGTGGTGAATCCTGGAATCTAGATAGTTGCAAACCTTTTTCCATAGGTGTGGACATTGGTTTACAATCTGACATTCCATACTTTTCCAGGAGTGTCTTGGCATATTTCATCTGGGAGACAAAGATATGATTCTTCTTCTGCCATATCTCTAAGCCAAGACAATAGTGAAGTAGCCCCAAATCAGTCATGTCGAAGGATTTCTTCAGATCATTCTTTACATCATCTACAAGATTGTCAGAACTTCCTGTGATCACAAGATCATCTACGTACAAAACCAGAATGACAATCTTTGTTCCTACCTTCTTGATATACAAATTTGTATCTGAGGGGCTATGAGTGAATCCATGCTGCAATAGGTGATCATCAATTTTTATATACCATGCCCTAGGTGCTTGTTTGAGTCCATAAAGAGACTTTATCAGACGACATACCTTGTGTGGTTGATGCTCGTCTACAAACCCTTCAGGTTGGGCCATGTACACTTCTTCTTGTAGATCACCATTTAGAAAAGCACTCTTGACATCCATCTGCTGAAGTTTCCATCCATTTTGTGCTGCCAGTGCACAGACAACTCTGATGGTTTTGATCTTCGCAGTGGGTGCAAAGGTCTCGTCATAGTCAATTCCTTCTTGTTGAGCATAACCCTTTGCAACAAGTCGTGCTTTGTGTTTGTCGATTGAACCATCTGCCTTATATTTTGTTTTGAAAATCCATTTGTAGCCAATGGATTTCTTACCTGGAGGCAGATCGACAAGTTCCCATGTCTGATTCTGAATCAGGGAATCATATTCAGCATCCATAGCTTGTTTCCACTGTGGTTGGTCTAATGCCTCACGAACAGTGTCAGGTTCGGTGCTCTCAACAACTGAACTCATGAGTGCAAAATTTACCTCATGTCTAGCTTGACTTCATGTTCTAACTCCCGTAGAAGTACCAGGAAGTGAGTTCAGGTGTGCATCCCTGATAGTACTCTGGACCCATTTCGGACGTTGGTGCTGCTGATGTGAAGATGTGTTTTCCAGTGTGCCAAGATCAACGAACAAGTATCCACTCAGCTCTTCTTCTCTCTGAGAAGAATCATCTTGCCCATCATCTGGATGTGTGAGCAATCTATGTGATGAGGTCGGTACTGGATCTCCATTGTGTGGCAGGGAGTCAAAGGATGACTCATCACATACCACATCTCGACTCTCGTAGATCTTCTTCGTCTCAGGATCCATGAGATGATATGCCTTTGAGGTAGTACTATACCCCAAGAAAAGACATGGCAGTGTCTTTGGATCGATCTTCTTCCTTCTCTTATCTGGAACATGCATATATGCAGTATAACCAAAAACTCTCAAATGATGAATAGAAGGTTTACGACCAGTCCATACCTCTTCCAGTGTCTTGTTCTGCAAGATCTTCGTGGGTGCCCAGTTGAGTAGATACACTGCTGTTTGGACTGCTTCTGCCCAAAACTGATCCTCCAACTTGGCGGTCGAGAGCATACAACGAGCCATCTCCATGACAGTCCTGTTGTGGCGCTCGGAAATCCCGTTCTGTTGGGGCATGTAGGGTGCAGTCAGATGTTGCTAAATGCCATGCTGCTTCAGGTATGCTAAGAAATTCTTTGACACAAATTCCCCCCCTCGATCTGAGCGGAGGAGAAGAAGAGGCTTCCTAGACTGCCTGGTGGCTTGATGGTAGAAGGTTTGGAAATTTGCAAGTGCCTCACTCTTCTTCCGAAGGAAATATACCCACATTTTCCGTGAGTAATCATCAATGATGAGCTGAAAGTATTCAAAACCTTGGAAGCTAGCTGGCAGGGTCCGCACAGATCGGTGTGAATGACCTGAAGATGCTCTGTAGAATGATAAGAGCTCTGTTTGAATGGACCTCTATGTTGTTTGCCCGTAAGACATCCCGAGAAAATAGGTAAGGAATGGGAGAGTGGAGGAAGCCCTCTTACCATTTCCTTCGCACTGAGCTGATGCAGAGCCCTGCATAAAGATGACCATATCGAAAGTGCCATAGTGCAGTGGACTCTGCCATTGAAGCAGAGAGAGCAATGCTAGATGAAGTGACCGCATCCAGTGCAAATAGATGGCCCTTCAGAAATGCTTGAGCAATGACTGACTCTCCCTGGGAAATGATGCAGGACTTGACCCCTTTCTCAACAAAGAATTCAACCTGCATTCGATGGTTAAGAAGTTGACTCACAGATAAAAGATTTGAAGTCAAACCTGGAACATATAGCACCTTCGTGAGTGTACATCTTCGTGTTCCAAGAGGAATGATGACATCACCAATCCCTGCCGCAATATACTCTTGATTGTCTGCAATGGTGATCCAATCTCTAGTGGGCCGGTCACTCAGAGTATGGAACAACTTCTTATTGCCAGTCATGTGTTTGCTGGCACCTGAATCAATCAACCAGACATCTTCTGACGGCTACGAAGTCTGTGAGACTAGAACAATGTCAGAATGAGTCGTGTCTGGTACCTCTTCATTGGAGGTGGCATCTTGCTAAGCAGTAATGTGGCCCTTCTACCTCTAATTACGAGCACGCCATTGGGATTTCTTGGAATATCCTTGGCCAGAAGTGCTCTCTTCGCCAGAGTTTCCATACTTGCGACCGTTGTAATAACAGTTCGCAGTCGTGTGCGTATCCGTGGAGCAAATGTGGCACCACCGATCCGCCTTGTGATTATGCTGCTTCTGGGGTGGCTGCTGTGGTGGCCACTGTGAAGATGGCTGCTGAGGATGCTGCTTCTGATTCTGGGGGGCTGACTTCCCTTTCTGAGGCTTATGTTTTTGCCTCGTGATGAGAGCCTTGTCTTCGAAGGCTTCTTGTACATTTTGCATGGCTTCTTCCTGCTGGAGATAATTCACCAGGGTTGACAAAACTCACCTCCTGTTGAGTGATTGTCAACGTGGTGATCAGTGTCTGAAAATTGGGAAGGAAGAGCTCGCAAGGTGAGCGGGACTAGCAACTTGTCGTCCACTGGTTCACCGAGTGCAGAGAGTTCTGCACGTAACTCAGCTACACGCCGCAAGAAGGCTTCTACTGATTCGCCATCATGCATACTCATCGTATGAAGCTTTGTCTGAAGATGCAACTTTGTCGTCAGATTCTTAGCTTCGTAGATGGTACACAATGCGCTCCATGCCTGAGAAGAAGTGGTTACTTCCCGAATGTATGGTTGCACCTCATTAGAAAGGCTCAGGGTGATAAGCATTAGTGCTTTCGCATCAGCCTTTTCATATTTTTCCAACAGATCAGTCGTCTGTGGGAGGGGCGTCTTTGCCAGAAACAATCCCCCAAAGATCTTCAAACTGAAGAATCATCCGCATCTTGGTTTTCCATGCGGCGAAATTTGGCCCTTTCAAGAGTTGGGCATCGGATAGCAATATTTTTGGAGCAGACATTTTCAAAAACTCAAAATTGTATTTTATTTATTTATTTATTTTTCAAAAATGGCTACAATGCTTACTGAAGGAATCTATCCCGAAGATGGGCTCTATAGGCTCATGCAGTGAGATGCCGACGCTCCTGTGGGCGTTCTATTTCACATTCATCATCTGCATCATAACCACATTCAAGTTCTGCACGAATCCACCGTGCTTGACATCGAACGTCGAACCAAAAATATTCCAACAGTCCTTGGTGCACAATCTCGTCAAAGAGAATGTTCCCAGTGTTGTGTAGCTCATTGACCAAGGAAAAAGAACAGCCCAGTGGTGTCTTCGTTGTCATTCAATGCCCAAATATTTGGTGCATTGCTCGCGGTGCTTTGTGCATCGGAAATTTGCAGACATACGCGCACACACTGTTTTGGAATTTGTAGGCTTTGCTCACACGTGGACAGGGGTTTGCACGTTGGATTCACCTCCTTGAACAGCAAGTCACTGAGGTCTCACCTACCACACACAGTTTTTCGCTTCTTCCATGTGGCTCACCTCCTGTCATGATAGCAGTGGCTAGAATGATTATCTACTAGGCTTTGAGCCAAAAAGATTTCTCCAAGATAGCGTTTTCAATGAATCAGTTCTCTCGACATCTCCACGCAATAGAACAGGCAAAGATGAACGAACAGCAAAGAGTCCCACTGCAAGGAACACTGCACTGGAATTACCACGCACAGGTTCAACCTCTAAACGCATCAGACAAGTCTACAACTGAGTCTCGCTCTCTGACATCTAGGATCCATATGAACATGAAATACACTCTTCTCCTAAAGACGCATTACACGTCTCACAGGTCTTCAAGAACTGCTGCGCAGGCTTCAGATGGAATTTGCAAAGTCAAATCTCCAATACTATTGACACTCCTGCTCCCTCCAGTTGCACAGCACTGCTTCTGCACAACACACAAATTGCAAATGCCAAAAACTAGGTCTTTCCACGTTGAAATAGGGAAAGGAGGTCCTCCACGCATAACAAGGCCTGCTTGGTCGCCACTTACGCTCTGATCAAGAAATGTTGCTCTCATACCAATGATAGGCAGAAGACATCAAGTTTTATTGATTGCAATGTTTATTCAGATGTCCCAATACAAAAGAGCAGAGCCAAATATAAAGGCTGTAGAGAGAAGGAGCCAAGGAAGGTGACAGTTACATAATTGTCCACCAACAAATACATAACAACAAATGTATTATAAACTAAACTAATGCATAATTTGTATTTGTATTTTGCAGGTTTAAAAAATAGTATATCACAATGACACAATGTCAGGGGATTGGAGACCAACCACATTGTAATGAACTATCTAGATGAAAGACACAAGGTCACCATGGCAACTTGTATTGTTCATGTGTGTGTGTACTGATTGTTGCCTTAGGGATTCTCCATGGGGGGGTCACATTAATACAATACATGACATGGGGGCCAAAGTGTATAAGAATTTTATTACAATGATCCTTTGTTTAGGCTATGCATGCTGTTTTATAAGTAGTGTGTTCCCATTTTATTTAGAATAGAATTGTGGGGCAATTGTAATAGTGATCTAATCCTATTGGTAAAAATTAATTTATCTTACTGATTGGGAGATACATGAAAGTAATTATTACGAGGAGTTGTTGGCTCTTGTATTAAAGTGTTGTGAGATAATTGTAAGTAATGTGCAAGTGATGTGTAAGAGATATGTCAGTAAATTAGTCTCCTGGAGTATGAAATACTCCACAACTTCTTTTGAAATTCGAATTTTCTCCTTGGACCCTGATTTTTAAGGCTTGTGGGACAAGTTAAACTGGGTTCATGATTGACCTCTGGGAATGGCTTTGGCTCCTACCAATTCTTACCTCAGGGTTGGAGATTTTCTCACAATATAGCCTTCATTATGAATTTTTGTAAGTCATGCTTATATGCTTTTATTGCACTTTCTTACATGCTTTCGAATTTCAGTCCTTATGGGGTGTGGGATTTCCATTTGAGTGTGTAAGTAAACTGTCATATTTTTCACTAAACATATTTATGGATGCATTGGAGAATGAAGTTGACATCATTGGGTGTTGGAGTTGAGGATCCATGTGAAGTGGCATCCTACATTTTAAATTACCCCCACGATATCCTAAATTCTCTTACCTCTCTTCTATTATATTCAAATTCTCTAAAAATTGTTTTTGGGTTGCTTCACTTTTATCACTTCATTTTTACAAAAAAATTGTTTTGGGTTTTTGGAATGTCTTACAAATTAGGAGAAGATTTGGAGATGTGTTGCATTCATCCATGTTGAGTTGTATAAATCTACTTGGATTGTGCTGCATTGGAGAGCTTGTTGAATTGAACTTGGAAAAAACTCCATCATGGAGAGGTAAGAGATTAGCTCTTGGATGCATGCTCTTCTCGACAATTTTATGCTTATGTGAATGGTTGAATACACCCACCTACCATTGTTTTATTTGTTGGCAACCTTGGACTCAGATGGCAATAGGAATGGTGTAGCAGAACGGGCTATGTGGTATTTCAGATTTTCAGAGTCTCATAAGTGTTTTGGTCGAGGTATAAGTGTTCTAGGGAGTTTCAGATTTGGGTTCCACCTTACAAATAAATAGCTTGCATTTCTTTACTCGTCATGGGGTGTCATAAGAGGTCCACCCCCGAAGTTTATAAGGAAATACTTCAGAATATCCTTTGTACTTCGTAGAGGTCCAACTCTCTCAGGGCATGTTAGGGACCCTCACCTCGCATATATACTCTTAAAGATAGTAGCCCCACCTGTTCTCAGGATGGTGATGACCCTAATGTCTGAATGACACATCACTTGGGAGGCATAACCAACATCCCCCACTAGTTTAGGTTTTGGATTCCTTTGTCTTGCATGATGAAGCCTGATTTTTGTTTGCTACATGATCAATGTGGTTGCAAACTGCATCACTGTTTTGGACTATGTTTTTAAATGCTGAGATTTGCATGTGTGTTTGTGGAAGCCAAATTGTTTCCATGAGTTGAAACACATGCTTCTATATGCACTGTGGTTGGGGCTCATTCTGAGACCCCAATGAAGAGGGTGGATTGTGACCTAATTTCATCTTTAGGATGTCTCTGGTTGGGTGGATGAGCATTAGGCCATGTCCCCTATGTCCCTATTGTGATCAAATTGGCCAAATAAAGAAAAATGGAGGATATTTATCCGTAACTCTGTTTAAAACCATGGGAGCAGAGAGAAAAAGACAAGTTTGTATAATCCTGTGTTGAGTCATATAGTTCGACATTGTAACCCTTTCCCAGGTTAATGTGGATACTACTTTTAGATGAGTGTGTGACTTTTGGAAAGACCTGTTTTGTTCACACTATGAAGATTACAATTTGAATATTAGTGAAAGAGATATACTTTGTTTTTTGTTTTGCTCCTTGATATTTGGAATCGGTGAATAAGTATTCTATACTATGTGTAGTGTACGTTGAGGATAGTTTTGATAGTCTTCTTAGAATTCCCTTAATAGAAACTTATTTTTGTAACCTTTCCCACCTTGAAGTGGAATATTTTTGATTCTATTATTGTGTTGGAAGTACTACTCTGTTTTCGCGATGAATAGTTGTAATTGATTATGGAAGAGTGCACATCTTGTATTCAATTATGGGTCACATAAAAGAAATCATGTGGATTTAGTCATGTTGTATGGCTGAAACTAAATGGGACAAGAAGTTGTACGAGATTCCTTTCCATCAATATGCGCAGCTCAATGTTCTTCCTTGTAAAGTTATGATATTGTTTATTCCATGAAATTTCTGAATAATGGTATAAATTGCTTACTCTTGGAAACATCCTCTCTTTGAATGGTGTATACTCTACTTCATTTGAAATGTTTGATCTTATGGAAAGTGGTATTGCATTCATCTTTTCACGTTGTTGGAATTGAAGGAAATGTAACATATGACCAATATCAGTTATAGTATGTATCTCATATTTTATACGTTTGATGAATGTAAATGAATCAATTCGAGCTTAGACAGTTGTAGAGGTCTATTAGATAATTTTCAAATTGATAAATATTTTTATCAAGTACGTTCATCTTAGAATGAACCTGCAACCTTAAGGGAAGTCTACCAATGAAATGTTAAATTGAATTTGTATTGATCAAAACGATCCTAAATAGACTTTACAACTTAAGAAAAATGTTCATAGAATAATATTTTCATGTAATAGGCATGAGTGTCAGACCAAGGGATTATAGTCATTTTGCTGTTGATTTGGGGAATTTCAAATTGATGATTTTTATCAAAATAATTTAACCCTTTCAATCCATGATAAATTACTCCCAGGTCCAATGTACTCCATTCCTAGTTAACATCTTGAGAGAGGGAAGACAAGTTTAATTATTTGCACAAGTGGAAGATTTGATAGGTTAATGAATACCAGTTTGATAAATCTTAGAAGCCTGCAGGATGTTTTCTCAGGGAAATTGACTCCTTCAAACTTTATCAAAATTACTAGATTCATAGGTTGTTGTGTAAAGATACTGTCGAGAAATTTCTAGATAATTTCTCGTTTTCCAAAGTCTAAGTTCCCAATCGAAATTTTTGGCCCTCTAAATTTCTTGCTTCAGATACTCAGGCCCAAAATTAATTTCAATTGTCAAAATCCCGACATCATCAATAATGTCAAATCGCTATCGGACCTCTATGGGCCCGAATCTTTTTGTACCACTTCGACATAAATTGCTAAAAGAGAAACTATAGTTCCCACTTAGGAAGCATACAGTAGAAACCAATAGGGACTTCAGAGGAAAGGATCAAAGAGTTTTTATCTAAAGAAGTAGAATAACTTTGGCAATTTTTCAACCATGTGCCCAACCTACCCCATTAGCAATCACTTGATCAAAGTTGACTTTTGGGTGATGGCGGATTTCCCGATCTTAGGGTTTTTAGCCGTAATTTTTTACAAAATAAATGTAACTACATTTTGTAAGTTAGAGGACCGATGGCACCATTTTTCGTATCCTTATCAGGTGATCCACAATGGCATACATTCAGGTGAGTGTAACACATCAGTTTTACCACATTAACTCTTCCTCAAAGTGGAATCATCATAGTGATAGGACTTCAATAAATCTCCCCGCTATGAACCCCAATTTCTTGAACCATCGGTTGGATGGCATGTGGTACTCTATTTGCAGATTTGATACAGTTATGATGAACAAAGTACATCTCAAACAGTAAACATCGCTTGTTACATAATAAGGTCTTAATTTGCTAAATTATTCCTTAGCCACCTCCTTAGTATGCAGAGTACGAGTTTGAGAAACTTTTTCTTTTATAGCCCGTAATCTAGCTCATTGGGCAAATTTTCACCCCAAATTCTACCGGCTAATATCTTCAGAAATATGAGGAGTTAGGAGGACTTCTCTCGTCATCCGGAAATTGAGAAATTCTATTATATCACACATCACATGATTTAATTACATTCATGATGGGAACTCTTAAATTGTAATCTTAACCGAGCTTCTGAGAGTGGATAAGTTGAGAATACTCTGATAATTCTAAAGCATGTAATCAATACTTGATAACAAATGACAGGATATTTTTGACTTGCATACACATCACATGATTCACAACATGTCGTCACAAAGTTACGCACAATACAGGGAACCATCTTGATATGGGGATGACCACATTAGGTCTTCACAAAAAAATTCATCATCATGCAATACCATACACTTTCTCCTTTTTGAAACAGAACATCATAGTAACTCCATCACCAACATGACACTCTAACATCTAGGGTTCATACAGAAACCAATCCGATTGAATGTTATTGTTTTGAGATGGAACACCATAGTAACCATCGACTTTGTGACCATATTGAGAAGGACCCAATAAAGAATTCACACACGAACAACACAGTAAAAGACTGAGTTAATTTCTTATTTTTTTTTGAAGTTCACTTCGACACATAACATGACACAACATGTTAGTTCACAAAGTTACAACCAAATCTGGGAACCACTTAATTACAAGGATGACCACAAGGTCAGCACGGAACTTGTTCACACCCAAAATGATAATACACTTTTCTTTTTTTTGACAGAACAACATAGAAGTCCAACCACATGACACTCTCACAGCTAGGGCAAGCCACAGTAAGAAATGATTGAAGGTTATTTATTTTGATAAAACAACCTTTAAATCATGACTTATGTTTTCAGAAAGATTCAATATATGATTCGCACAAATTCATCTTACCAACTGAGTTACTTTCTTATACACTGTAGAGTAGTTCACTTAAAGTCTTCTCCTACTTGCTAAATCTTATTATCTTCTAGAAACTAACCATTGTTTTCCCTTAAGCTTGTTTAAGAGTTCACCCAAAAGGGGTAGTGTTCACTAGTTTAGCTAGGGATATCAATTTATAAAATTTTACTTTACAAGGATAGTTTCACCTTTGAGTACTTCAGGAATCTCTTGTTCTCAAGTAAGTCATCTCTACATTAATTTATCTGAATATATATATTTTAGTTAACTTCTATAAGGGTTAACTATTCCATTTAATCTTACTTATATCACATCATTACAAGGTGTCAGAGAGTTTTGACTTAACACTTTATTCTCAAAAACAAGGTTTTACAATACTTATGCCAATGTAATGATTGAATATCATATCTCACCAAGGTAAGTTAACTAGTCTAACAACAAAAGGGAAAGAACACTTCACCACGTAGTTTTTCCAAACATACCAAGGCAAGAGATCTTCTAAACTCTTTGCAAGCAAAGTTACAAAATTTACAACGCATTGAAATTTCTACAAAGAACTTCATAATTTGAACTGATGAAACTTTTACACTCTTTTCCTTTAATCTACTCGCATAATCCATCTGCACAAATATTATACTAGAGTCAGTTCGCTAGAACTGATCATGATAAGATATAAACCTCTCCTAATAACTAATGCCATCTAGTATTTAAATAAATGAAAGTTTGCAATACTCCTTATCAAATAAATTTCTAACATACATTTAAAACTTAACTGCACATCTCATGATAATACATTTCATACTCATTAATGTTCACTTCCTTAAGATCTGCTTACATAAGAACACCATTCCAAGAGACTAGATATACAACCTTAATCATGTCAATTAGTCATACTTAAATTACAGTAAATAATAATGACGCTCACCTAATACCCTCGACCTACTTCACACATATAAGTGTCTAACAAGATTATCTTTCAATTAAATAAAAGCACCAATGACATTAAGTTTATATAATAAATACAAGTATCAATCTTACATTGTTCATCGATATTACCTAAGTATCAAACATTCATAGATAATCAGTGGTATGTAAGTATAGTTTGGATATTTATCCTCACAATTTTAAGATTATAATTATATTAACCAAGGATTCCACCAATCCATAGGTTCATGTATTATTTAGGTGTCCTTTTGGTTGCTTATTACCATGTCTTTATATATTTCTATCTAGTAAAAGAGTCCAACTCATAAGAATGAGTTATGACCGACAATACTGTCATCTGTTGGTAATATGCCAAAGATACATTTGACTAGCTAAGATATGCAATCGCATGGCCCAAGCCACTATGAATGCAAGTATCAACATTATCTCAACTCCTAATTAAGATGCGAGTATCAATTTTTAGCCAAACATAATAATCATCGTAAATAACAGAAAATATTCCACTCGTTAACCAAGCATTGAAATAACATATTTATCCTTACCGATTACCTGATAACATAATATAACGTGTTATCTAATTCAACCTTCACTTGCATACCGCAATCTATGGGTATTAATAATTGTTCTATAAAAATGAAGTTCAATAATTTCAGGTGGACTTATATCCTTACGTCTGTCATACATGGTAAGCACAGTTCCATTATGGTAGCTGTCACCTTTACTTAAGGCTATGCATGACTCCATTTTATGGTAGTTATCTTAACTTCCGTATTCATCTGTTTTCCTACCAAAAAGTCTTTCGAAAAGCTTCAAGGTCAAAGTATAAGATAAATTTATAATTTTATATTTCAAGCATGTTGCCTGAATTCGTATGCATGAGGGTATCAAAAATCAATCAAACTTGAAGAATGTCGACATTCATGAGAGTTTGATGTATCCAATATTACTTTAACCGATCCAGAGGTCCAAGTAGTGCCTCAAAAATTAAGCCAAAGAATTATCCACACAGGATTATTGACTTGCGTGCATAACATATTCGTAAAGGTCATAGAAAGCCCATTAACACAAGCTTCGGGAGGGTTCCAATCTAATAATAAGCTCATAGTAATAATAATAGCAGAGGGCCTGGTGAGGGGTTTTCCATAATCCCCAAGGTAAATGATAATCGAATGACTCAGATGGAGCTATCTAGAAAGACCAATTAAACTAGTATGACTCTTCCCAATTAGAAGCCCCCAATTCTAAAGGGAATTTATATCGTTATCAAATCCACATTAAAAGATCCAAACATAGTCATATCCAAGAAAATTCCCGTTTTCAAGCCATGTTCTATAAATAAAAAAAACAATACAAGGAATATTCTACATCTCATACACACGCTTCACAATATTTTCTACAGAAACCACTCATTCACAGGAATAATCATGGAAAAAATGATAAACCAACTTTATAAGATCGAGTAAGCGAGAATCGACTGGAGAGATTTCTTCTTGTCAAATAGTAAATAAGATAGACAGTAAAGGAGGAGAGAGAGATCAGTTCATGTAATTATGATTTAAAAGTCCTTTGAAACCCATCTCTTTCTGGGCATCTCTTTCAAGAAAGAGTCAATATATGTAAATAGCATGTTATAAAATATCCAGAGTCCAAACGCTATTTATTTAGTAAAACAAAAACACATCAACATTCCAAAATAAACCCACATCTACAGGATTCGAACCAACTTGTAAAGATCGATTTATCCAAATGCTAAAGGAAATAAATCATTAAGAGAGAGGGTTAGTCTTATCATGCCTGTTTTAAACACATCCACCAACAACATATCCAGCAGGGAGTGCATAAGCCACACGTCCCACTGATCCACTTCTTAGGGTTTCATCAATACTATGGGTTTGATATAACATGTTTGACGCTGGTGACCTATCTTGAACTAGCTAAAAAAAAATCTTATTGTTTGTAATAACTTGTCCATATACCACTGAATGGAAAACAGTACTATTGGAGTCTGCAATTGGAAAAGTTGAATTACGAGAAACCAGAAGACCATTAGATTCCCTACCTTTTGTTTCAACTGCAATTGCAACATCATTTACAGATGGTAAATGAACACCATTAGGAGTAAATGTAGGCAAGGAACCAGGTCTATTATGCACATTAGCTCCTCCAGGCAATCTTTCACCCATATCCTTCAGTTGTGGATCTAAAATCCCACCGAAGCCATGGATGGAATAGGTGTAGGCAAGCAAGCAATGGAAAAGTGGCCATTGACGAGGGCGCTGGTATTCACCGCCTCCATTCCTGATCCTGCCTCCTTCACTTCTTAAAAAACCCAAGCACTCAAAGATTTCAATCTCTTGAACATTGCGAGACCAAAAGCTGTGGATAATACTCGAACATGCAGTGGAATCCTCCTGCAAAGCCTGACTATAAAGTAATGACCTTTCGCCTTTGTCCTAATCTCATTGCAGGCAGGATCCTCCAAACCCTAGTTGGGTTTTTTTAAATTTATTATTATCATATGAATAAAGCTTCTTGTAACCACGAAGCCACCGGAATCGAACACACGATGGAGACAGACCCTCATCTACGGGGTAGAGTGGAAGAAATGAAACAGCAAGGCAATTTGTGCTTCGTGAATATTTTTATATGAAACAGATCTGCCTCTATGATATACTCTTCCATGAGTTACATCGTAAAACAAGTAAGGTCTCAATAGAGAATCTTAGCAATAAATTTCATCAGGTCTCCTGGTAACACTCTCACCGTCACATAGTCGATTTTGATAAAAAATATCTTGAAGGAGAATCCTGAATTTGAGGATGCATTCGATACTAAATAGATAACAACATAGTTGGACAACCCGCTTGTTGGAAGCGATCAGAAAAGGTTTCTACTATACTACAACATACTTGCTGCCTGGCTAATTGCTGTTGCAGACCGTTGCTATGGATCCCCGACAAGAACATACCTCGCAGCACCCAAGAAAGTAGAGGTAACACGCCTGCTTCACTAGCTTGAAGCTTCATCTAAAACCACGCACGCAGGGTAAGAACTCAGACCAAAAGTGCAAGATAAAAAGAATATTGCGGCCAGGAGAAAACAACGCACACACGCATCAAGGAGAAGAAATCAGAGAAGAAAGAATAAATCCATCCCAAACAGGTATGCGGCCAGCAGGTAAAAAGGTGTCCAAAAAGTCCTGCACACTCACCAAAAATCCATGCAGCTAACACAAGTTTTTCCCTTTTCACTCCAAAAAAAAAACAACACACGAAGAACTTCCTCCCAGAGTGAACCACGCAGTCAACAGCCAGAGTAAGGTGTTGTAGGCTAAACAGAAGCCAAGGCAGAAAAAAAAAAAAACTATCGGTTCAAGGCATATGGTCAGCACTAAAATTGCATGTGAAGGACCAAGGAACAGGTCAAAGCATGTTGGTGAAACAATAAAGGAGAAATGGCAGGTGGCCATCACTTCCACCCACCTCCAACCAACAACGAACAAACTATAATCAATAGGAGTCCACATCTCCATCATGTCAAACAAGACACAAAAAGATCAAACATGGAAGGCCAAATCGATGGTGGAAACATTAAATTTCACATTAACAACAATCCTCCATCATTGCAGCAAAATAGCCCTCTCAAAATTTGTGCCTCCTCCTAACATCTCTTCCTCCAATGAATCCAAGGCCATGGCTAGATATGGGGGGGGGGGGGCGGGGGGATTCATTTAAATTTAGGTTTTTTTTTTTGTTTTAAAAAAAAAAAATCTATATATATACGGGGCATTACACCTTTTACCTTTTTCCCAAGTGTAAATGGACATAGGGGACACCATAGTGCACTCCCTTATGGAGGACAAGTTTTGGCACTTGAAAACACAACCTGGGGTGCTAGAGAGGCATTTTTAAGTCACAATGTTTCAACCTTTCCTCATGACACCTTCACCCATGGCCCATTCTGAATGGGGTGATGCCCCTTTGTCCCTTTTTCCTCTATTATTTAGGGTGAAACCACACCTCTAACCTCATCTAGACATGGGTTAGCTTAGTTGGGTTTAACGTGGGCTAAAGTGTGCAAATAGGAGGGAAAAAAAACATGAAAGAGAGTAAGTCATTTCAATACCATACTTAGTCATTTTTCTTTTCATTTCATTGATATTTCCCCACCTCCATTACTTTTGGTATTTTTTTATGCTTCCTAAGTTTGTTTAAACATCCTCCATACTCAATTACCATTTTTGCTCTTGACTTACAACAAACGCCAACACTGATTACCACAAAGTTATTAAATATAGCTTCCTCATGAAAACTCCTTTCAGAAGAGTATTTACTTTCATCAATTTATCCATTCAGCCATTTTTCAAAATCACATGACTTTTTTAGCCATAAATAAATTTTCCTCAAATCTCAATTAGAATTAAGATTTCAATTGTGCTACAACTCGATGATTACGATTTCTTGTTGCACCTAAAGGTAGTTGGCATGGGTTCATCTCTGAGGATACAAACTGAATTAAAATGATTCAAGATGCTGCAAACATTAAATTATAATGATATTAGTTTAATAGATACAACTTCCATTTATTTCAAAGAACTTCTAAAGCAGTGTTCTTTTTTATATTGCAATGGGCTGACATAATCCTTTAAGGATTGTCTTTTGAAGTTTTCTTGGCCTAACCATGGCGTTATTTATGTTTCATTTCCTTAGGAGGGAACATGTATGTTTATATCTATAAACATATTAATAGAGATTTTAGTCAGAAATTAGTTAGCTATAAACATTTTTAGAGCCTCTCTTCTTCAAAAAGAGATGGAAGCTAACTCATATAGAATTTGGAGTGGGCTTCAAGTCAAATTTTCGAGTGACAATCTAAAATTTCTTTGTAAGAAGCGTACTTATTATGACGACTTTCCTTCAATTTGTTGTTCAGGCCAGTATTATTTCACCTAGATTTTTCCTTGTAAGGATTTGCTGCTGATTGAAACACGATGCAGAGGTGGAAGATTTGACTTAGCTTTAAATTTTTTTTCTGCAACTAATGGGTGCGTGGAATGCAAGGACGTTGAAATGTAGTTGATGTACTTTAAGCAGTTTTCCCAAAGCTTTTAAGTAAACAATTATATTTAAAGATTTTTCAGATACAACTTCAGAACATTTAAAGATTCGGGTAACTGCAAAGTATAAGTAAATAGTTTTGCAAGTTAGCTAGGAACCATTTTGATAAGAAAATTGATTAAAAATCATAATGAGAAACCAAAAATGAGAAAAGTGAGAATTTAACTCACAAATATCTTCCCTGACAGTGTTGGCATTTAATAATGCAAAACACTTGAGTTTGGTTATATTCATTGTAAAGATATTGTCCAAGTAATCAAACAAAATGTTCCAAGTACGTTAAATTTTTAACTTTTATTTTACATATTCCATTGATTTGAGTACGTTCCGCCGATAAAACTGTTAGACAACTGTACATAAGGCCTATATTTGTTGCTTCAATTTAAAATTCTGGTTCCCTATGTGGTATCTAGATCCATTTGATTTTTTGGAGTGCTAGTATGCTAGTTTCATCCCGTTTCATTGTTGTTAAACGAATCCTTATGATTCAGGAGGCGTGACAAGTCTTCCGGTTGAAGCTTGGCAAGGTTACTTGATTTAAAAGCATTTTGTATGATCTCCACCTTTAGAATATGTATATAGACAAAATTTCTTAAATCTCAAATAAGAAATGTCTATTGAAATATGGAATCTAAATGTGGAGTTTAACAATATAGACTTTGTGTCGTTTTTGTAGTATATTGAAACATGTTTATATACTTACTTCCTTGTAATTAATATGTACATTTTTGTAATCATGTTTTCATGTTTCATCTAAAAATAGATGTCAAAAAGACTCTAATTTTGGGAATTGTTTTTTTATATATGGAATTCATTATGTGAATTTGATTGTTTTACAGGTGTGCATATTTGTTGTGTGAAGAGGAAATTTAGTGGTTACGTGGGAATAGACACCAATGGTATGTTTTAGAGAATATATTTTTTCTTTTGTTTTCATTCCACGATAAGCACTAATTATTAAGGAAATGAATGTTCTATAACTCAAATGAGCCTAACATTTTCATCCGATAATTAAGTTTATGATGATCATATTGGATGTAGGAAACATTAGCACAAGCAACACAACTTTTATCTAAAATGTTTTATAAAAGACCTTGTAGGTAATGAATGATCACATTGAATGCAATATGGATTAACATTTTTGAGAAATGAAAATTGGCACCATTTGGTTTGACTGATTGCAATTTTAACATTTTTGGTCTTGATTCTTAAAATTTGGGCATAGGATTTTAATGTATGCACTATTGGTGAAAACATCTCCCAGATCTGAATGTTTTTTGGTATTGCATTAGATATAAGGGATAATAATGTGATTGATGTCTAACCCTCATCCACTAAACATGCATGGATGCACGCAAATTGAACACAAGGAAATGGTGTGGAATATGGCTTTACACCTACCGATTGAGTTTACTTGAATATTTCTGAAGCCTATTCAACAAATCTATTTTGTGCATATCCTACTATCAAGGCATTCCATGAAAATACACGTCTTTGTGGCTCTGTCAAACATTTCACATACCTTTCCATGTTTCCACATTCTGGAAACAGTGTTAGAAAATGTAAATTAATACATTATTTAAGTACGGGTCTGTTGGGTTGGTTATATGCTAGGTATCCTATGTAAGCACTCAATTTGCCTAACCACCTACTCCACAGTCTAAACACCCTCTCCCTCATGTATAAATATGCATGTTTATATATTTTAATGTAAGAAAAGACATTCAATCATTTCTCCATTTTGTCTTCTTCATTGGTATCAGAGTGATGTGGAAGCTAGTGTGTTCCCAAAAGGACGTGGCGTGAAGTATTGGATCAAACAGCGGCCAAATAAGTTTGTTCCTGTGCACAGCCAGTGTTCCTGTTTTGTCTTTGGAATTTAGCAGTAGGACGTGTGATCACTAGACTAATCTCAGTCCCCCTGTGAGTTAGAGATCCTAATTTCTTGGTGTGTGAGGAAGTGACAACAACTAGGTGAAGACCTGTTCCAAAGCGTGAAGATCAAACACATTTGCGTGTCAAAAGTCTAGAAATGCGCGCGGGAGTTCCAAGGAGTTTAGACATTATACTCTGATGTTTTTAGAACCATCCAGCCCAGTATTCATGGAAACATGCAGGCATGGTTAGAGGCAGAATGGCTCGCACAAATACATGTGGTGGAGTAAACATGCATAGCCTTTTATTTTGTGGAATCTCTATCAATAATATAGTTTGTTTTCTTTTCTGTCAGTGGAGGAGCAAAGCAAAATGGATACATGATCACGAAGAACGAAGAAACGTGTATGTTTTCGTATTTGATGCAACCTTAAATGGTTCGTAGCTTTGGAGACATGCCACCTGTGCAAATGTGGAAAAATTATAATGGTGCAACAGAATAATTTTTCCTTAAGAGAGAAATAAAGAAGAGTCATGGTTGCAATGGATGAAAGTCAACATAGTCTTTATGAATTGAAATGGACTTTGGAGAAACTATGGCCGACTGGTAGTGATACATTGATTCATTGCCATCTCAAGCGTCTTCGTGTGATCTATGGAGGTGCTGGAGGCCTTGGATTTGTGCTCACACCTGAGGTTATTATGTATTTGGAGATGTATGCAGACTAGAAAACAAAGACTATTATGAAGAAGTCAAGGGAAATATGTGTGGAACATCGTTGTTGATTCATCATTCCAACATGAGCTATCTCTGTCAAAGTAGCATCAACATAGGAAACTTCTGTACGAAGAAGGAATTGGCGATGGAGACAAGAATTTACATGGAGCTTATTCAATATTCCTTGCAAAGATATTTGCCAGTGAAAAAAAATAAAACATGTGGAGATTGTTTGAATCATAATGAGCCTAAAAGTCATATCTGCTAAAAAAGTAGCAACATACTGGAAGCTAAAGGATACATGGAGGTTGGAGGACAACTGGAGTCCTCTTGCCAGTCACCTTCGAAAGGGTGGCATTATTGCTTTGGTAAAGGTTTTGTTAATGTTTGTTTTCTGCTATGCATGGTGTTGTTTTGTTTTGTGTTGTGTGTATATTTCAAGAAATATGTAGAGCATTTTACATTTTGGTACCTCCTCAATGAAGGACATTTTGAGGAGAAAAAGAAATAAAGTAGATTTTGGTTTTTTTGTAAAGGGTTTGTGGAAATCTGAGAAAACATCAAAGTCTAAAGTTGATACCTCCAGTCACCTCCAGGTTCGTGTTGAACCTGCAGTCAGGAAACCATAGTGGTTCGTGGTAATCTAGGGAAACCGGAAATCACCGAGGTGTTCGCAAAGAGATGTACTAATGTCACTTGTAGGTTTATAGGCCATCTTTCCAATGATTGCGAGAATTCCATAAGCAAGGTAAAACTAGCGTGGATGAAGGACTCGCTTCCAGAATATCTTACAATCAGAATTCATTCAGACCCAGTTAAGGAATTAAACCCCTCAAGGGTAGACACTCCCTCTGTTAAGGAAAGAATTCTGAACACTTCAATGAAGGATCTTATCTCAACTGGGGTACAATATTATTCTTCTACCCAAGATGATATTTTTGAATCTATGATGGTTTTGCCTCGTTTTCCCTTGTTGAGGGTCACATTCATATTAAGACATTTGAAGTTATTCTTTCAATCTTCGTGGAAGAATGTAACAAGGATTAAACGGTGGTGGATAGGAGAAATAAAGGACACTCCAATCCTAAATCCACCATCATTTCATACAAGGTATGATTATTGTCATTTTTTTATTTTTACTTCTTTATCTTGGTTACAGGCCTATTGTGTCTGATTTGTTTTTCTACGGAGCTTTGGTTGATGGTTGGCTATGGGTTAGCCGTGGGCCTGCTCTGTTCTTGTTTGTTTTTGTGGGGTATTAGCTACTACTTTTCTTAGTGCTACATTGTTGATCTAGGTTCTTAGACCCTCTTCCTTGGGCACATTATTGTTGTATTTGGGTTATGACCCTGTTGATATACTTGGGTATGGTCCCCATCAAAAAACCATCTACCAATAATATAAAGAAATTAATATGTACTGAAAAAGTAGACAACTCACCGATATAATTATTGAAATTAAGTAATTTTAAATCAGTAGAACATTTTTTTATATTATTGGTAAATGGTTTTTTGATGGGTACAATACCCTAGGAACAAAAATGCGGTAAAAAGTAGAATACAATGATAGAGAGCAAGAAAAAAGGTTTAAGAATCTTGATAATTGATGGAACACCAACAAAAAGAAGCTATAAAACTGCTCCACACAAAAAAACTAAAACAAAGATGGCCGGCGCCCGTACCCAGTAGGCAGCCTAAGTGGAGCTCTAGAACACTGGGCCCTCAGCTGTATTAAAACAACAAAATAAGAAATATGACATGAGTCATTCCTTGTCTAGACTGCTGGTGGGTTTTAGTTTGGTTTGTACTTTATTTCTCCTTTCCACCACCGTCAATTCCTCATTACTTTGTTATGTGGAAACTAAAAGAACAACTTCAAGAGTCTTGATAGGAATGTGACCCTGAAAGAGGGACAATGAGGCACAATACATCAAGGGTTCAATAATGACCTTTTGATTAGCCAAAGCCTCAACTAACTCAATAGATTCAAGTGGATTTTGTGGTTTTTCATTAGCATAGGGTGTGTGTCCTCCGGCCTTATAGGGCTCAATGTTTCTTGAACTAGAATTAAACTCATAGTGAGATGCTTAGGAAGAGTGTCCTTGCACCATGCATATTTTCACTTAACTTGTGTTTAGAATGCTCGTAGTCATTTGAAAAATGCCCTATTTCAAATCATTACCGACATCTGAAGGAAAAACCCTCTTATTTGATCCTCTGCGCCCAATGTTTGTCATCAATTTGAATATTACTTTCTTCTGGAAGATCTAGACAAGTGTACTGATCCACCAAGATTCTAGCATAAGTTTTACATATCTTATTAGATGTTTTAACATTTTATTTTTCAAAAGCTCCTAAAGTATCACCTATGGCAGCTATAATGCCCACATAAGACACACACTAGAACAACATGACAATTAACGAACAATTTTTTTTTGACGTGCTTGAAGAATAGATGACACCACAGGTGCTCGCAAAGAGCTATAACCAACTCACGATAAGCTTGGCACACATTGACCACATAGACGACAACCATTGCGAGCAATTCACTTCTCTTTTTGACAAGACAACATAGAAGTCAAACCACAGAACACACTTACCATTAGTGCATACCACGGTGAAAACTTTGTGAAGGTTATTAATTTTAATAAAACATCTTTCAATTCTTAACTTACATTCTAGGATATTTTGGATACTGTTCGTACAATTCTTCTTACAAAGCTAAGTTTCTTCCCTTTACAGTGCAGAGTAATTAGCTTAAGGTCTTATCTAAAATGGAAATTATTTGTTTAATTGATTTATTTAATAAAGGAAATAATTAATTCCATAAGGCCATCTATCAGAATTTACACTACTAAATCTTGTTTATACCTCTATTACACATGGGTTCATGTTTAACACACTTAAGAGAAGATTAGAAAACACCCTAGCAAAGTTAGAGTAAGAAGGTGGAAATGAAATCACCTTTAAGATGTCATTAGTTATTAACCAGGATTTTATTGAAGCTTGAGAATTTATCCAGAATGACTAAAGGTTTCACTTAGGCTTCATTGGATGAGTTTTACAAACGAAAACAGTTTACCTTTCAAATGGCTGAGAGAAAGATTGCATGGTTTCTAAACTATTTCCTCCTACTTATTAAATCTTATTATCTTCTGAATTCTAACCATTGATTTCACCTTATGATCATTTAAGAATTCACCAAAAAAATAATGTTCATTAATTTAGTTTGTGGAAAAACAAGGTAAATATATTTTTATTACAAAAGCTAGTTTCCTCATTGATCACCAACGAACCCAAAAGTTATCAAGAAGCTCACATCTACATTTATTTATTCATATATAAACATGTTATTTTAAATTTTATAACTTTTATTAGGATCATCCAACTATTTTACTATGAATAGAATTACATTGTTGTTATGTATTAGAAGGGTTTACCCCACAACATTTTGTCTCAAGAGAAAATTTTACCATTAGTCACTTGTGAAAACTAAACATGGTTACATCAATCCTTTCCAACACGATGAAAAAGCCATAGGTGGAAAAAGATTCTATTGATCTTGAATTAGGAGCAAGAAGGTAAGAAAAATTGGTCAAACAATGCTATACTAAGGTTGTTATAATACAATAAAAATACTCATAACAATACAGTGATCAATCTTATGTTTTCCACGATAGACAAAACAAGTCAAGGTTTCAATAATTATTACAACATTTCTCCATAAGACATGATACTAAGGTATTGTCTCTTCTAAATTTTCCACTAAATCCCATCCAAGAGTTTTACAACAAATAAGATTTCGTACAAAGTAAATTCTTAACTAAAGTTGATGCAAAAGTCTACAAGTCTATCCCTCATCTACTCGCGTAAGCCATCTGCAACAAATTTTTCCACAAGATTCAGTTCATGAGAACTGAGCAAGATAAGGCTACACAAAGCCATAATAACTATTATCTAATAATACCATGAAAGGAAACATTTTATTTCGAGAATTGGGTTGGTGCTCTAAACAACAAGAACTCTTCAAGTTATAAAAAAAGTCTCTACCATGTAAATCTAAGAAGAAAGACCTTATACTTCAGTTATGAAGAATTACTTAAAAAGAAATGAAAGTTTAACAATCGTAGGAGAAGGGCCCTATAAGTAAGAAATAAAAAATGTAACAAAAAATAAGATTCCCATCAATTAATTAAATAATTATAGATTGAAAATTTGATATTCAGACCAACCATCTAAAATTATCAAAAGATACTAAAAGCATAGGCTATGATATTAGATTTCTAAAATGACAAGAGTTGATTAGCTCGACAAAGAGGAACTACTGGGTTAAAATATTAACATGAAAATGCCAAGTATATTAGGATTTCAATCATGTGATCATATAGACTATAGGATAAAAATCTAATACGCGAACACCACACAACATAATTTCGAAGTGAAGGCATGATATGATAGTTTTGACAATTAACTCTAAGAGATTCCCAAATCATTCAAGAAGGGCCAATGCCCTTATAGGCTAGTAACAGTCAAGTGAGAGAAAAATGGAGTTCCATCACACAAGAGTATGCAAAACATCCTCCAAGTTTTATATCACTAAGGATTTCCAAACCTCTACAATAATTCTAAAGTTCGGTTAATTTAAAAGAAATTATCTCTTTCTTAAAACAAATATTTTAAGGAAACCCTTGATAACACAATCAACCGTTCAAACATAGGTACTAACATATATTACAAAGTGCCATTATCAAAACAATACCTTCTACTATAAAAAACATAATATTATTGATTGCAAGATTAGTTTTTCCCCAAGGTTAATAATTTTTAAGACAATTTCCATCACAAACATTAAGGTATTTATGTGCATAGAACCGACCAATCTTAATTAACATCATTATCATTATCAAAGAGAAAAACACCAATTAGGAAAATAGAATATGCCACCAAAAATCTTCTCGAGAGGGAATTAGACTAAAGGAATTCTAGTATTAGCTAGGTACTAGATTTGCACAATTGTAACCTTGAACTTAGATGATTTGAAAACTAGTTACGGTTCATGTTGATGGGGACTATCAAGGTACTTGATGAGGAAGGCTTTAAAATCCTAGGAACAAGACTAATGATAAACATGAGTCTCAAACACGTGAGGTCTGAATTTTTTTTTGCATAGAAACTTATTCATTCTAAAAGTTTTAATACCAAAATTCCAACCTGGCTAGCCCAAGCATTGATCATTCCAATCCTACAACCTTTCTTTCCCAAGATCAAAAAGGTTATCAAATGGGGCTTGAGAGAGAGTTAAAAATGTATGAAAAAAGATGAAAAATATTGGGTATAATAAAGAGTTTCATAGTTATTGCAAGGTTACTTTAATGACATAGAATTACTAGCTAGAACAACATAACAAACTTGAGACTCAATCGAAGAAAAGAAGATATATAAAAAAAATCGATGAAGGTCGATCACTCGGGATAGAAAACAAAACAACCAGAGGAGAGGACACATGCTTTCTTTCCAATAACACACTAAAAATGATAATAGCTAATACATGAAGAATCAAGAGGAAGAAAGAGATCTCCCAGCAAGGTGCCCAAATGATAAACCAATTAACGAAAAAGAGTGGTTCAATTTCATGATATTTTCAAATCTAGAAAATGTAGAAAACACTAGAATTATCTTGCCTTCTTCTCTAGCTTTGACAAGGCACCTAAACACCTCAAATTCCTACAGCAGAAACCCTCTAGTTCAATTTTCTTCCACAGCATACAAGGCACCAACATTCCACTCAATCCCTCATTGCCACAGGAAGGGAGCTCCCAAAACCATGAACTTGATCAGGTGGAAAGGAAAATGGTCTCAAGGACTACTGAGAATGCAGTAAAAGAATAAGATGAAAAGGAAAATAGGTAGGCCCAGTAAGACATGGGAGGAAGGGGAAAATTCAAACCCAACAACTTTACAACTTAATCCCAGCCTACGTCCAAAATGGGAAAGAAAAACAACATGGAAGGAACATCCCTTGGAGCATAAGTAAACACATATCTTTGATAGTAGTGGATGTAGGACAAGCACAAAAAAAAGGAAAAAAAACAACAACAAAACAAAATAAACTTCTCAGGTCACTCTAGACAGAATATACTTGGCCCAAAGTAAGGGAAAAAAATATAAGCTTAGGGACACAAAAGGACATCCAACGAGGCTCTAGGGAGGTGGGTTTGAAGGATGGAGTCACAGGAGTGAGAGGAGCCATGAGTGTAAACACGGAGGTATGCACAAAGCATGGAAGCTGCTAACAAAAGCCTCAAAGAGATGTGGTCTCTAGGGAATGCCTTCATAAAGGATAAACAAATAGATCAAAAGAAACATAAAATTTAGCATTGCTTCACTCCCCCCACTCCATCACCAGGTGTCGAGTCTGAACAACACACATTTTCTAATCACACCAATGCAACCAAGTTAGAAATGTAGTTTCGAACAGGAATGGACATCCACCCATGTACATAAGAGAGGAGCCTTTAGCTTAATATGCAGTAGAGAAAGCCATTTACACAGACCCACAACCAATCCCCCACATGGCCAATAGTAAAAGGGGAAGAAAATGACTCAACATTCCATATACAAGGCCCCAAACAAAAGAAAAAAAGCAAGGTTTCCTTCTGTCCCACTCCAGGTAGGCTAATTAAATGCCCATAAAGAGGAAAATCAAAGAGGTAGGTATCCACACCTCCACATGCCAGAAGACAAGGAGTAAGAAAATAAAAGTCCCCACGCCAATAAGAAGGATAATGCATCATTCAAAATGGTGGGTCGGTAATTAGAATATCCAACACTCCTTCAATTTAAATGATAAACGCAAGCATGTATGGTAAGTCTAAATGACCAAAGGAAAAGACTAGGGGTTGGAGTTTTTGACGAAAGCTTAGGAAAATGACCAACCATGGAGTGACCATAGGGTAACTTGTTCCTATTCATGAAAAGAGGCTCACGCTATAGAAATGCTATTTAAAAAAAAAAATAGCTTAGGCATAATTAATAATAATATTGCAAAAAATTGACACTAAAATAAAATAATCGTCAGTCAAAAATTAAATAAACAATATTATTATTATCATTATTATTTTTACTTTTACAACTTAAAAATAATTATAAACCATATTAATAATGATTTAAAAACAAGCTCGGCAAAACGAGGAAAAGATTTTCCTCTAATAGGATAATCAGAAAAAAGGTCATTGTGGAGGCCGACCACTAATAGCAACGGCAAGGACCTAGGAAGGCATGACAAAGAGGGAGGAACCTAATCCTCAAATATGATAAGGTCTAAGAAAACTGACATTCAATGGGAGCACACACAACCATTCAACACTCAGCAATAGGGTCACTGAGACAAGGACCGGGGGGTAAAGGTTGAATTGGGCATTACATTCTCCTCCCCTTAAGAAAGCATCGTCATCGATACGGCATAACATAAGAGGAAGGAAGAGTGGTAGGTACCAAGAATAGACATAGATGAAAGAACACCCTATGGTTAAAATTTTGTTGTTAAAATATGGCTATGAAGTGGCCTTAGAAGCATTTAGTAGGATGATTAACTTTCAAGGTTCTATGAAGATTGTTAGTTTCCTCTTATTCATTATTGTATTAGTCTCTTTCCATCTACATTATTCCTAACCCAAATTCGTTTAAAATTTCATTTTAAACTCTTAGTTGATTCCTTCTTGTGGGTGCCCAACGTGAACTTCTATCAGAACACCCTACCAGGGTCATACACAACACTATTGAATTGACAAGCATACTTTTACATACTTTCCTGACGGTACCACACTACAAGAGCTTAAGCATATATGGAAGAGAACTGACAAACTCAACATAACATAGCACTTGTCACACATCTATGACTGACATATAGAATACTGTAAACAAAGTTTTTACTACAAGATCCAGATATTTCCTCAATTCCATAGATGAAGATTTCACATAACTCAAAACAAAAGCTACAGGTACATAGTTTACACAAGGGCATCAATGCCATATCCACAAAATCACAAAACATATCCAATTAACATGAGTAACACATACATCATTGGACCACTCCCAATACATCACAATAACTTAACTTATATCCCGAAACATCAGTCACACACACACACACACACACACACACACAAATATCTTATGCCTCCCTCAAGGATGCTAGTTTCCCTATGGCCCTAGGCACATAGAGTCCAGACACCCTTAACCCAAGTGACATAATAACTCATGGTTCCACAACCCGCTAGTTATCTATAACTCCTTGGGGTGTACCCTCGTACAATGAAGAGGGTCCATAGGTCCAACCTTTCCATGGTGCATCCCATGACCCTATTCCACACATCATGACAATACAACCAGCATAGCAATCTGATTCAAATGCCAAGTGGCAAAGTACAAGCCTTAGGAAAGGTGGTAAAAATATTTAAATTTAAAATAATATCCAAAAACAGGAAAAACAAATGGGAAAACAGCCATATTTAGTGTCAAAATTCGCAAGTTAGTACCATAACCCAAGGAAATGCCAAAAATGTAAAGCATGGCAATCAAGAAATTTTTTGGTCCTTGGAAAAATAAAATAAAAGTTCAATTTACGAATAAAATACACATATAATAGTATCACATTACGATAACTATGTGGCCGTATCTGGCCACCAAGGGGGTAATCAATGAGTTTCTGGCACTTGGAACATCGAGCATCATCTCGCAAAATAAAACAAAAATAGTACAATAGTCAGCATCTCTATCAGAATCATTTTTCCACCACTTCGACAAGGCTAACACATAGTAATAGCTATACCTAGGTTACGTCCATACAACAACCACAAGGAGAGAGAGAAGGAGGAGCATGGGTCATCATCTACTGAACTTAAGGTTATCTCGAGTTACTGGCCCATGGTGCACATCCCCTCACTCCAAACATACACTTTTACCGATTTCCCTCAGGGTTGGTTAGCGTAAGGTTCACAACATAATATACAACTCTATCACTAACATAATGACGGTTCAAGCACATTAATCATAACACATTAGAAAGGCACACATATAGGGTATATCACATACATTACAGTCACGGTTATAACATACCACATCACTACATGTTGCACCCAAAGTGCAATCCCCATATGTCCCAAATTTATGACATTATTCATTGCATATCACAAGATTTACAATTACAATGAGCACCATTACAACATCCAGTTAACTACCATATAACATGGAAATACACATATTTCTACATAAATGGTCATGACATCCTTAAGAAATTCAGTTCACCATAACCAACCTGGTTACACAACATACCAACACACCCACACATCACAAATACAAAATGGATCCAATCAATCTGGAATCAACAATCACATTCCTTCCACCAAAAAACACTATTTCACACTCAAATTCACATAGAATTTTCTGAAGGGAGAGAAAAATTCTCTCATCTTTAACACATCATCATGCAGAAAATTATGCAGTAAGTGACATACACATCATGTGCACTAACAATAATATAATTACAACATAGTTCACGTCACTCATAAAAAACATTACTCTTTCAATATCTATTACCATCATGTAACACCATCACCATCATGCAACACCATCATGTAATAACATTACAACTCCAATCTGGCCTAGAGGTTCGAGAGCATGAACCTCTACTCTGATACCAAGTATAACGCCCACATAAGACACACACTAGAACAACATGATAATTAACGAAACAATATTTTTTTGACTTGACTTGAAGAATAGATGAAACTGCAGGTGCTCAAAAAGAGCTACAACCATTCTCACAAGAAGCTTGGCACACATTGACCACATACACAAAAACCATTGCGATAAATTCACTTTTCTTTTTGACAAGACAACATAGAAGTCCAACCATAGAACACACTTACCATTAGGGCATACCACGGTGAGAAATTTGTGAAGGTTATTTATTTTAATAAAACGTCTTTCAGATTCTAAATTTATGTTATAGGAGGAAATTTTGGATATGGTTTGTACAATTCTTCTTACAAAGCTAAGTTTCTTCCTTTTATAGTGCAGAGTAATTAGCTTAAGGTATTATCTAATATGAAAATTATTTGTTTAATTCATTTATTTAATAAAGGAGATAATTAATTTCATAAGGCCAGCTATTGAAACTTACACTACTAAAGCTCATTTATACCTCTATTGTACATGGGTTCACACTTAACACACTTAACTGAAGATTACAAAACACCTTGGCAAAGTTAGAGGAAGAAGGTCGACATGAAATAACCTTTAAGATCTCATTAGTTAATAACCAGGATTTTATTGAATCTCGATAATTTATCCAGAATGATTAAAGGTTTCAGTTAGGCTTCACTGGATGAGTTTTACAAATGAAAACAATTTACCTTTCAAACAGCTGAGGGAAAGATTGCATGGTTTTAAAACTATTTCCTCCTACTTAATAAATCTTATTATCTTCTAAATTATAACCATTGATTTCACCTTATGATCATTTAATAATTCACCAAAAAATAATGTTCATTAGTTTAGTTTGCAGAAAAACAAGGTAAAGATATTTTTATTACAAAATCTAGTTTGCTCATTGATCACCTATGGACCCAAAATTTATCAAGAAGCTCACATCTACATTTATTTATTCATATATAAACATGTTATTTCAACTTTTATAACTTTTATCAGGATTATCCAACCATTTATTATGCATAGAATTACATTGTTGCTATGTCTTAGAAGGGTTTACCACACAACATTATTTCTCAAGAGAAATTTTTACCATTACTCACTTGTGAAAACTAAACATGGTTACATCAATCCTTTCCACCATGATGCACAAACCATAGGTGGCAAAAGAATCTATTGAACTTGAATTAGGAGGAAGAAGGTAAGAACAATCGGTCAAACAACGCTATACTAAGGTTGTTATAATAAAATAAAAATACTCATAACAATACGGTGGTCAATTTTATGTTTTCCACAATAGACAAAACAAGTCAAGGTGTCAGTAATTATCACAACATTTCTCTAAAAGACATGATACTAAGGTAGTGTCTCTTCTAAATTTTCAATTGAATCCCATCCCAGAGTTTTATAACAAATAAGATTTCATACAAAGGAAATTCACAACTGAGGTGGATGCAAAAATCTACAAGTCTATCCCTCATCTACTCACATAAGCCATCTGCAACAAATTTTTCCACAAGACTCAGTTCACGTGAAATGAGTAAGATAAGGGTACATAAAGCCACAATAAATATTATCTAACAATACCATGAAAGGAAACATTTTATTTCAAGAATTGGGTCAGTGCTCTAAACACTAAAAACTCCTCAAGTTATAAAAAAAAGTCTCTACCATGCCAATCTAAGAAGAAAGACCTTGTACTTCAGTTATGAACAATTACTTCAAAAGCAACGAAATTTTAACAATCATATGAGAAGGGCCCTATAAGTAAGAAATAAACAATCTAACCGAAATGGGATTCCCATCTATTAATTAAATAATTACAGATTTGAAATTTGATATTCAGACCAACCATCTAAAATTATCAAAAGATACCAAAATCATAGGCTATGATATTAGATTTCTAAAATGACAAGAGTTGATCAGCCCAACAAAGAGGAACCATGGGGTTCAAAGATTAACATGAAAATCCGAGTATATTAGGAATTCAATCATGTAATCATATAGATTATATGATTGAAATCTAATTCATGAACACCACACAACATAAACTTCGAAGCAAAGGCATAATATACTACTTTTTACCATTAACTTTAAGAGATTCCCTAATAATTCAAGAAGGGCCAATGCCGTTATAGGCTAGTAACAATCAAGCGAGATAAAAGGGAGTTTTTTTAAACAATAGTATTCAAAACATCCTCCAAGTTTTATATCACTATGGATTTACAAACCTCCACTATAATTCTAAAGTTAGGTTAATTTAAAAGAAATTATCACTTTCCGAAAACAAATATTTTAAGGAAACCCTTAATAACACCATGAACCATTCAAACATAGGTACTGATATATATTACTATGTTTCATTATTAAAACAACACCTTATGCTATAAAACCATAAGATTATCGATTGAAAGATTAGTTTTCCCAAAGGATAATAACGTTCCAGAAAATTTCCATCACAAAATATTAAGGTATTTACGTGCATAGAACTGAACAATCTTAATTAACAACATTATCAATATCAAAGAGAAAAAAACCAATTAGGAAAATAGAATATGCCACCAACAATCTTTCCAAGAGGGAATTAGATCAAAGGAATTCTAGTATTAGCTAGGTACTAGATTTGCATAATCGTAACCTCAAACTTAGATGATCCAAAAACTAGTTATGGTTCAAGTTCATAGGCACGGTCAAGGTAATTCATAAGGAAGACTTTAAAATCTTAGGAACAAGACTAATGATAAAAAAGAGTCTCAAACATGTGACATCTGAAAAAACATTGCACAAAAACTTATTCATTATAAAAGTTTTAATACCAAAAATCTAACCCGGCTAGCCCAAGCATTGTTCACTCCAATCCTATAACCTTTCTTTCCTGAGATAAAAAAGGTTATCAAAGGGGCTTGAGAGAGATTTTAAAAAGTATGAAAAAGACATAAATCTCAGGTGATAAGAAAAAGTTTCATAGTTATTGCAACATTAATTTAATGACAAAGAATTACTAGCTAGAACAACATTACAAACATGAGACTCAATCAAAGAAAAGAAGATATATTATAAAAATGGACGAAGGTCGATCACTCAGGAGAAAAAACATAACACCTAGAGGAAAGGAAACATGCATGCTTTCCACTAACACAATGACAATGATAATATCTAAAATAAGAATAATCAAGAGGAAGGGAGAGATCTCCCAGCAAGGCATCCAAATGAAAAAACAATTGAGGAAAAAGAATGGTTCAATTTCATGATATTTTAAAATATAGAAAATGTAGTAAAAATTAGAATTATCTTGCCTGCTCCTCTAGCTTTGATAAGGCACCCAAACACCTCAAATTCCAGCAGCAACAACCCTCTACTTGAATATTCATCCACAGCATGAAAGGCACCAACATTCCACTCAATCCCTCATTGGCTCAAGAAGGGAGCTCCCAAAACCATGAGATTCATTAGGTGGAAAGGAAAATGGTCTCAAGGACTCCTAAGACTGCATCAAAAGCACAAGATGAAAAGGAAAATTGGTAGGCCCAGTAACACGTGGGAGGAAGGGGAAAATTAAAACCCCACAACCTTACAACTTAATCCCAGCCTGCGTCCAAAATGGGAAAGAAAAATAGCAGGGAAAGAACATCCCATAGAGCACAAGTAAAAACATTTCTTTGACAGCAGTAGACGCATGACAAGCACACAAAAAAGAAAAAAAACAACAAAGCAAAACAACCTTATCAAGTCGCTCTAGACATAATACACGTGGCCCAAGTAAGGGGAAAAAATAGAAGCTTAGGGATAGGAAAGGACATCCAACAAGGCACCAGGGAGGTGGTTTTAAAGGATGGAGTCACAAGAGCCAGAGGGGCCGTGAGTGCAAACATGGAGGTATGCACAAGGCATGGAAGTTGCTAACAAAAGCCTCAAAGAGATGTGGTCTCCAAGACGTTCCTTCACAAAGCATAAGCACATATAACAAAAGAAACATGAAATCTAGTGTTTTTTCACTCCCCCCACACCAACACTAGGTGTCCAGTCTGAACAACACACATTTTCCAATCACACCCATGTAGCAAAGTCAGAAAGGAAGTTTGGAATAGGTATGTACATCCACCCACGTACGTAAGAGAGGAGCCCTTAGCCCAACGTGTAGCAGATAAATCCACTTACACAGACCCACAACCAATCCCCCACACGACCAAAAAAAAAGGGGAAGCAAATAGCTTTACATGCCTGATACAAGGCCCCAAAAAAAAAGAAAAAAAAACAAAGTTTCCTTCTATCCCATGCCAAGAAGGCTAATTAAATGGCCATAAAGAGGAAAATCAGAGAGGTAGGATTCCCCATTTCTAAGGAATATCCATGCCTCCACATGCCAGAAGACTAGGAGTAAGAAAACAAAAGTCCACATGCCAACAAGAACGATAATGTATCATTCAGAATGGAAGGTTGGTGTTTATAATATCCAACACTCCTTCAATTTAAATGATAAACACAAGCATGTATGGCGGGTCTAAATGACCAAAGGAAAAGACTAGGCATTGGAGTTTTCAATGGCAGCTCATTTTGGACAAGGACCAACCATGGCATGAACACAGTGTTAAGTTCTTCCTTTGCGTGAAAAGAGGCTCACACTCCAGAAATGATAATTTTTTTTTTAAAAATAGATTAGGCATACTTAATAATAATATTGCTAAAAATTGACACTAAAATAAAATAATGGCAAGTCGACAATTAAATAAAAGTCATTATTATAACATTATTACCATTATCTTTCCATCTTAAAAATAATTATAAGCCATATAAATAATGACTGACAGACAATCTTGGAAAAACGAGGACAACATTTTCCTTTAATAGGATAATCTGAAAAAGGGCATTGCGGAGGCAGACCACTAGCAGCATCGACAAGGACATGGGAAGGCATGACGAAGAGGGAGGATGCTAATCCTCTGCTGTGATAAGGTCTAAGACAACTGAAATTCAATGGGAGAAGACACAACCATTCAATGCTTAGCAACAAGGTCACCAAGACAAGGACCGGGGGTAAATGTCAAACGGGGAATTGCAGCAGTAAAGCATGCATTGTTCCTAATTTGTAATTTGGGAGTCCTAGCAAGTGAACCTAGACATGGTAGGTAACAAAATTTTATTTTATAGAATTGAAAGATAGATACCTGGGCTTGAACATGAGCCCATGTTCACGCCAAACCCAATACTGGTTAAAATTTAAATCCCATTTTTCAAGGGTTTCAAAGAAAAGAATGAAAAAAGATTTAGCACATGAGTAAAGCTCACTCTTACACTTAATATTTTCCCTCCATATTTTAGAAATCCAATTGGTGGAGCTGAGACAGTATTTTCAGGATAGAAACTTGGGAAATCTAAAGATGAGTCCAAGCTAAGAGAGATTTGTCTCCTCCTTAAGAACCTTTTTTTCAATAGATCTTCCTCTATCTTAAACACCGGAGTCCTCTACGAGGTATTTAAAATCTTGCATACGTTTGGGGGTGCTATTCTTTTAAATGGAGAACACAACAACAAAATTTTGGCCCCCATCTTCCTTAAAAGAAGGGAAGCTCTGTTATTATGTAATAGGGCTCATGGGTATTAGGGTTTTGATGTTTAGGTAGTCTAGGGATAATTTCAGTGGTGAATATTCATAATATGGTGAAAATTTAATTTTATGAAAATTTGAAAAGGTGATTTTTTCGAGAGCGGGTTGGTGTCCTATTTGCCTAAAATATACAATGTATTTTTCCTTGGGGTCTAGCTTCGCCTTCATTTGAAAACAATCCTATAAACCATTCAAGTAGCTATACCACAAGTAGCTTACAAACGTTTACCAATACCATGAAGTTTGAACTCGCATACTCTTAAGCACCAGAGATTTTCAGTTAACCTGTTAGGGTTAGTTGTTTGATAGACATGAATTTTTATTGTAATAGTTGACGCGCATAGATCCAAAAAGGTATTGTCATGGATGTGTGATCAAAGATATATTGTAGATCACTGTGATAGAGAGATTTGATACGTGACAGGGCATAAGAATTTGACACGTGACAGGGACTTAGAGTTAATTGACTTGATAGGGCATAAGCAGTTGACATACGAAGAGGGGCATGAAGCAATTGAATAGTACGACATAGTTTCTTAAGTTAAAATGAAGATTTGGTTACGTGTTACATAGTTTGTTAAGTAGCGTGAAAAATAAGTTAAGTTACGTATCAATAGGGATTATTGACATGTTTTCTCGGTCCACTAGACGACATAACGAGTTACTTGTTGGATGCACCAGTCTGTTGAAGTCGCTACTTGGTTCATTTGCTGATCACTATGACTCTATGGTCAGAATGAATAAACAGGTCTTTGGTCCTAAAGTTTAGTGATGACCCTAATAGTCACTGAGTGTGATATTAGAAATCCTTGATCAAATAAAAAAAAATAACTTTGCACAGTTCATATATTGAAAACACCATTATCTTAAAGTTAAAGATGCCACCTGCTAAGAATCAGAATACATGAATGTGTGGAAGGTACTATTGAGGTGGACATGCAATCTGCAAATTATCTGAATAAATTTGATACCTATGTTTATTTGTACATATCTTTGCTCCACAAGATCTTCTAGATATAGAGTGGGGATTTACACACACACACAGTGCATCAAAAAAAAAAAATCCATTATATTTCACGATGTTCATTGTTGAAGGCACAATAGATAAAAATTCTGGGAAACCTCGACATCCGGTTGCTATACAATATGAGGAATATGAGCGGTGGTTGTGATGTTACTCAAAATTGCTTCTCAAAGACCTTAAATATCCCTCTAGATTGAACTTTTGAATATGTAGGTTAAACCTAATCTGGTTTTAGAGTCATAGAAGTTCCCTATGCTTAGGGCAAGTAAATTTCTGTTTGATTAAACCTATAAAAAGAGAGAGATTCTGGTAAGAGTTCAAATCCAAATTTCCTATGTACAATAAGGTGAGTCTTCCACTATAATTGGAAAAAGCAACAAAAAATGCCAAATGAAGCTTGTCACCAAATAAAAACATTCTGGAAAATGATGTGTGAGTGTAATGACACGGGGGTAAATGGCCAGAAGTTCAAAACACATAGAATCTCAATACTGAAAAAGAATGCAAGCATGTTAGATACGCAGTGGACACTATCAACGTCAGATGTAAGTTTTAAACAGTGTAAATTATGTTGGGACTAAGGTGATTACAAACTAGCAATCACATCGTATAGTGGTGCAGATGGAGATGCCAAAGGAGATGTACATGCGGAAGTCGATACAATTGTCTACTCTATTTGACATACCTTCCAAGAGGAAGAAATATGTGATCGGAAACTTTCCCTCGATTGCAAAGATATTGTATCAAGGATAGTTGGAATGTTGAAGATTGTTCAATCCCATTGGTCTATCAGTAGTGGATGGAAACACATGGTAGCATGTAGGCTTTAGTTGTTTAGAGAGGTGACAATTGCAATGTTTGAAAGACCGAATGTAAAAGAAAATCAAATTTTATGGCTCTTTCAATTGATGAAGATGTATAAGTAGTGTGATCAACATTACAGTGGTGTGAGGAGCTGTATCCATGATATGAACAGGTTTAGAAAATCATATAAGGATACCTCATCTGTTAGGTAATGATGATACACATGGTTGAATACTTTTATGCGGCGAATACCTTCGTAATATAGGCGAAAATTCTCATTTTAGGAAGATATATCTGGAATGACTGATTATGAAATTGCTATCGGATTGGGTCAGTGTCGTGTTCACCTAAAATATATAGTATATTGTTTTGGGGGGTCACCGAATAGGACTGTCGCCTTCATATTACAAACAATAGTGGCCCCATATATGTTATCTATGTGACTGTCGCTGGGTCAGTATACCTCAATTTAGTGTATACCAAATAGTACCAGCATACTGTGAAAATGTTGCTAACTCATATAGACCTTGAGCACCAGAGAAATTCATGCCTATACTGGCAAGTAGCCCAAAGTGATTTGTTGAGTGCCATACAATTTGCAAGTGGAATTATAGCATGACAAGGGCTTTTGAATTGATGTTGAGACTAGATGGATTACTTTGTACTGAACGCATGACAAGACTCAAGAGTTCGTGACTGACGTATCGCGACGTTGAGCTGGTTACACGCACAAATACGCGACATTAAGTGCTGTACTGACGCGTGACAAGAGTTGTATTGACGTGCGACTAATTTGGAGACATTTATTGACATTGCGACTTGAGTATTGTAGGAATGTTGACACGCGATCAGAGGACAGGGTTGACGCATGCGACAGTCTGGGTAGAGTTGACGTGCGACCTCATTGTGGAGTTCATTTGCGATGAAGACCTCTAGAGGCTGGACAGAGTCGCTTCTTGGTATCTTGTATTGTTCGCAAGATACTCTTGATTCACCTAATAATAAGAAGGTGCCAAGCTTCATTAAATTTTACGAATAATCCTAGTAAGTAAGTAAGATTTAATCTCCACGAAATCACCTCTTCAAGTCACTTTTGGAAACTCTGCGGAGGGACAGACCACTGTAAATACCAATACAATATAGATGCCACCAGATATTATAGAATCAGAACGAGAAGACTGTGTCCCGTGACACATAATCTCTTTGAGTCTGTACATGCATTCTGAAACAAGTATCACAGCTCAAGACAAATTTTAGAAACCTTATCGATCAGATATTAGCCATAATGTTTCTTGAAAGATAAAATTGTTGAAGCCATGTTGGTGTGATGCAATCCTAATTTTTGCAGTGCTAAAGCTAGATCGTGCTAACTTTATAATAAAGCATTTCCAGCAAATCCATGGAAGTATAGATAATGGAACATTTCACAGAGACTTCACAGTCCAAGAAAGTATTGAAATCAAAGGTGATACTGATTGCTGATTGCTAAAAATTTCAACTCAACAAATTTTACAAGCATTGAAAAGGAACAAGAATATGTGGACCATTGGCAGAACATACACCTTCTGATTGTGGCAGCTAAATTTCCAGGATGTGGCAATTGAACCTATACAAAGTCCTCTAATTATTACAAGAAGATCCCATGTGAATGTACATGTACAATATGTATGTGGAAATTGGGAAAGCAACAAAAAATGCATTTTGAAGTCTGTGGAGGACTATAGAAAAAACATTGTAGTGAAAACAATCATTTAACTGTAATCGGGGGCGGATGAAACATGAAAATCAAAACACACAGGAGAACACTTGAAAAAAGAATGCATGTCCATGCTGATACTTCTATAATATAGGTAGAGCATAAAAAACAAGACATCTCTTAGTAAAATGGAGGCACGTCCACATCGCTATTGTAAGATGAATCAAACAAATCTACATGCAAAACTCATACAATTCTCTACTCTTTTTTTCACTACTAAAAAAAAGGCAACCCGATTTCTAGATTTTCCTCAATTTCCAAATTTTGTTTCATGTACCAATGGCATGCTGAACTTTCTTCTTTCTCATTCTCAATTAGCTAAAGTAGTGGGTATTGGAACTGGAAAAATGTCCTTTCGATGATTAGAGAAGAGGATTTAAAATAGAATGTTACAAAATCAAATTCTTAATCTCTCTTGTTTCCATTGACTGAAGTGATAATATTTAACAAACACTACATTGGTATGTTGCCAACGCTATAGTTTTTTAGAAATTCATATAAGGGACAAAAATCCCCTCCTCTGTTGGGTGGTATGAAAATGGTGAAAACTGTTCAAATGCCCGCAAACCTACGTAAATAGTTTGTTTCTCATTTGAAAATGATATTACTTGAATAAATGAATTATGAAAATTTACTATGAAGTTGGTTATGCATTTTATGCAGAAATGGGTTGCATCTATCATGTTGTAAAAAAAGGGTCACCTAATAGGTGCTATGTGTTATATTACAACAACATTTGTCCCATCTATGCTACCAATTCACATATGGCTGCTAGAAATTAATTTAGGCAATATAAAATGGTAAGTACCTATGAAATCTTGTTTTTTAATTAAAAGACCTTAATAGAGAAACTTCATGCCTATATGGCAAGTATCCCAAAAATCCCAACTGAATTTTCCGGGAGTTCTGAATTTTTGCCATTGGAAGTACGAATGAAAAAAACTTCTGAATTGTTTTGAGAAAAAACTAGATGGATCTTTTGTATGAAACCTGCAATTCAAGTTTTGTGAGAATATCCGTCATTGGTTGGTTTTCATGCAACCAATACCATCAATGACGGTTGATGGGCGATGGACGCTTGTTCCTTTCTGTTTAACTAAATTTGGAGCCATTTCCTTTACATTGTGGTTGGTATTCTCCAATGTTTGTAGAGATCAATATAGTGGATGAAAGCATGCACAGGAAGATTACTCTATAATTGTGGAGTTTATAATACGGATAAAAAATCTATATGTCAAGTCTTGATATCTTTAACTATTTTCCCAGGATAGTTTTTTTGATCTCCACCTAATTTTTTGAGAATTGGAAATCTTTATATATTTTTTCAAAATCCCTATAACTATTTGAGATTTAATATCCCATGATCACCTCTGCAACACTGTTAAAGGGAGGGACATAACCATTGCACATTTGGCCAAAATTGTCAAGAATATTAACAAAGGATCAGAATGAGAAATGTCCCGTGACACGTAAGGTCTTCTTGAGGTCTTTTATAGTTGAAACAAGGAATAAAGCTTAAGAAAATTTCAAATCCTTATCCTTTGAGAAATTCGAGATTTTTTCTTGAAAAGTATCAAATTCCTTGAAGCCCTGGGTGGTGGATGAAATCCTAATTTTTTTTTGAAATACTAAAGTTGGGTCAGCTTACTTTGTAAAGAAAAGCATTCCAAAATCCATGGGTACATAATGGAAGATTCACAAAGACTTTTAGAGTGTCAAGGGTATGAAATCAAACAAACACAAAAGAGGGTATATTAAATTTTCTTATTTATTAAAATTTTCTTTTCTATCAATAATTTTTTTCAACAATGACGAACCATTATAAATATTTAGAAAAAATTTCTGAAGTGGTGCTATTACAAGGCTGTGGTGAGTGAATCTATCAAATTTCTATCTTACAATGAAGATATCATGAATATTCAGATTATATGAGTTATGCCAAACAATGATTTTTTTTGTCTGTGGAGGACGAAAATGTTTTTAGTGCACTATCATTTATAAAATCAAAACTGAGAAACATGTTGGATAAAAATCTAGAAAGTTGCATGAGGTGTTATGTTTCTCGGTACTCCATGGAAACCTTTCCTTTCGATTAGAGCAATTTGCGCATTGGAATTCCCTTTGTGAATAAGAGGTGTTGAATAATATAGGTACAAGTAAACTATTCCCAATGTTGAGAGTGGAATTGGCACATCGTCACACTCTACAGAAGAGAACATCAAGTTTGAAGAAGCTTTTGATAATGGATTGTTTTCAAATTTAAATAGGTATCTTCTTTCACCTTAATCTTATTGTTCATCACTTTAAATTTTTTTCATCTCTTGTTATCATTAAAGATGTTACACTTCTATATATTTACATTTATTTAAATAATTTTTTTAATTTTTTATAAAACGTGGGTTGACATCCATCTGAGGAAGCTTGGCACTTCTTGAGACTAAAAATGGTAGGTAACTCACCCATCTATTTACTAATCAATTTCTCATGTTGAGTTTTCTTAAAACAAATATCTAGCACATTATCAGTGATGATTTCACAGCAATCTAAAACACTAGAAAGGTAAGTTAAACCCTATCATATCATCTTTCTTGATTTCTTACAATTATATTTAATTTATTTTTTATATTTGTAAATTCTTTGATATATTTTTTAAACTATTGGATAAAATGACACAACTGAATTTACAGAGGAAGATATTTCCATACTATACAATCCATAATCCACGATCCATTATACAATTTGTCATCCACAATTGTGCTAGAAGTCTATGTCCACATAAATTCATCATCATCCATATAATATATATATATATATCATATCATCATCATATCATTATCATAATCCTGACACTACAATTATATTAAAAAAATTATAATCTATTTTAAATTTAAAGAAATGTCTCTGTCCTAACACATTTCATTATTTTTTAAACAATTCATGATCATATTATTACATGTATATCTGTTCTAATGTCATCTATATCCATTCTAATGTCATCATGATCATATCATTACAAGTATAGAGAAGAACAATTATCTTAAAACAAGTTTAAATGTCTAGAGAAGAAGAATTATCATGCTTGAAGCTAAATCTACATCCACATAAAATTCATCATCATCCATATACATCATATCTTTATCACAATCTTGACACTACAATTATTATTAAAACAATTATTTATCTATTTTAACTTTAAAGAAATGTCTCTGTCCTAACACATTCCATTTTTGAAAAGCAATTATCCATTATCATCATTGATCATCATCTATATCCATTCTAATGTTATCATGATCATATCATTACAAGTATAGAGAAGAATAATTATCTTAAAAAAGTTTAAATGTCTAGAGAAGAAGAATTATCATGCTTGAAGCTAAATCTATGTCCACATACAATTCATGATAATCCAAGTAAACAAGAAACATACGTCATCATGATTCATCCCTATCTAATGCAATCACAATTAAGAGTAAACCAATAAGCATAAACTCAATAAAATTTAAAAAGGCTATCAAATAGTATTTCAAATTTTGAAAGGTTATCAAATCCAAATAATAAAATTCAAATACTATGACCACAACATTCAATGTTTCAAATTTTCAAATATAGACTCAATATTTCAAGTTTCCACAATAATAAAAAATTTCAACCCTCTTTTTCTGTATCCAATTCAATTCATGTGCTCCTTTCCCCAATGGTTTCATCACCTATGGCTTTACTCCTTTCCACAATGGAAGAAATAACCCCAGAACTTATGAGATCATCTGCAACATTGTCCAAATTTTTTTAATAGTCTTTCTTCTTGCTTTTTCACATCTCCATGGGACAAAAATTTGGATCACCTACTGCCTTAGCTTTGAATAATATTTCAAGGTCAAAGCCTTGCTGTTTAATTATCTGCTTTAGTGTATTGTTTTGTTTCTTAACCAAAACAATATTCTCCTTCAAATTCTTCGCTGACGATAAACTGTCTTCGATGTTTCCAAGTGAAATTGGAAAACCTTTGCTTGACTCTTCAAATTTTCATATTTCAACTGCACAAAAAAATTAATGTCAATTCAACATATTACTAAAATAAGAAACTTTCATATCAACAAAAAATTTGTTTAAAAGTGATAATACTTACAACCACTCTATCTCTCTCAGCATTGCAACTACTACTAGATCCTTGTCCTTAGACCATTTGTTAAAATATGCCTAGGCCTCAGCACTAATATTTTCCAATTTGTTTAATGCCTTAATTAAATGTTGTCTTTGTAGTTGTTGTTATACGTGATAGTCCCACTTCTTACTTGGGTAAGTAAGGAATCCATCTTTGTAGGTTGATTCTGGACTATAGTGTATAAACTATCCCTTTGCCAATAATTTTCAAAATGACTAATAATCTCATTAATAAGTACTTTAGCCCTTCTCTTCCATTCTGTGAGCTGAATGATATGAGGTAGAATAAACTCACTGACATGGGTTTGACAATCATAACCAATTAATTTCTCCAAAGGAAAAGGTAACAACTGTTCACCATCTGTATCTGATGAAGATGATCTTGCTGGAGAGGTATGGGGACTTTCAGGTTGATCAACTGCTACTTTTTTCTACCTTTGGGTGGCCTGATCCTGTTTGTGATAAAATTAATCAAGATTCAGAAAAATAAATTTAAATCAAAATGTAATTCAATATGGTAAAGACTAAAGTATGTTGAAATTGAATTATACTTACTGGCTTTGAATCATCTCGTGGGTATTGAAAAAACTAGTTGGGTCATTGCTATCAATTCCCAAATAATCTTCATCTAAATTTATATTATTCAAAACCGATATGCCTATTGCACTGGGAAAGCCACCAAGTGAGAGAGTTGGAATTCAAAAGAAGGAGGCAATGTTTAGTGTCCCACTGGGGGCCAGAGCAATTGGCATGCGTTTACCAATGTTATTTTTCCCTATTCCTTTGGTTGGCATTTTAAATATTATTGGTTGAGGGGGGGTTGGTGACACTGTTTGAACAGAAGGACTGCAATGTGATGAAAATTTCAAGAAAAAACATGAAAAACTAGAAAACAATCCAAAAACTATGAAATTAAACGAAGTAGTATTCAAAAGGTGTACCTTGTTGTCGAAGGGTAGTTTTTCATGGTGCTAAGGGTGGCCATATAGGAGTAGTAATTGGTTGTTTTTGAGAAGATATAAATGCATGCAAATGTACTGAATGAGTTGGGGAAGATGGTTGAGTTTCTGAAACACATGTATGGTCCAAATTCCCTGCAATGTATTCAAAATTGAATTGTATTTCAATTCAATTGGTTAAAATTTAAATTGGAAAATAAAAATACAAATTTGGAATGTGTTAATGATATATGAGAAGGTATTACTTCTCTGGTGTTTAACGAGTTCAAACTATCGAGGGTTCAGAGAGGAGTGAGCTTCCATTTCATATTAGGAATCTCTCGAAGCATCAGCGTGTTGTTGGCCTCTTCCTCTTGATAACCCATTTTTTAGGGGAGGGCCTTCAATAAAATTCTCTGCAAACTGTAAAGTGTTAATAACTGTGCAGTGTAATGTCAAAATACTAACTTAATAGTTTTTACCTGTTATTCTTTGAATGGAATTGACGACTTCATCAACTACTCGTTAGTGCAAGTAGGAATTGGCTTATCTTTTAAATTTAAAAGAGCTTCGTAATAAAGGCCAAGGAGATAGTTTGTGGAATAAATGACAGGTTTTTATGAAAGCTTTGCATTTGTTATGTTAGTTCTTTTTTTTTTATAGATAGGTGCACCAATCAAAAAAAAAATTTGCGATGGTGGCAACTATGTATGTAATGGCCCAGTTTGGTATATTTGTTTTCTAACCTTACAAAACTATTCTGGATTGAAAAAAAGAAATCATTACAGCAAGAAAGTGGTGTGTAATTTCTTGCATATCCACAACATGCCTGAATTTCTTGACATGAGCTGCAAATGCTAAAAAATAGTGGGAATTAATATAACATTAAATTGTATCAAAATAAAAAATGATGAATGAAAACGAATTATACTTATAATTAACATGGAAATCGAATGTTGATTTGATACATTTCTTGTCATCTTCCACGAATGTTGCCTTCGTTGTAACAAAGTGTAAATTTCTGAATGGAAGGCCCATAAACCTATGGACATCAGTTGCATCGATAACGAATTGAAACAATCAGCCATCATTCATAGTAACATAAAAAAGACCATCCTCTATATTGTAGGATGAGAGAAGGTAAATTAAAATATCTGGGTCAATTTCCAATTGGGGCATCTCAACGAGCCCACTAAAATCACACGCATCGATCAAATATTTATATTCGGAAGACATCTTTAAAACAATATCGATGTGGGGGCACAAAGGATTCCTGTAGATGATCTTGCCCTTGGATAGGACTCGATTTTCTTCTTTATTTTTATCCTGATCTTTTGGTTGGGAAGCACTTGAAGTCACCATCATAGTTGTGCTTGCATCTTTGACAATAATGGATTCCTGTAAACAAAAAAATTGAGAGCTAGAAAGTGCAAACGAGAAAATGACCAATGGGAGGCTATTTATAAGCTAAATCAAGTGTCAATAGGGACCATTGACGTGAGTCAACAAAACTTGTTGGTGAGTGTCAATGGTCCCTATTGACGCACATCAACATAACTTGGTCACACACATCAATAGGGTATTGATGCATGTCAACAAGGGTCGTTGACACGTGTCAATAGAGACCATTGACGTGCATCAACAAGTTGTGTTGATGTGCGTCAATGGTCCCTATTAACGCGCGTCAACGATGTCCATTAACGTCGTGTTGACACACGTCAAGGAGGGTCATTGATGTCATGTTGACATATGGAAATGGTGCATCAGTAGCTACAATTCTGTAGTTTCTTTGGCTTGAAAAACCTAGTGAAAATTTAGTTTTGAAATACTGTCAAAATTACCTTTCACTGAAATTGGTTCCGGGGATATTCTCTAGGTATTTTCCACATACAATTTTCTTAAAGTGTCTTAAAATGAACCTTGACAGGCACATGGGTCTCGCGTTTGTTAACTGTCTATCCCCCAATGATGGGGCTAATCTCAAGTTTATATCCAACCTCAATCCTGCCAACCTGCGTAACCTGTGAGTATTAGAACATTAATAGTAACACGTTTATAATATTATTAAATATGTTCCACATACTATTAATGTGGAAATAAAATTTTAACTTCCACCTACATGTCTTATGTGGTAATTTTCATAATAGAAAAAGTTGTGAATATTTTCACATATATTATATTGATGTAAAATAAAAATAATTAAAATGTAGAAAATTAATAACATGGAAATATATGAAAAAACTCTAATTTTATGAAATCATGGAATATTTATAATAAAATTTGTGGACAAGTTACAAATTTTAAAAACTTTAGATAATCTACACTACTAAAGATTGTAGGTTGCCTACAAATTTTAAAAATTATGAATTATTTATGGTCGAATAAATTATGGATGAGAAACAATAATATATGAAATTGTGGGTGAAATACAACTTCGTTGAAAGATTTTTAGTCTTAAACACAAAAAAATGTATAAAAAATGTGAAAAAAAGCCTTGTTTATTGTACTAGGTTAAGCCTTATTGTCAGCCTCACATGTTCTGTGTATTGAATAAATTTTTTTGGGTTCATTATGAGTGAGTTTATTTTTTTGCCCTAGAAATTCTACGTAAGTTATCATTACGACAACTTCAAAACTCATACAGTGCAATAATTTATGTTATTTCATGTGATTTTCTCTTTTTCCTATCTGAATGATGAATCAACCTATATATCATGAATATGTGATTACATGATTTCCGTTACAAAAAATCTGGACTTAATCTGTCTACGGCTATTTTCTTAACCTAAATTTATCTATTCAATATGCAAATGATATTTATTAAATCATATTGGGGATTTTCCCATGTATGGTTATGAAATTGTTTTGAAGTTCCTACCTACCATTATCTACTTATAGTTCTAAAATAATTTTGGTTCTTTTTCTCCATTAAAAACCAAGGGCATTGAAAAACTAAATGTAATGGGAAAAGCTGAAGGAGCATAATCTGTCAGCTTTAATTTTATTTCATCTATTGTTTGAATTCAGTAGCAAGAGGATGCATCTATAGTATATCTGTTATCCATATTTCACCCCTGGTCAAATCTGGGTCAGTTGCGACCTCACATTAAAAGATCCTGAGAAAAATCATTCAGATGTGTAAATGGTTGCAGAGGAACTCAACAATGTGGGCTGGGGCGCGAAAAGTGAAAAGGGACCATGTGCAAAAGAAACTACTCTAGGAGCCATTTATTGTCTCGAATCCATTTCCAATTTACATGTATACTCACCATGGAAGAACAGGGTCAAATAGAAGGGTGGTGCGGTAAAACAAATAAGCTAATGACAAGAAATAATGAGGCACGGTGAAGATCCAAAGTCCTCATGCTCGAACATTCAGTCAGGTCCAAATTGACTAAGTATGGAGGAGGCAGTGGAAGGAACCCATGTGCCTATACGGCACTTTCTCATGGCTTTAAATTATGATATTTCTTTGACGATTCAGTCAATTAGGGTCATAACATTACCTACAGCCTATATCCTTTCCATAGGGGCTAAGAACCATTTGATTCGGGATGGTAAAATCACTCCTTGGCCATCCATGCCTCTGTACTCTGAGTTAGGAAACCCAGATACTATCCAAATGCCCACATTAGCTCATATACCCATCCCCAGGAATCAAAGCCCAACTGAAGCCTCCATCTCAGCATCTAACACCTTTAATGAACTCCAAGAAGTCATGAAATGGTTTTAGAACTTGGGAAATGAACTAATAACCATCAAAATGTAGCAAGCTCATAATACTAGGTCATATCAGCCTCAAGATCAGTCTCAGGGTCAGTATCAAGCTAGACCCTAGTATAATCAAAATAGACCACCATCCCAGGATGTAAATCAAAGTCGAAACCAAGGAAAACCTTAAGCTGCTAGACCTTTCAGGTCATATGATCCAAATATAACTTCAACATTAAGAGCATTGGTTCCAACACAGAACAATATGATGCAGGAATATGACTAGTGTTTCCCATGAGATCAGCCACATAACCAATCAATGTGCTTAAAAGGTTCACTTAATCAGTCCTTGATGGCACAAATTAGTAAGGGATCACAAGAGCCTAGCCAAGAAAGGGATCAGTAGCAAGGGACTCAGCAAGAGGGACCCCCAGGAAAAACTATGCTTGTCAATTGGCAAGCTGAAGACTTATGTGGGGTGAATTAGTCCCCTTCTAAAGGTGTAGCTACTAATACACAGTTCAAAAAGAGAAATATTGGAGAAAGCAAACCACTGAGCTCAGGTGACCCTCAATATTCCATCACTCCACAAGGTCATGGTGCCCCAAATATAACTCCCAACATGTAGAACCAATCCAAACCACCTTCCAAATCCACTCAAGCACCAATTGCAACCACCCATGTCCAAGAAAAAAATGTTCTTGGGAAGGGACGACAAAAATATAGCTCATTCAATATCACTGAGCAAATGAAGAGGACAAATGTGAACACCTCACTATGGGAGTCACTGACTTTTCCAAGGAAGATAGATCTATTACAGACTGCTATACAAAATTGGTTGAGCTCAGACTAACCCCCTAGTCAGCAAGAGAAAGTTCTTACCAATGTGGATCAACCTGAGAGAAACCATGGAGAAAAACGAGGTAAAAATATGAGGCCTCCTTCATTCTATGTCTCATTGATTATTGGAGACAAACTGGTGCACAATTGTATGATTGATTCTGGGCAAGTAGTTCTGTAATGCTCAAGTAAATAGTTGATCAGCTAGGCCTCCAATATGAATTCATCTCTAGAGGGGTAGTGTAGCTAGATGGGGAAACAGTGAAAAATGTTGGAATCATCAAAGATCTCAACCTCACTCTGCATACCTTCCCTAATGTAATCATTTTACAAAACATGTCAATCATAGATTTTCCACCACATTTTTCTTTGTGTGTGTCTAGGGATTTCACTACCAAAATTAGAGGCTATCTGTCCATTGATTGGTCACATATGCTCTTTAGAACAAGGTATGGGGAAAAGGCCACAATCAGATCTTAAGCCATTGTTGATTATCATATTGAACCTCATATTCCTATCCCAATCAATGTTAACTACTTATATTTTGATCAAGAATACTTCCTAAGAACCTGTGAAGAAGATACCAAGATGGGATGTATCCCAGACTTGAATCTCGATGAGTGGGCCAAAAAAATTCATGATTTTGACCCCTACATGGAAATGGAAGAATCTAAGCTAGGTTTCTATTACCTACATGAAGAAAATCATCCTCTTCTTGACCTAATCAAACTAGACTATAAATATGGTAATGAGGTATGACAATTGTTCTTTGATGGCTCAAGGAGTAGACAAGGGGATGGAGGAGGAGCTATGATTGTGTTCCCCAAAGATATGAAATATTATTCAGCCTTCATATTTCAATTTTCCTTCTCAAACAACACTGTTGAATATGAAGCTTTGGTCTAAGGTCTTCATTGGGCAAGGAAGCTAGGAATCAAGAACTTGCAAATTTTTTGTGACAGTGAACTAGTTGCCAACCAAGTCAGAGGACTTAATTCTGTCAAGAATGACCTGCTCAAGATCTACAAGAGTAGAGTATAGGATATCATGGAGGATTTCGAGGCCTTCAACATTTTGTCAATACCTAGGAAGGAAAATGAAGCTGTTGATAGAATTGCAGCCGTTGGACCAACATTTGATTTGGTAAACAACATCAAAAGAGACAAGGAACATCCACATATCCATGTAGTTTTAAGGCCAGTGGTGCTAGATAACAACACATGTTGGCAGGTGTTCGAGAATGATCAGTAGATCATTCTTTTTTGCAAGAAGAAGCTAAATTCTCAGATAGAAATCAAAATAGATTAGAGCAGCTATATAGGAATCAAATAGTACAGCTGCATACAAACAAGCTCCCCAAAAGCTTAGTGACACTAGAGTCTATTTTCAATCTTAATGATCAGTTTAGAAAAGAGAATTCTAACATGTAGATCAAAGGAGAAGATTTAGAGTCAATCCTAGTTAGAGAAGATAAAACACTTCAAATTGGCAAAGTTACCACCAAGAAGGAAAGGTATGAATTCATACAAATTTTCCAAGAATTTCTAGATGTGTTTGCTTGGAACTATGAAGACCTAATAGGGTTCAATCCAAAACTAGCGCAACACACAATCGAACTAGATCCAGCTACTCAACCCATCAAGAAAAAGTAGAGACCATCCAACCCACATATTGAGCCTCTGATGTAGAAGGAACTAAACAAGCTGATAGAGGAAAGTATCATATTTCAAATCAAACACTCAACTTGGGTTGCAAACCTGGTCCTAGTCAGGAAGAAAAATGGAAATATTAGGTTGTGTGTCAATTTTCAAGACTTGAACAGAACCTCCCTCAAAGATCACTACCCACTCCCTTCAATAGAGCAGATATTACAAGTAGTGTCTGGGTCAAAGAGATTCTCCCTCCTAGATGGCTACTAAGGGTACAACCAGATCATGGTGAAAGAAGATGATAAATTCAAAAAAAAAATCACCACCAAATGGGGCACATATGCCTACAGGAAAATGCCATTTGGATTGTCCAATGCCGGAGAAACTTTTCAAAGGGAAATGGATATGGCTTTCTAAGGGATGATCAACATAATAGTACCGATCTATCTGGATGACATTACAGTGTTTTCCAAAAATGCAGCAGATCACATTTCCCACCTAGGGTAGGTGTTTCAAAGGTGTAGAAGATTTGGGGTATTATTTAACCCTACAAAATGCATTTTTTTTCCCATGAGGGTAGGATTTTAGGCCATATTGTATCAAAATAGGGATTGGAAATCAAATCAGAGAGAGTTGAAGCAATAAGAGCATTGCCATTGCCAAGCCACAAGAAGGCTCTTCAGATTTTCTTGGGAAAAATCAATTTTTTCCACAGGTTTGTGCCAAACTTTGCTACCCTTGTTAAGCCAATAATGTTGATGTTGATAAAGAGTTTGACATTTAGATGGACAGCTAAAGGAAAGGTAATATTTGAGGCCATTACAGGGGCTATATCACAAGCCCCAACTCTCATGAATCCATATTTTTATAAAGACTTCATATAACAACCAATTCCTTTCTTCAGTCAACGTCTAGAAGTCTATGAAGTGTGATAATACTTCATTGAAAAGCAAGTCTTGGTAGTAATCAGAGGATTAAAGAATTTTAAGCATCTGGTGTCAACTAATAAAATCCAATTGTTGGTCTCCCATGCAGGAGTTAAATAATTCCTTCTTAGCAAGGACCTGAATGAAAAACGTGTAGGGTGGATCACTCATGTCATGTAATATGACATTGAGATTAAGGTGACTAAGTTGGTCCATGGGAATTGGTTATGTGAACAACTAGCCTCAGGTCAACACAATGAAGCAGACAGTGAAAAGGAGGATGTTTTTGTTATACGATATAATCAAGAAGAAGGAAGTGCTGATGTACCTACTCCTTGTTAGACCCAAGACATGGTACACTTCCTCAAAATAGGTTTGTGTCCTCATGGGATGAATAAAGAAAAGATTAGGCATTTCAGGTTACAGGCCATCCCATATGTTCTTATTGATGGTGTCTTGTTCAAAAGAGACATCAATGAAATTTTGCTAAGATGCATTGAAATAGATCAGGTTGAGAGAGTGCTACAAGAATTCCATGTCGAAAGTTGAAGGCCATTTTGCTCTAAGGGTGATAACACTAAAAATCATGAAAGTAGGTTATTATTTTCCAAGAGTGTTTAGTGACCACTACGCATGGATTAAAAAGTGCAAGAATTGTGCATTTTTCAAAGGTAAAGAAAGGCTAGTAGCACTTTAATTACACCCAATATCAGTTGACCAACCTTTCATGTGATGGGGATTGGACTTCATTAGAGTCATCAATCCAAATTCAAGCCAAGGCCACCATCATATCAGACAATAAAATAGCATTCATAGGTTATAAGATCACATGATGGGTTGTTAAGAATGGGAATTACTTGAGAACTTCATCAAACTATTACCCTCAAGATAATGGACAGGCCGAGTTTACAAACAAGAACCTGTTAAAGATCATTAGAAGAAATCTTGATGAGAATTAGAGGACCTGGCACAAAAATCTTAAAACGGCCTTATGGGTTCATAGAATAATGCCCAAGAGATCTACAAGAAGCTCTCCATTTAAACTTGTCTATGGGAAAGAAGTAGTGTTTCCTATATCACTTGAGTTACCAACATTAGAGCTCATAAAAAACCAGAGATGTCATAATTTGAACTAATGGAGGCCAGGTATGTGGAGCTGATAGAATTAGATGAAACCAGGGAGCATTCCCTACAAGCAATAGAGAAGAATTAGGCTTCAATCAAGAAATGCTTCGACAAGAAGGAAAAAGCAAGGACCTTCTAGGAAGGATACCTGGTTTTGAAATGGGATGCAGATGGAGAAAAACTAGGAAGGCATTCCAAGTTTGATGTCATCTGGAGTGGCCCTTACATGGTCATGAAATGTAAGAGTAGTAATGCTTTCTAATTGTCTACATTGGAGGGTGAAGAGTTGTAGATTCTAGTGAATGGGATCTATCTTAAGCACTGCTACTAGAAGGGGATTCCTCACCCTGTAAATATTGGTTTAGTTTCTCTTTCCTCTAAGTGCTTATTCACATTGTCTAGCTATAGTATAGGTTATTTTTCTCCTAAGTGCTTTGCACACTCTACATTTTCTATTTGGAGCATGTATGATTTCAATTTTATATATAGTTGTGGTGTTGTTTTGTTTCTCTTATGTAGTTCATTCAGAAATACAGATGAGGCCCTGGGTAAAAAATAAATCTACTCTAAGAAACCTTCATTTCGAGTTTTATTATGAGAATTGAGAGTGTAAATAGATAGGCTCATGAATCATAAATAGAATCAGTCTTAGACTTTCATCATTGACTCCATGCCCAATGGATATGATAAGGTTATTGGTATTTCATCTAACAGGTAGATACCCATGTGAGTCACCAAATTGTTATCCATATTTTTCCCCCTGGGGTCAAAATCGGGTCAGCTGCGACCCCACATAAAAAGAATCTGAGAAAACTGGTTTGGATCTATAAATGGTTGTAGAGGAACTTAACAAATTGAGTGGTGGGGGCTGAGAAAGGAAAAAGAGACCTTGTGCAAGATAAATGACTCTTTCTAGTTGTTTTCATGTGTCGAGTATATTTCTAAGTTACAGGTAGACTCAATAATGGAATAACAGGGTCAGAATAGAAGGGGAAGTGCCAAAAAGAAACCAGGGGCAAGAAATGGATGAAACGGAAAAGATCTGATGTCCTCAGGCTTAAAACCATTTAGGAAAGGGTCCAAAATTGAATAAGTATGGAGAAGGTAGCGGAAGGAACCACATGTCCTAATGACGCTTCTTTAAAGCTGAATCCAAAAAGTTGAAGCCCGAACGAGCGTCAAGATTCCACACGTCCTGAACCCCAAAATTTTCGAGGCATTGAAAAGTCTTCAACTAAGAGAGAGCATGCCAGGTGTCATCTCGGCGTAGCCCCACTTAGGAAGCCCACGACAGAGACTCAAACTTGCACCAGCCCTCCACATGGCAGATAGTCAAACGGAATCAAAAGGTTAATAGGGTGGGCCTTAAAATTTGCTAAGTATGAAATTGTAAGTGGAGAATGCCAAGGGTTAGTGTGGCGTATCTCCAAGAGTTAGTCCTAGAGAGGAGACCCAAATGAGCATGAGCTCGCCATGTAACCCAAAGTCCAAAAGGCAAGAGGGACCGTTAAAAATTCCATAGATCAATGCAATCCAAAAAGAGTGAACTCGATGATCCTTTAAAGGCAAATTTTTAATTGGGTTTTTAAGAAAGCGCGGTGCCTCCACGTGTCCAATCTCATTAAGGGGCAGAGTCAGTTGAATAGTCAATGCATGGGACAGGCCAGCAGAGGCTACCAAGTGTCTAAATGGTGCTAATTCAAGGATTAAATAAAGGGAGTCTTTCCAAATGAGTTTCATCCTACCGCGTGTCACATATAAACAGATATACCCCACCAAGAAAAAGACTTATCCAAACAATACAAAATGGGCCGTGGCCCTGCCCAAAGGAAAAATTCAGCGTTTGCGCCCGAGTCAAGGAAAGCGGGCCATCGTGGGAAAGTTGGTTTTTATCTCTTTGTTATCCCAGAAGGATAAAATTTGCAAATTAGGCCATGTGCCTGTTGAAAGGAAAAGGTCAGCATTTGAGCCTAATTCAAAGCCGAAGTGGGGAGTCAAAGGAAAAGGTAAATTTTTTCCTTTTTTCCAAAAAGCACAAAGATAAAGATGGAAGTGCATTTCCCCATCCAACTAAAGTGTACCACGTATCCAAGAGGAGCTTCAGGGCCATGGGGGTTTTCTGAGTTTTGCATTTTTGTGAAAAGGGGAAAAGGATAAATTGCGGTCCCGCAATCCTAATTTTTACTCTAATCTGGCTACCATGTGTCCCATATCAAAAACGAGACTTGTTTTTCAAATTGTTTTCCCACCCATTTATATGGAATCAATACAAATTTCTAAGGGGCATATCTTTCAACTCAGGGCTCAAAATATTGTGAATATGACACCCTTGGAAAGATCTGGGCTTTGTCCACACCATAGAGATCTAAAACTTTAAGTTATGGAGGCTCTGGTAGGTTGAAAATGGAGAAACATCTTCAGACCTTTAATGCAAGATCTTCTTACCTCAACAACTAGATCAGATTCGATCTATTCTACCATTTACCTTTCCTTCATGGCACCGAACCAAGGATTGATGTAGTAAAGACTTATTTTATGGAAATATTTTTTTGAAGGCATTAATAATAGTAGTTGACCTTTAACATGTTTTCTCGCTTCTCTCAATCTCTCTTCTCTCTGATCGAATCTATAAATGTGGGGGTAGGATTCAATGTAAAGGGTTGGACATTCTTTCTTTTGTAGGCTCCCCTTTTCTTCTAGCAAAGAAATTCATGGAGTTTTAGACCTTCTACTAGACTGTAATACATTTCTGCCTCTTGGCTTCTTTGTAATGCATTGTATCAATCTGAAAAGCAATAAAAACACGTCTGTGATCAAATTTATATCATCTCTTGTCTCTTTTTCTTTCATTTGATCTTTCATTATAGATTTGGTTGTCTGTGCTTAAGTTATTGTATGCATTTGGTTAGTTTGTGTCTATTGGAAAAACAAATGTTCATCATTCCCTTGGTGCGTCACCTTATAGCTTAGTTTGATTTCCTTTGTTCCTTTTACCCTCATCTCCTTGGCAAGTTTAGATTAGGTATAGAGAAAGATCCTCTGCAAGTTCTCATGTATGCACCTAAATAGAGGGATAGGAACCAACCTTTAATCTAGAGAGCTTTCCCACTTTTGCAAGGTCCCACACCTTGGGGAAAGTTTAATGTTATGCAATCACACCAGATGATTCTGGCTTAGAAAAGTAGATTTTTAGAATTCATTTGGGAGTGCTGCGATTTCACACTAACAATATCATTCTAAGAAGCAAGGGTGTTGACGCTAAGATATTTTCACAAACAAGAATTAAAAGGCTTATTATTTTGTAATGGCATTAAGATATGAAACTAGCATACCTATATTATATAAATATATGTAATATATGCTGAGGGGTATTTATTACATATATTTATATATTATATGAATATATAGGTGCCCCGTGATCTTCACCTCTCGGCATATTTTACATATATATAGAAACATAAATCAAAATATGATATGTAAAATATGCCAAGAGGTGAAGTTCATGAGGCACCTATATATATAATATATAAATATATCTAATATATACCTCTCGGCATATATTACATATAATTATATAATATAGGTATGCTAGTAGCAACCGCCGAAGTTGCATTATGCAGAAAATAATACCAAAAATAAAGTAAGGAAAATAAGGGGAAATTTAGTTCATGCATAAATAAAATAGCATTTATAATTTAATATTATAATTATTTATTATAAAAACATGGTCACCTATATTATATTTTCTTATTGAATTATATCATTATATAGCTTAACACATATATGTAATTTTCTATTATTCATACCTAAATAGTAGGTTAAAACCCATTTATTAATCTGTAAAGTGGTGGCCCTATTATTTACTTTAACTTATTTATGTACTTATTAATCGGCCTTATTATTTACCAGTTATCATATCGAAGATAAAGGTAGGAAAAAAGTCAAACATTTAGTTCATGCATTTAATGATCTTTTCAAATACTAATTTCAATAAAAATGTCACAAACAACTAAAATGAGAAAATGTTAACAAATAATCCTTTTAGACTCAAATATCTTACAAAGAACATCATAAATGCATTTAAAGAAGGAACCATATCTCTTAAGACACAATCTTCTTATGGATTTTGTTGTTAAGCATATTATCAAGTTAAAAAAATACAATAAAATTTCATACGAATCGAAATGCATAATGTACATCACATGTAATGATAAATTCATAGAATGAAATGCATGTTATAAAGGGTACATTATTTATATTCCAAGGACATAAGTATTTTTTCCTCTAACTTCCATTTCTAAAGTAGTTTTCCATTCTTAATCTTTGGATAGCATTCATATGAAATTGGCGGAGATATTCTTAGACTTTGCAACGAATTCACTTGAGAGATAGCCACAAATGTTAACCCCATTGTTTATCTTTCTTTAATATCAACTGTATCCTTGGAAAGAGTCAAACCTTGTGATTTATGTATCATCAATGCCCATGCCAACTATAAGGGTTATTGGTGTGTGTTTCCCCTCTGTATTGGCATAATTGGGATTGTATGCGGAGCTCTATCTTCGAATGGTATTCCAAAGTAACTATCAAATTCAACCATTACATATGTTGACGGGTTTGGTGGACCACTACTAGGTGCATCTATTATGCTTCAAATATATCCCAAAGCTCCATTTACAAAACCTTATTCTATCCCAATATTAGATGTTATCATAACCCTTGCATCATTAGAAATTAATAATTCTAAATCAATTTCGACATTCAAACCTCCTATCAGTGTGTTGGCAGTACTTGTTCTAGTTGCAATGCTACATGTGACAGGTCTTTTCAATGAATCAATTTTTTGTTTTTGTGTTTATTCACGTTAATATTTGTCAGGTCATAAGGTGAATATTATTATAGAATTGTTCATTTATATCTTTTTCTAATGCAGAACTTGTTCTACTCATTAACAACATCCAATCATCCAGTGTTGGATTTACATTTGTGAGATTGGCCATAAGTTGTCAAAAACATTATTAGTCTTTATCTTCTCCTCCTTGCCTAAATAACTTATCCAATGTAAAAACTATCATGAATGCTTCCCATAGTATATTTTTGCGTCTATTACGATCATATGGTAGTTTATCAGGAATAGGAGGAAGTTACCCCAAATCTCCTACAAAAATCATAGAAACACCACCAAAATTCATGTCTACTCTTTTGAAGAATGCTTGATAAAGTTGGGAGTCCACGTTTTCTAGAAAAAATTGACTGAAAAAATCATTTCATCAATCAATACATATTTTATGTGGCAAATCTCTTTTTTGAATGTTGCAAGTCTCAATCCCTCAAATTCTACAAAATCTATAACAGGGATTCGATGTTGTGAATGCATCGTCGAGGTGCAAATATTAAAATCTACAAATTGTGTTGGTGCAAGCAATAGAATAGGAGAACATTCAGGGAATGATGCATCAAAAAGTGCCAGACGAATCACACCAATAAAATAGGATTTTCCTGTTCCCGATGTTCCTTTAACTATCATGAGCAATGGAATGTTATTTCGATGTTGATTATAATGTGTCATTATTATAGCAAGTACTTGTTTTTGTTTTTGTTTGGAAAATCTCTTGTTTGAATGTTGCAAGTCTCAATTCCTCAAATTCTACAAAATCTGTAACAGGGATTCGAAGTTGTGAATGCATCATCGAGGTGCAAATATTAAAATCTGCAACTCATGTTGGTGCAAGTAATAGAAGAGGAGAATGTTTAGGGAATGATTAATCAAAAAGTGCCAGATGAATCGCACCAATAAAATAGGATTTTCCTATTCTCGTTGTTCCTTGAACTATCATGAGCAATGGAATGTTATTTCGATGTTAATTATAATGTGTCATTATTATAGCAAGTGCTTGTTTTTGTTTAGCACCCAAGGTGTCGCAATTTAAATTTGGGTCTAATTCATCATCTATAACCAACCCATTACCTTTCATGTTGCTTATTAATTTTATCGCTTTAATTGTCTATTCTTCACCTTGATATTTGTCGTTCCATGGTGTTTTTCTTTCAATATCTCTCCTTCCCAAAATATCTATTTTCATCACTTGTAAAATTTGACCATGATGAATCCTACACATTATTTTCCATTCATGTTCTATTGTATTTTGTTGAACATGTTGATTAATTTCATCTTCAAAATTGTTGTTAATTTCAGCATTTTCTACTACATTCCTCCTTTCAACATGCCATGGATTATAACGGAATGAATCCCAGTATGAACTTATTGAATCAGAATCATGTCCAATATCTCTCTCTATATCCTACAATGACTTGTAACGAAACAAACATGGCCAAGGAAAAAAACCCATTTATGAGATTCCTATGAAGGGACAGAGGAAAACCTCAAGAACACTCTCACAATAACTACCAAACTCCTGACCTCCCACTTGTTATCCTGTTTTCTCCTTGGATTATATGTCCAAGATCTAGCGGCATCAATAAGAAACACACTTTCCATGCAAAAAAGGCCTATTCTTGTACACATTAATGAAACTTTTTGCATGTTCTTCATGGTCATCTTCATCAGGTGTTGTTACTTTTTTGAACATCTTGCGCATGACATTCAAATTAGAAAATACTCTACTTCTCTCTACCAAAGGGAGTTCCAACAACATGTGACATGTTTCTTGTGCACCAATGTCTCTTTCAACAATTGTTTTGGCTAGAAGTATCTTGTATGTTGTTGTTGCCAATTCATCTGGGTTTTCAATATTTGACATCTACATCAACCATTTGATGATAATTTTTAGAACTTTTCTTCTCCACTTTTGCTGCATACTTTGCAATGTACTTGACTACCACATGCTTGAAAAGAACATGTTTCCAATCTATGTTTTCTCTCCATAATTGTAATATGTAGAGATTATGTGTATTTACCCTATCATCATTTATCATAGGTTCAAACTTTTTATCTCCCATCTCTGAGTCTTGATATAACTATGATCCATCGAGATTTAATGGCCACGGTTCATTATACCTGCAAAATTTAATAATCAATTATTACTTCTTCCACGTATGTGTTTTTTTATTTCAATTTAATTATTCAAATTTTTGAACATTTTACCTACAAATTTTTTTTTCCCCTTTTCTTACGTAGGTAGGAACCCTCTCTACACATCGTATGTCATTCTACACTATTGAGAATCTCTTCATAGTCACGTTCAATATCAAATTGTGTCAGTTGTCTTGTATTTCAAAGACACGGATATTGCATAAAAGTTTAGTAGACCTGTAACATAGAACATCAGAATATGCAATATATTTTAAGAATGTAAAAATCTATATAAACCATAGAATTGATGATAATCGATAAATTTCCTCTATGTTCTGCTGGTGTGGGTCCTCCAGAGGATTCCATGCATGTACAATAGAATGGAAGTATTTATCAGCATTTCCATGTTAAAAATCATCATTCCAATTAAGGTTTTCCTTATTCGGTGCCCCTTCTAACCATATGAATCCATGCACATGTGACGAACCTCTATGCTTCCATTCATATCTAGGACCAATAATCTTTAACTTTAATTCCTTTTTGTAATGCCTCCTTTCGGAAAAGTGTATGTCGCAGGTGCATATAATGTGCCAATATATGTGGATATTCGATTATTTTTTTTCCTTTTCCAATTTCATAATTCTCGTGGATTATCCAGTGGTGTTCTACTAGGCATTAATGCATGTAGATCAAGCCAATACATATCAGCTATGCTCAATGTGACAAAAAATGCTAGGTGATCCTATTTGATGCAACATGTTAGCCAATTCACCACAACATTTTCCCCAATAATACCTTCCACCTCACCGCTGAGGGATGTTCCGAACCACATCAAATGATCAGCCAGATTGGAATGGGGAACATTTTTCATATTCTCACATAACTCTTTGATGGTGATTGACATATCTTGGAGGTTTTTCTTCACAAAAAATGCAGAAAAATTTTGTGCACAATGTCTCATGATCATGTTCATCATGTAATACCTGAACCAAGGATGTCGGCCAAATCGGTGATCCCCTATATCAAAATAAATTATTTAAAAATTCATGGAGATGTACTCATCTTAATCGCGGTTCTAGCCAATCACATTTTCCATCAAGAAACAGAGTAGGGAATGCCATATCAAGTAGTCCTACTATCACATACTCATTGATAGGGGATGATCCTATCCCTAGACATCAATGAGTACTCCAGGGTCCACATGAGGGTTATTAACCAACACATGGATTAATTCCATATCTCTTGGGGCATTAGGTAGTTTAGATGCCATCGATGTTGTATGACTAATTATATTTCCTTCATCTGTGTCCATGGTTGGACCTACAAACAAAATTTTTTTTAAGTTAGAATCAAATTGCATATGAACTGTGTTCATCTTCTCAAACACATTCTCAGCATAATGAGGTGGAAGTTCATTCAAAGCATTTTCATCGATCTAGACATCTGAATAGAACTTATCATGTTCTATTTTATATTTCAACGCATTGTAAACTCGCTCTCTAGTGACTATAAAGTCATAATTTGTTCCACGTTGATCTCTCCTCTGAACAATAATCATAGGAAAATATTTCAATCCATGGGGAAAAATATCATCAATTTCTTTTACTTCTTGAGGAAAACTTATCGTGTGACCTTTATATTTATATTTACCTCTTATTGCATGTGTCACCTGTAGGATTGGATTAACACGTGCTATTAACATTTCCTCAATTTGAGTTAAGTTTGTAAGTTCTAGTGGTTATTTCCTTGGATCCATATTGTTTGATGCCGGAAATCAATGATGACCTTTATCTTTTTGACATCTAGTACACACATGTCCTTGAGTTGTTTAAAAAACTTCTCTTCCAATGTAACATTCCTGACGAATATAGCACATGACTAGTAAATAAAGGTTATCAATACTATGTCGAAAAATCATTTAGACTGTATTGAAATCCATCCCAAGCATTCCATTGGGATCATATATCATTTATTCAGTCACAATATGTGAGTCTTGCATTTTTCTTCTTCCTCTAGGTTTGATTGTTGACTCCTCTTGTAAATCATTATTTTGTATTCTTCTTCTTCTCGTTGTTTTTATTGGTTGTAATGTCATCTCCTATTGCACACCATCATTCTCTAAATTATTTATAATTTCTATATTCATTATATCTTGGGTCAAGTTTTTCTGGTGTTTCGAGCATGTGATCCATCGATGTTGAATTTCCTTCCCCAGAATTAACTTTAAACACTACCAGCCATTCTATGATAATTCCCTTGAGATGCTCTGTAGGGAATTTCTTGTCTATGTAGTCTTTCCTCCTCTTAAAAACTGACCCAAATGAATATGTCTTTGTAACCTTTCTCTTTAAAAATGTGAGTCATCTTGAGATGATCGTTCACGAATTTGTTTCAAGTTATTTGCAAGTTGTCATCTTTCTGCATCTAATTATTCATTTGTTAATTCAGCCCTTCATTCTATGAACCTTTTTTCTATTGTTATCACTTCAATGTTTCCTTTTATTCTCTCGTTGTGCATCTATAATTTCTTGTTGTCTCCTTTTGTGATATTGTCTTTGATATTCTCTTCGATATGCTCTTCTTTAATCTTCATTTTTGAAATTTATGAATTTTATCACTTTACTTGTGTATTATTCACCTTGATATTCATCAAAGACAATATCGATAATTCCTCTGAGATATTGTTAGTATGGAATCACAGCACCTCTAAATGAGTTCTACAGGTTTTGTTTTCTAGGGCAGGGTCATTTGGTGTGATTTCATAACATTGAACTTTCCCCAAGGTGTGGGACCTTGCAAAAATGGTTAATCCCTCTAGTTTAAAGGCTAGTTCTTATTCCTCTATTGAGGTACATATGTAAGAGCTTGCAAATAATTTCTCTATATCTAATCCTAAAACTTGCCAAGGAGACAAGGGTGAAAAAGGGGGGTAAGAAATAAGAAATGACTAACTATAAGGTGATGCACCGAAGGAATGATGAACACTTATTTATCTAATAGAAAAAAAACAAAAAAAATGCATATAATGAACAAGCACATATAGCTAGATCCATAATGGAAGACCAGATGAAAGAAAAAGAGACAAGAGAGGATCTAAAGTTGATCATAGACATGTTTTTTATTGCCATTTAGATTGATATAGTTCATTAAAAAGTAGCAAAAAGAAAGAAACATATTGAAATTATAATGAAAGGCCTAAACCCCACAAATCCCTTTGCCAGAAGGAGGAGGGAGCCTTCAAAACAAAGAATATCCAACCCTTTACAATGAATCCTTCTCCTGCATTTATAGGTTCAATCAGAGAGAAGGAAGAGAGAGAGAAGTGAGAAAAATAGATTGAACCCCAACTACTGTTGTTAATGCCTCTGATCAAAATCTACCCCCCAAATCTATTCTTACTATGCTAATCTTTGGTTCAGAGACTTGAAGGAAGAGGAAATGGCAGAACAGATCGAATCCGATCTGGTTCTTGAGGCAAGAAGATCCTGCATTGAAGGCCTAAATAGATTTCCTCCATTTTACTTTACCTAACCTCCTCAAAATCAAAGTTTTAGACCTCCATGGCATGGGTGAGGCCAAGATATTTCCAATGGTGTCAGATTCACAATATTACGAGAATTGAGTTAAAAGATATGCTCCTTCGAATTTTCTATTAGGTCCATGCCAAAGGGTAAGGAAAAAATTTGAAAATTGGGTCCCTTATTATCTCTGGGACACGTGGTAGGTGAGTGCTTGCTTGAAATTCTGACCCAAATTATTTCTCTTAGAATAGCGCGGGGGGTGACACGTGGCTTCCTCCATCATCTTGCTCAACTTCTTTGTTTCTTAGCTGAGTTATTTGCTAGACGGGGTCATATTCATTGATTAAGGACATGCGGTAGTTTGGCACACGTTTGATGGCCCTTTCTCTGATTCACCCTTGAGTTAGCACCGTTAAGAAACATGGCACTCTTTGTCAGCCTGCTATTATGCATGACTATTCAAACAAAATTTGCCCCTACCCTTTTGAGACTGGACACATGGAGACACCACGCTTGCTTGAAATCCCAGCCCAAAGTTTTCCTTTAGAGGAGGTTCGAGTTGACACTTGTTGGCCTCCGCTGATCTGTGAAATTTTCAACGGTACTTCTTTCTTTTTAGATTTTGGGCTATGTGGCGAGCTCACACTCATTTGGGTCTCTACTCTAGGACTAACTCTTGAGGATGTGCCACACTGACACTTTGCACTCTCTACTTATACTTCTATACTTAGCTAATTTTGAGGCCCGCCCTATCCACCTTTTGACTCTATTTTGACCATTTGTCTATATGGAGGGTTGGCGTAGGTTTGAGTCTCCACCCTGGGCTTCCTTTCCAGATTTATGTCGAGCTAACACCTGGAATCTTCTTCCTTAGTTGAAGACTTTTCAACGGCCCCACAACTTTTGGGGTTCTAGACACATGGAAGCCTGGTGCTAGTTTGGGCTTCCCTTTTTAGATTTACCTTTGGAGAAGCACAGATACGACACATGGCCCCTTCCGCTACCACCTCCATACTTATCTAATTTTGGGACATTTTTTGAATAGTTTTGAGCCTGAGGACTTTAGATCTTCACCATTTCTTCCCCTTCCTTTTTTTTGGTTCCTCTGCAGCATCACCTCTTCTTGTCTACCCTTGTTATTCCATAGTTGAGTCAACCTGTAACTTGAAGGATGGATTTAAGACATGGAAATGGCTTGATAGAGTCATTTCTTTTGCACAAGGTCCCTTAGTCTCTCTTGGCCTCTGCCACTCCATGGTTGAGTCCTTCTATGAACAATTTGTAGGATTTGAATGAGTTTTCTTAGGTCCTTTCTATGTGGGGTCATGGCTGATCCAATATTTGGCTTGGGGATCAAATATGGATAACAATTTGGTGACTCAAAGGGGTATCTACCTGGTAGATGAAAATACCAATTGCCTTGTCATATATGTGGGGCATGGAGTCAAAAATGATGGTCTCAAACTGATTCTACCTATGATTCATGAGCCCGGCTATTTAAACTTTTAATTTTCATGAGAAAACTCAAATTGAAGGTTTTCTGAGAGTAGAAAATTGTTTTGACCTGGGGTTTCATCTTGTTGACCTGAATGGACTGCATAAGAGCAATAAAACAACACTGCAACTATGTACAATATTTGAAATCATACATGCCTAAAATGGAACATGTAGAGTGTACAAAGCACTTAGGAGAAAGTAACCTATACTACAACAATACAATGTGCACAAGAACTTAGAGGAAAGAGAAACTAAACTAATATGTAGAGGTTGAGACTTTCCTTTTAGTAGCAGTGCTTAGGATAGATCTTGTTCACTGGAGTCTGTAACTCTTCACCATCCAATGTAGACAATTGGAAAGCATTAAAACTTTTTCATTTGGTGACCATGTAAGGGCCACTCCAGATGGCATCAAACTTGTAATGCCTTCTTTGTTTTTCTCGATCTGCATCCCATTTCAAAACCAATTCTCCTTCCTAGAAGGTCCTTGCTTTTTCCTTCTTGTCAAAGCATTTCTTGATTGAAGCCTGATTCTTCTCTATTGTTTGGAGAGCATACTCCCTGATTTCTTCTAATTCTATCAGCTCCACATACATGGCCTCCATTGGCTCAAATTCTAACATCTTCAGTTGCTTTACGAGCTCCAATGTTGGTAACTCAAGTGATATAGGAAACACTGCTTCTTTCCCATAGACATGTTTGAATGGAGAGCTATATGTAGATCTCTTGTGCATTATTCTTTCAGCCCATAAGGCAGTTTTAAGCTTTGTGTGCCAGAACCTCTGATTCTTATCAAAATTTCTTTTGATGATATTTAATAAAAAAAAATTTGTGGACTTGTCCTGGCCATTACCTTGAGGGTAATAGTTTGAGGAAGTGCTCAAGTAAGTCCCATTCTTAACAACCCATCCTATGATCTTGGAACTTAGAAATGCTAATGCATTTTTTGATATGATGGTGGGTGGCACTCTAAATCTTGTCATTATCCCTTCATAGAAATCTAGGATACTATTCTCATTGGCTTCCTTGAGTGTCACTGCCTCTGGTCCACTTGGTGAAATAATCTGTCGCTATCAGAATCCATTTGTGGCCTTGGATTTAATTTGGATTGATGAATCCAATGAAGTCCAATCCCCATTGCATGAAAGGTTGGTCAACTGAGATTGGGTGCAATGGAAGTGCTAATAGCCTTTCCTTTCCTTTGAAGAATGCACAATTCTTGCACCTCTTGATCCATCCATAGCAATCACTAAACACTATGGGCCAATAATAACCTGCTTTCTTGATTTTGAGTGTTTTCACTCTTTGAGAAAAATGGCCTTCATCTACTTTAACATGGAATTCTTGTAGCACTCTCTTCAACTAATCTGTCCTAATACATCTCAGTAGAATGCCATTGATGTCTCTTTTGAATAAGACACAATCAATAAGAACATATGGGATGGCCTGTAGCCTGAAATGTCTCATCTTTTTTTTATGCATCCCATGAGGACACAAGCCTATTTGAAGGAATTACACCATGTGTTGGGTCCAACATGGAGCAGGTACATCATCTCTCCCTTCTTCTTGATCATCTTGTAGAAAAAAAAACAACCTCATTTTCACTGTTTGCTTCATCTTGTTGACTTGAGGCTAGTTGTTCACACAATCCTTTCCCAAGGACCAGCTTGATGAATTTTATCTCAATGTCATACTCCATGACACGAGTGATCCATCTTGCATGCTTCTCATTCAGATCATTTCTGAGAAGGAATTATTTAACTCCTGCATGGGAGACCAATAGTTGGATTTTGTTGTTTGAAACCAAATGCTTAAACTTCTTCAATCCTCTTGATCACCACCAGGACCTGCTTCTCGATGAAGGAGTACCTCACATCATAATCTTCTAGACTCTGGCTAAAGAAAGCAATTGGCTATTTTGTACTTTCTCTGTTCTGCTTAACCAAGATCGTAGAAATATATCACTGCCACCAAAGGCATACATTATGAAGTCTTTGGAAAAATATGGATTCACAAGATTTAGGGCTTGTGATATGGATTATTTGATAGCCTCAAATCTTGATTTTCCTTCAGTTTTCCACCTGAATGCTAAGCTCTTCTTCAACATCAACGTTATTGGCTTAACAAGGGTAGCAAAGTTTGGAACAAACCTGCTAGAAAAAATTGATTTTTCCCAAGAAGCTTTGAAGAGCCTTCTTGTGACTTGGCAATGGCAATGCTCTTATTGCTTGAACTCTCTCTGGATCAATTGCCAATCCTATCTTTAATACAATGTGGCCTAGAAGCTTTCCTTCATGGGCCAAGAATATACATTATTTTAGGGTTCAATGACACCCCAAAACTCATGCACCTTTGGAACACCTGTCTTAGCTGGAAAAGGTAGTCTGTTGCATTTTTGGAGAATGCCATCGTAATGTCATCCAGATAGATCAATACTATTGTGTTGATCAACCCCTTGAATGCCATATCCATTGCCCTTTGAAAAGTGGCTCTAGAATTCGATAGTCCAAATGGAATTTTTGTATACGCATAGGTGCCCCATTTGGTGGTGAACACTATTTTGAATTGATCATCTTCTTTCATGATGATCTAGTTGTACCTTGAGTATCCATCAAGGAAGTAGAATCTCTTTGACCCAGACACTACTTGCAAGATCTGCTCCATTGAAGGGAGTGTGTAACGATATTTTAGGTAGACTCTGTTTAAGTCTCGAAAATTTACACACAACCTAATTTCTCCGTTTTTTGTTTCTAACTGGGACCAGGTTTGAAACTGAACTTGACTATTTGGTTAGGGATATGATACTTGCCTTTATCAGCTTGTTTAATTCTTTCTTCATCAGAGGCTCAATGTGTGGGTTTATTGGTCTCTTCTTCTCCCTGATGGTCTTAAGAGTTGAATCTAGTTGAATTGTATGTTGTGCTAGGTTTGGATTAAACCCTCTTAGGTCTTCATAGCTCGAATAAAACACGTCTTGAAACTCTTGGAAAAGCTGTATGAATTTATACCTTTCTTTCTTGGTGGCCACTTTTCCAATTTAATGTGTTTTGTCTTTTCTGATTGGGATTGACTCTAAATCTTCTCCTTTGATATGTATGTTAGACTTCTATTTTCTAAACTAATCATTAGTATTGAAAATAGACTCAAGTGTCACTAAGCCTTTGGGGAGCTTGTTTGAATACAATTGTACTAATTGATTCCCATATTACTGCTCTAATCTGCTTTGATTTCTAGCTGAGAATCCAACTTCTTCTTACAAAAAATTAATGATCTATTGATCATTCTCAAACACTTTCCACCATGTGTTCTTATCTAGCACCACTAGCCTCACTTCTACATGGATATGCGGTTGTTCTCTATCCCTCTTGATGTTTTCAACCACATCAAAAGTTTCTCCCACTAATACAACCTGTCAACATGTTCAGTCTCCTTCCTGGGTATGGACACAATGTTGAAGGCCTCAAAATCCTCCATGAGATCCCATACTCTACTCTTGTAGTTCTTGAGTAGATCATTTCAGTATTAAGTCCTCTGACTAATTGCAAAGTTCACAATCACCGAACACTTGAAAGTTCTTGATTCCTAGTTTCCTCGCCCAATGAAGACCTTGGACTAAAGCCTCATATTTAGTAGTTTTATTTGAGAAAGAAAACTAGAATCTAAAAGTTGAATAATATTTCATACCTCTAGGGGACACAATCATAGCTCCTCCTTCCAGATCCTTGCCTACTCCTTGATCGATCAAAGAACAACTGCCATACCTCATTGTCATCTTTGTATTCTTGCTTAATTATGTCAGGAAGAGGATGATTCCTTTCATGTAGATAGTATACACCTAGCTCAGATTCTTCCATCTCCTTATAGAAGTCAAAATCATGGCTATTTTTGGCCCACTCATCGAGAGTCAAGTCCGGGATACATCGCAACTTGGTATTTGTCTCAAAAGTGGTTAGGAGGTCTTCTTGGTAAAAAGCTAAGCATTTGCATCGATTGGGTTAGGCACATAGGATTCAATATGATAATCGATAATACGTTTAGATATAATTGTGGCATTCACCCCATACCTTGTTCTAAAGAGCATATGTGATCAGTCAACAAATAAATAGCCTCCAATTTTGGCAGTGAAGTCTCTAGAAAGACACAATGCAAAATGTGGTCGCAGGTATATGACTCACACATTCTACAATATAGTCACATTAGGGCAGGTATGTAGAGTGAGACTTAGATCCTTGATGATTCCAATAATGGTCACTGTTGTCCCATCTAATTTTACTACTCCTTTAGAGATGACCTCATATTGGAGACCCAACTAATAAGCTATTTGTTTAGGCATCACAGAACTACTTGCCCCAGAGTCAATCATACAATTGTGCACCAATTTGTCTCCAATAATCAATGATACATAAAATGGAGGAGGTATCAGGTTCTTACCTTGTTTTTCTCCTTGGTTCCTCCTAGGTTGAACTTCATTGGTAAGCACTCCCTCTTGTTGGTTAGGGGGTTGATTTGAACTTGACCAATTCTGCATGGCATTCTACAACATATCCCTCTACCATGGAATGGCCAGTGACTCCCATAGTGAAATGTTCACACTTTTCCTCTTCATTTTCTCAATAATATTGAATAGCTATCCTTTTTCTGCCCCTTCCCAGACACATTTCTTCCTTGCACAAGGATTGTTACAACCAGTGCCTGATTGGATTTGGAAGGTTCCTTGGATTAGTTCTGCATGTTGGAAGTTGTATTTGGAGCACCAGGACCTTATGGAGTGATGGAAGGTTGAGGGTCACCGGATTTTAGTGGTTGTCCCTCTCCAATATGTCTCCTTTTAGACTGTGTATTGGCAACCACACTTTGAGAAGGGAAATGATTCATTCCACAAAATTCTTCAGCCTACCAATTTACTAGCATAGTTTTGTTTAGGGGTCCACCTTGTTGAGATCCTTACTACTGATCTCCATCTTGGAAAGGATCTTTTGGAACCCTACTTGTTTACACCATTAATGCCTGATTTAGAGCACAATTAAAGCACATTGATTGGTTATGTGGATGATTGCATGGAAAAGACCAATCATATTCCTGTGCCATATTATTCTGTGTTGGGACCAATGCCCTTGATGTTGAAGCTGTGTTTGGATCATACGACTTGAAAAGTCTAGTAGCTTGGGTTTTTCCTTGGTTCTAGCTCTGATTTATAGTTTGAGGTGATGGTATATTTTGCTAAATACTGGGGTCTAGTCTGGTACTGACCCTGAGACTAATCCTAAGACTTATACGACCTAGAACTCTTAGCTTATTTCCTTTTGATGGTAACTATCTGATTCCCTAGATTCTGAAGTTGTTACATGACTTCCTGGAGCTCCTTAGAGGTGTAATATGATGAGGTGGAGGCTTCAGCTGAGATTTGACTCCTGGGGGTGGGTATAGGAGCTAATCTAGGTGTTTGGCTAGCACCCAGGTTTCCTAACTCAGGGTATAAAGGCATGGATGTCCTAGGAGTGATTTTTCTAGACTGAATCAAACAGTTCTTAGCCCATATGGAAAGGCTATAGGATGAAGGTAAGGTTTTACCCCCCATTGACTGAATCATCAAAGAACTATCACAATTTAAATCCCTAAGAAAGTATAAGAAGGAACCTTCATTAGTGATCTCTAGTGTTGTTGGAATTTTGTCCCACTTTCGTTGAAATCCAAGGTTGAAGTTCATTAGTTGCTCATTCGGGGATCTCTTTATTATTGTCAACTACTCCAACAAAGATAAGTTATCACTCTTTTCTCTAAACTAGTCATGAAGAGCTGTGGACAGCTGGTTCTAATTTTGAATCGACCTCGCTCCAAGACTCATGAACCATTGTGAAGGTTTATCCTTGAGTGAGGATGCTAGCAACTTGACTACAATGTCCATCTCATGGATTTCGTGGATCGTGAAGACATTTGTAATATCTTGGACATGATCACCAGGAGAATTTTGGTTCTCCCTAGTGAAATATGGGTCGCTCTTTAATGTTGCAATCAGAACTAAATTTTGGGCATTCAAAGAGAGTGGGCTACTAACAGTGAAGTTGACATAAGGATTTGGCTGAGCTGTTCTGATCGGTCTAAGAAGCCCTATTGATTGAGGGAATGGCCTACTCGGAGGAGGTGTTGATAAGGCTTAGTTCAGTGGTGATAGAGACTTATAGGTTCTCCTTCCCCTCCTCCCTCTATGTAGGGATAAGTCTAGATAGACAAATAATCCCTCTTCTCTGGTTCTTGACCGTTTTTGTATTCTTCTCATGAACTTTCTTGGACTTCTGAAACTAGTAGATTTGTTTCATTTGGAGTCACCAAATGTACAATTTTAAGGCTCCTTAAAAGCCAGAATCACAGCAAAAGTACATCAATTCCTATTGTAATAATATGGAGACTTCTTAGTCCCACTGAGTGTGCCAAAACTATTAGTGCAGAATCATAGCACCCCTAAATGAGTTCTAGAGGACTACTTTTCTAGGGTAAGGTTGTTTGGTGTGATTTCATAACATTGAACCTTCCCCAAGGTGTGTGACCTTGCAAAAATGGGAAAGCCCTCAAGATTAATGGGTGGTTCCTATTCCTCTATTTAGGTGCATACCTAAGAGGTTGTAGAGGATTTCTCTATACCTAATCCTAAAAATAGCCAAGGATACAGGGGTGAAAAAGGGGGGTAAGAAATAAGAAATGACTAACGACACGATGATGTATAGAAGGAATGATGAACACGTATTTTACTAATAGACAAAAACCAAAAAAATACATACAATGAACAAGCACAGATAGCCAGATCCATAATGGAAGACTTGATGAAAGCAAAAGAAACAAGACAGGATCTAAAGTTGATCACATATGTTTTTTTATTACCCTGTAGATTGATACAGTTCATTACAAAGTATCCTAAACCCCACAAATCCCTTTTCTTGGAGGGAGTCTACAAAACAAAGAATGTCCAACCCTTTACAATGAATCCTTCTCCCACATTTATAGGTTTGATCAGAGATAAGAAAGAGAGAGAGAAGTGGGAAAAATAGATTGAAACCCAACTGCGATTATCAATGCCTCTGATCGAAATCTACCCCCAAATATGTTTTTTACTGCACCAATATTTGGATTGATGCCTTGAAGGAAGAGGAAATGGGGGAACAGATCAAATCTGATCTAGTTGTTGAGGCAAGAAGATCCTAAATTGAAGGCCTAAAGATATTTCCTCCATTTTCCTTTACCTAAACTCCTCAAAATTAAATTTTTAGACATCCATAGTGTGGGCAAGGCTGAGATATTTCCAATGGCGTTAGATTTGTAATATTTCAAGCCTTGAGTAAAAATTTATTCACCATCAAAGTTTGCATCAGGTCCATACCAAAGGGTGCGAAAATAATTTGAAAATTGGGTCCCCTATTATCTCCAGGACACGTGGTAGGTGAGCACTTTCTTGAAAGCCCAACGCAAAGTTTTTCTCTTAGAATAGCGTAGGGGTGACACGTGGCTTCCTCTGTTAGCTCGCTCAACTTCTTTATTTCTCAGCTGAGATCTTTACTTAGTGGGATCATATTCATTAAATGGGGACACACAGTAGTCTAGCACACATTTAAGGGCCCTTTGTTTGATTCATCCTTGAGTTAGCATCATTGAGACACTTGGCACTCTCTGCTAGCTTGCTATTACACATGACTATTCAAACCAACTCTTCCCCTCCCCTTTTGAGTCTGGACATGTGGAGACACCGTGCTTGATTAAAATCCTGACCTAAATTTTTCCTTTGGAGGAGCGTGAAGTTGACATTTGTTTGCCTCCTCTGATCTATGGACTTTTAAGTTGTCTTTCTTCATTTTTAGAGTTTGGGCTGTGTGGCGATCTCGTGCTCATATGGGTCTTTGCTCTGGGTCTAACTCTTACAGATGCGCCACACTTACACTTGGCACTCTCCGCTTATACTTCTATACTTAGAAAATTTTGAGGCCCACTCTTTCCACCTTTTGAATCTATTTGACTATTTTTTACGTGGATGGCTGGTACAAATTTGAGTTTCCACCCTAGGCTTCCTTTCAAGATTTGTGTCGAGCTGGCACCTGACATCTTCTTCCTTAGTTAAATAATTTTCAATGGCCCCATAAATTTTGGGGTTCTGGACATGTGGAATGTTGGTGCTAGTTTGGACTTCCCTTTTTAGATTAACCTTTGCAGAAGCGTTGTTAGGAAACGTGGATCCTTTCAATGTCACCTCCGTACTTAGTCAATTTTGGGCCCTTTTCTAAACAGTTTTGATCCTAGGGACTTTGGATCTTCACCATTTCTTCTCCTTTTTGTTTTTGATTCCTCTGTGACGTTACCTCTTCTTGTCTACACCTACTATTCCATAGTTGAGTCAACTTGTAACTTGAAGGATGGATTTAAGACATGGAAACGGCTCGACAAAGTCGTTTCTTTTACATAGGGTCTGTTAGTCTCTCTCGTCCTCTGCTACTCCATGGTTGAGTCCTTCTACGACCAATTTTTAGGATTTAAATGATTTTTCTAAGGTCCTTTCTATGTGGGGTTTTGGCTGATCCAATATTTCACTTCGGGGTGAAATATGGATAACATATGCTTCTAGGTGAAGTTCTTGTTTATGTAGTCTTTCTTCCTCTTGCAACTAACCCAAATGAATTTTTCTTTGTAACCTTTCTCTTGATACATACGAGTCATCTTGAGATGATCGTTCATGAATTGTTGTCATATTATTTGCATGTTGTCATCTTTCTACATCTAAATATTCATTTGTTAATTCAACCCTCCATTCTATGAGCCTTTTTCTATCATTATCATTTCGATGTTTCCTTTTTTCCTCTCATTGTGCATATGTCATTTCTTGGTGTCTCCTTCTGTGATATTTTCTTTGGTATTCTTTGCGATATTCTCTTCTTTCATCTTCATTTTCGAAATTTAATTGTGGTGAAGAATACACAAGTAAATTGATAAAATTCATAAGCACCACGAAAGAAAATGGGTTGGTTATAGATGATTAATTAGCCCCAAATTTCAATTGAGACACCTTGGGTGCTAAAAAAAAAAACAAGTACTTGATATAATAATGACACATTATAATCAACCTCGAAATATCATTCCATTTCTCATGATAGTTCAAGGAACAGCGGGAATAAAAAATTCCTATTTGATTGGTACGATTCATCAGGCACTTTTTGATGCATCATTCCCTAAACGTTCTCCTCTTCTATTGCTTGCACCAATAGGAATTACATATTTTAATAGGGGTGCCTTGATGATCCATTCACAACTTAAAATCCTTGTTATAAATTTTGTAGAATTTGAGGCATCGAGACTTGCAACATTCCAACAAGATATTTTCCACATAAAATATGTATTGATTAAAGAAATGATCTTCCTCAGACAAATTTTGCTAGAAAAAATGGACTCCCGACTTCATCAAGCATTCCTTGAAAGAGCAGACATGAGTTTTGGTGGTGTTTCTATGATTTTTGTAGGAGATTTGGGGAAAATTCCTCCTGTTACCGATAAACCACCATATGTTAGTAATAGATGCACAAATCTATTATGGGAAGCATTCAGAATAGTTGTTACATTAGATAAGGTATTTAATCAAGAAGAAGAATATGAAGACCAAAAACATTTTTGAAAACTTCTGGCCAATCTCAGAGATGTGAATCTAACACTAGATTATTGGATGTTTTTAATGAGTAGAACAAGTTCTGCATCAGACAAAGATAACAATAAATAATTCTATAATAATATTTGTAATTCCCATAGAAATGACGTTCTAGGAACACGCTTCAACCCAACACTTAACCCGAAAATTGTGACTGATTTTTTTTTGTTTGAGTTATAGGAAGGTTGCAAGGGTATTTGACCCTTAGGGTCTATTAAATTAACTTAAATCACTTAACTCAACTTTAAGATCGATAGGCCAGGTCTAGTTAAAAGATTAAATTTTGAAATTACTGTACCTCTAAGGTCGATTAATCAAAATTCAACTAGGAAGGTGTCATAGTTTAATTTACTTGGTTAATTATTATCTCTTCTTAATTAATATTCAATCCAAAGATGACTAAGTTCATACTCAAATAATTTAGTTTCATTATCCTAATAGTTTAAATTCCTTTTAATTAAATTCCCAAAATCATACTAGGGACAAAATGAGACTATACACCCCAACACAATTTAAATGGCCCCATTCACCCATCTATACATACCAGTAAGGATTTTCAATTAAACAGTTTAAATACATTTCCACCACACAAAACTAGGGAGAAACCTCCACCCTTAAATCAAAACAATCTTGGCCACTAGATCCTAGGGTTCCAAACTAGCCCTAAATTTCCTTAAGAATTTCTATTAAAACCTTTTCTTTGTTCTTTTATCCTCATTTGGTCTATTTTCTTTTGTTAAATTTGTAGGTTGTAGAGGAGGAAGCCATGGAAGCAAGAGAGGAAGAACTATGGAGGATTCTACAAGGGGGTCAAGATTTGATTGGTCTACTTTTAGTTTTGTTAATGCAATCTATTTCATTCAAGGATTTGGAGGTATTTCCTCTACCAATTTGGTTTTGTTTCCACTAAGTGTATTTGTTTTTTTTCAAATTTGGGGAAAACCGTAGCCCCATTGTTATAAATGAAAATAATGTTTTCAACTCACCATTTGTATGTTTTTTTATTGATTAAGTCCATGGAATTACTCATTATTTACTTGCTAGTAGTCATTAGATAAATTTAACATCTTATAAATTAGTAAAAACCAGTTTAAGTTTCCGTACAAGCATGGATCTGTGGAGTTCTTTCGTAAGTGACAGAACCATTGCCTAGGGAATACTGGCGGTCCTAGGACGGTTGCCCTACCTTGGTGACAAACCACGGACCGCCACCCTATGGAGTGATAGTTTTGAGACCACCATCTTAGCTTGAGCAGCGCTTACGGGACCACCGCTCTGCACAAGATGGTGGTCCTATTTCTGCAAAATAGAACCTTGAACACAGAATTTTATCAAAAACTAAAAGTTATTAAAAGGTACTAAATTACATTCTGAGCTTAATTTTGAACATATAGAGTTTCCAGTTTTGATATTTGTTTCCATTTTTTCATTTCTTAATTAAATTTACTCATTTAAAACATTTATAAATACAATAGTAACCATAACAACGACAAGATCTATTTCATTGTATTCAACTAGTTTTCTTTGAATTCCAAGAGCAAAAATTAAAGGATATATATCTAATTTCATATTGTTATTTTCTAATAAAAAATGCAACAATTCCCTATTTCAAATTTGTTATCTCTTCCATTTTCACTATAACTCAAATATCTAAAACAACTACAACAACTTTCTTTTACATTGAAATTTATTATGCATACTTTTAACATATTATTACTTTTCTATTTCTATTTTTTTCATTTGCAACAACACAATCTCACAAAGAAATTAGACTTTCTTTTCCCATTGAGTATAACTCATTTCTTTTAACACAAAGAACTAATTTTCTCATAATACAACCAAGACTTCAAAGAAAGAGAATTACTTTCTTTTCTTTTTGTAAAACTAAACTCTACAATACAAATCTTTCTTCTTTCTTTTCTTATTTTTTTATTTCCACATACAATATAATTTTAATCGAAATTATTTGAATGCAAATTTCTTTCACAAGATCAATACAATGTCCTCCACTTGAAGTGGGAAAATCATACAATATTGAAAGCTTATAATAGAATACAATGTTATAAGTTATTCCACTCTAAGTGGGAATAACACAGAGTAAATTTTATTACAAGAAATATCTTCTTAGGGACTCCACCAAAAGCTCCAAGCTTCCCAACTCCAAAAATATAGCTCCTCCAAGATTTGTTTGATTCACAAAAAATTGGGGGGAGAGGAAACTCTCTCCACCCAATGAAGACATCCAATGAAGAGGAGAAGCCATCCTCTCCATTGGCCCCCGAGCCCCAACCACATTACAATGGGAGATGATTCCAACACATGGAAACAACAAGCTTCCACAACACAAAAATTGTTTCAAAACCATTCCAACCACATTTAAATCATCTAAAACACAAGAATGAAATAAAAACAACTAAACAACAAGTAAACAAGTCTTAAAATGAAAGCCAAAGGAGTAAGACCTATGGGTAGGCCAGTTATTCCACCCAATGGGAATGGGTGCCAACCTTAAAGCCTCGAATGCATATCTCAAATCCCCTACATACTCTTATGCCTCCCTTAAGTACCCATTATACCTCACATGCACTCTTATGCCTCCCTCATAAAAGTATCAAGAAAGAAATCCAAGCATTCCTTGTACAAGGTGGGGCACCCAATCCAAACTACCTCCAAATAAAAGGTAAACTTTTATGCCTTCCTACATGAAATCTCCCCATAGTATCCTCCTACTCCAAACTTACTCAATCTACCCACACCTAAGAAGCATTCCAGAGAAACAGTACTCAACACAAGCAAATAAACACAAACATGAAGCATAACATAAGAAAGGTAAAGCTCCTACCTTTCCATAGTAGAGCTTGTTCTAAGAGTAAGTCACCAAGCTCCTCAAATCCAAGCAGTTATCCAAACTAATCCACAAGCACTCCCAAATATTCTCTCACTCTCCTCAAAATACAAGAGCACAAAAATGATGACGTAACACCCAAACAAGCAAAAGACCTTCAGTAATAGAAAAAGGAGAGAGGAGGATGATGTGGCTCCAAGTAGGATGCCACCTCATTTCCTTTCCACTCCACATCACCTTAGTCAACCTCATATTCCAGTGTATAATTAATAAGTCGTTGAAGGAATGACATTATACTTACACACAAAATCTAATCCCACACTTGCTAAGGACAAAATTAATTACAAGAAAGGAAGTGAAATAATTTTTTTACCTTTTTTATCTTCCCAAAACACCTAATGGGGTCTAATTTTGACCTCCCAACCCATATTTAGGGTTGGTATAGCAATTTAAGAAGTGTGGGATGAGTTTGACTTGTCCCATAAGCCTCCAAAATTGGCCTCGAAGGCCAAATTCTAATTTCCATGAAGGGGTAGAGTGTACAACACTCAAGATCCCCAAGCACTCAACACACAACACAAAATCCAAGAGCAAATCAAGTATAATAAATGAACTCCTTTTGGTCACTTCTTTAATTAGTTTAGGACAAGGTTAAATTAGCTTAATTAAGACAATACAACCCATTAATAATAAAGGGGTAAAACATACATCAAAATATAAATAATTAAAACAAGTAAATTACTCACTCAATTGAAACACATACTAACATTAATAAAAGGGAAACTAAAACCAAAGATAACACATGTTCCCTTGGTCACAATTTTCCCCTAGCCAAAATAATTCTAACACAGACACAATTACATGTTTCCATGGTGACCCTTGTTGAGTTCATCTAGAATTCCAATTTGGTTGGTCTCCAATCCCCCCAATGTTTGTCATGAATAATTTTACCTGCAAAACACATAAATACCCTCTTCAGCCTTGTGGCCATATAAAAGACATATATAATAAAATATATATAATATAAATCCAAAATCATCCATATATGGATCAAATATCATCTAGAAAAATACGATATCATTTAAAATTTGTAGCAACATTTCTATTCCACATTTCATCCATGTCAAAATGATCACAACATTAATCCAATTATCAAAGGTCTACTCAATATGAAGAAATATATCACATGTCAAAACTATATATAAATAACCATGTCAACATTATATCAACATCAATATGAACTATCTCTAATGATCCATGTGCATCATATATGAATCGAATCAACAACAGTCTAGTATTTATAACATATAACATCATACTAAATAAAAAATCCATAATCATGTCCATAAATGTAGTCGAAAATATTGAATCAATAATCAAAAAGGTGTCGAAGGGAAGTGGGCACTACATCCCCCTTCCCTTAGACTCGAATTCCTCCAAGAATTCAATGGAATAGGATTGGAAATTGAACTCATAGTAAAGTAGCATCACTCCCATGTAGCGTTGTAGTGTCATCATATCTATCCCACTAGACCCGAACCTAGTCAATCTCTCTGCCAGTGAAGGCCCAGGGTCCCACACTCTATAATGTGGATGGGCTCCACTATCACCTTCCCATGATCCTAGCACCTGAAATGCCTTCCAATGTAGCATGTGAGAAGGATCATAAATATATATCATAAGCATAGAAATATGAAACACATCATGGATGCAAGACAAGCTAGGTTTTAATGCTAGATGATAGGCCAAGGGACCGATGGGCTCTAAGATCTCAAAGGGACCCACAAACCTAGGAGCAATCTTTGAACCTTTTCCATAATGGATAGGGATATTATATGGTATGACATGAAGGAATACCTTTGTGCCCACCTCAAAAATATGATCTATCCTATGCTTGTCAGCATACTTATTCTTTCGGTCTTTCACCTCCTGTAGTCTCTATCTCATCAAAATAACCTGCTGCTCCATGTCGTACAATAACGCTTGCCCAAGAGAAAACCTGTCCTCTAACCTATCCTAAATAAGATTTTTCGTGCACTCTCTACCATATAATTCCTGAAAAGGAGCATGTCTATTGAACTATGGAAACTATTATTGTAGGTAAACTCCACCAAGCATAAATACTCCTCCCATCTCGACTGATGGTCTATAACACACATCCTAAGAATGTCCTCTAGGATTTGGTTAACCCAATCATTCTGTCCATCTATCTCACATTGATATGCTATGTTTAAATTTATCTTCGTCTCGAGAGCATGTTGCAAGGTGGTAAAAAAATGGGAAGTATATAAAGGACCACAGTCATAAATGATCTTCTAAAGAATCCCATGTAATATGACAATCTCATCAAGATATACCTGTGTCACTACACTTTATGTGTAGGTGGTATTCACTGGATAAAAATGATATACTTTCTTCAATTAATCCACCATGAACATGATGGCATCGTGGTGGTTTCTTGACGTTGGTAAGCCAATGATGAAGTCCATGGAAATGGTGTCCAATTTCCACTCCGGTATAGAATGAGGAAAGAGAAGGCTAGCTGGATGCTGATGGTCATCCTTCACCCTCTGACACTCTAAATAGTCATGACACAAACTGATACATTTCTCTCTGAAGTCCTCTCCAATGGTACAACTATCTCAAAGTGGTGTGCATCTTCTTCACCCCAAGATGGGACTGAATAAGGTGCACAATGAGCCTCTGCAAAAATGTCTTATATCAAGTCTCCATCTCTAGGAACATATATCTGACCTCTATGTATGAGAAGATCATCTTCCTCTAATGAAAATTCATCAAATATCTACTCAAGGGGTCTCTAGGACACAATCTCTGCTCTAGCTACAAGGTAGAAGTTGTCATGATGAAGCTGATGTAGAATCCTACTCTGTAAATTTGTGCCCATTGAAGTAGCCATAGTCATGTGTCTTCGTTTACTCAAGGCATCTACAACCACATTCTCCTTCCCCTTCACATGCTCTATCTCCATATCATACTCACAAATAAAATCCAACCAATGCCGCTGACGAGTGTTGAGATTGGGCTGCGTGAAGTGGTGACGGAGACTCAAGTGATCAGTCATGAGTGTAAATCTCCATCCAAGAATAAAATCTCTCCACCACGCAAAGGCATGCACAAAATCTATAAGCTTAAGATCATGAGTCAGATAATTGAGCTCATAATCCTTGAGTTTGCGAGAATTAAAAGCAACTACTCTACCCTCCTGCATCAACACACCTCCAATTCCTGCCAAAGAAGCATCTGTGTAAACGTAGAACTCACCATGAGGATCTTTCACTGCTAGGATAGACACTTTCCTGAGGCTTTCCTTTAGTGTCATGAAGGCCTACTCGCATCTGTCTAACCATACAAACTTCTTCCCTTTCTGCTGAAGGGAAGTGATGAGGTGAGAAATCCCAAAAAAGTCCTGAACAAATATCTTGTAATATCCTACCAAACACATGAAGTTGCGCACCTCAGTCACACTAGTGCATGCTACCCAATCCATGATGGCTCAAATCTTGGAAGGATCAAATGTGATACCTTCCCAGACATGATGTGGCACAAATACTACACCTCTGTCTGAAAGAACACACACTTCTCCAAGTTCTCGTAAAGATGTTTCTCATGAAGACACTAAAGAACCTGGTGAAGGTGCTCCTCGTGATCCTCACGTGTACATTAGTAAATAAAAATTTCATCAAGGAAGATGAGCACAAAGTGATCCAAAAAGGTCCTAAATACCCCATTCATCAAGCTCATAAACACTGCGGGGGCATTCGTCAGGCCAAAAGGTACCACTGTGAACTCGTAGTGGCCATATCTCGTATAGAAGGCGGTTTTATGAATATCTACCTCTTTGATCCTGAGCTGATGATACCCTGACTTAAGATATATCTTGGAGAAAATTGTGGCCCCCTTCATCTGATTAAATAAATCATCAATGCGTGGAAGGGGATAACGATTCTTGATCGTTACTTTGTTTAGTTGACGGTAATCTATACACAATCGTAGAGATCCATCCTTCTTCTTGACATGAAGATCACCAGTGCACCCCAAGGGGATACACTAGGATGGATTAGGCCTTTCTCCAGAAGGTCCTTAAACTACAACTTGAGCTCACATAGCTCAGGAGTAGTCATCCGATAAGGTGCTCGTGAGATAGGATCTACGCCTAGGAACCAATATCTATGTGGAAATCTATCCCACGTGGGGGTGGTAAGCCTGGTAGCTCCCCTAGAAAAACATCAATCAAACTATCTCAAATGGGATGGTCATCGAGGGATGGTACACTAGAATCATCCTCAGATCTATCACTAACCGTAACAACATACATCTGATAACATCATCACACACACCTGCTTAAGATGCATAGCAGAGATGGTGCAAATAGAAATGAGCCTCCTAACTCCTGATATGACTGACTCCACTCCTAGATCATATGTACAAGCAATAGTCTTATGGTAATAGTCCACTCTAGCTCTATGTGTAGACAACCAGTCCATTCCTAAGATGACACCATAAGAACCTAACGTAAGGATTCAAAGATCTGAGGTAGTGGTGAAGGGTCATAAATCCACTACACACTCCTTAACTAAGGAGTCCATAGAGATTTTGGCTCTAGAAGCCATCTCAACGTCCCATCTACGACCCTGCCTAAATTTTACCAGCCTTGAATGATCTACTAAGGATGGTGTAATAAAATAATCAGAAGAACCAAAAATCAAACAATATAGAGGTTGAAATACCACCAATACTACCTTTCATCTCTATCATGGTACTCTGGTGCTCAGCCTCGCGATTCTCAACTGATACATAGATCTAATGGCTCCCTTCCATATCTCCAACTAGTAGGCTCTGAGATATACATCTTACCCTTGTTGCTAGGGTTCTGTGGGCACTCTCTCTAATGATGTCCAACAACACCACAACAATAACAATGGCCTGGTCCTCTCCAGTGGGATACAGCTCCAGCCAGTACTCTAGAGGTCTTAGTTATGGATCCTAATGATCTGACTATGGACTGTTGAGGTCTCTTATGACCATCTCCTATTGACTGAGCTCTCGGTGCACCCTATGTCTTGATGGGACCCCTAGGAGGAGGCCCCATACTCCTCCCCCTCTATGCATTAAATATTTGAGGAGGTCTGTAAGGTTGGTGGGTCTACTACTACTGCTGCTGCTAAGGTGGCTGCTATGGTGGCTTGAATGAAGCCTATCCTGAACTCTATCCACCATGTGGAGGAGGAACTGACCCCCTCGATCTGTTCCATCCTGCATCTACTGGATGTGGATCTGTTTTCTCTCTCTAGCCTAATGTTCATCTTCCAAATATGACTGTCATCCTCTATAATATAATCCTTAGTCTAAAGGCCTCTGCTAATGTCTATGGGCAGTGAATGTGTAAAAAAGGCGCCACCCAAATCCAAATTTAAATGGTCCCTGATTCACCTACACATGAATCCATACCTATTCATTAAACTGTATATAGTTTCCACATACTGGAGTAGGTCATGAAAACTCCACTCTTATACTCACCTACATGTTCATAAATGCCTGATGGAGGTCATGAAACTCATATATCCACTGTTGAATAAACATATTATGTAAAACACCTTCTCCTAAAATTCTCCTCAAATAGCTCCTAGGTAAATTTCTATGAGTCAACATGGATCTTCTTCTCATCGGTCCTTCACTAGGCTCCATGCTCCATCCCTCAGAAGAACTATGGATCTTACAAGCGGGTGAGATTCATGATTGTTTAGTTCAAGGGAAAAGCTTGAAGTAATCCACTCAAGCTCATCAACCAGGATTTCCTCTACCTGAAAACTGGTTTTGTATCTCCGACTATAGTGTATATGGTCGTAGCTTCAAGATACCTTCCCTGTTATATGGTCTTTCAATCCTTATTTCTGATGACCCCTAGTTCTCACTGGGATATGCTCCGCCCTCTATCGTTAGGGCTCCTAGATCTGTCCCTATGTCCTAAAATCTAGTCTCCATGCTCTCTTTGTCAGTGAGTCTGACCCTCCAACTCCATGGAAGTTCTCTTCCCTATACTCACTGCCATGTCGAGGGGATACATTGGCCTCGACTGATGGTCGTCCATAGGACTTCATGTCTAGCAAATCATTCCTTCGACAAGAAGGCCCTCCGCATATAGCGGCATTGATGTCCTATTTAAGCATCTATAAAATATGAGGTAAAATGGCCGCTACGAACCTGTTTTCTAGAGGTGGTATATCTAGGTCTATGTGAAAATACCCCTCGTCTAATCCATGCCTCCTGAATATCAAGGTGAGAGATTAGTTCATTGTTCTAGGTCTTTGTTCAGTTTTCTATGTTTATCATACTAATAAGATGAAATTTGATCAGACACATTATGGTTCTATCAATAACATCTGCAAGAATACAAAGCTTCTTAATATAATATAGACAAATAGATCTTAATGTTCAAGATTAAATGAAAAGCTTAGTGTGATAAAAGAGATCAGATAGACGAAGAATGAAAAGCCCTTCTGTATCTGATTTCTTTATGATTTATTTACACTTTCAGAGAAATAAGCCAAGTTCTTCCTTCAAAATGGCAACCCAGAGGCCATTATATAGTTTACAATCCAGTTACTCTCGAATAATTACTTCTTTTAACTAAATATTAGTTAAGGATTGCCAATCGTTTTTGACCCTCAGGGTCTATTACAATAAATCCGAGAAAAAGAATTGGAAGAGAAGAGAGGAATAAGGAGAAGAAGACAGGTGCTTATGATTGAGAGGGACCCACTGACTTCAAAATCCACTGCCTGAATCTCTTCAAGGTCGCCTCAGCAAATGTCAACTACCACGAGTGCCATTGGTATAATTCACTCGAATCAGGGTTGAATTTTGAGCTCCGCATGAAAGCACTGTATCTACACATTGTACAGAGATTGGGAAACCACCAGTTCAAAAGCTCAAACCACTGTCATGAATCATCTGTGCCATTGGCGTAGGAGTCCTTGCGTAATGTAAATTCCTCGACCAAAAATCACTAAAGTCAAGATGGAGGAACTTCACTGTCCCCGATATCGGGAATTTACATGACTCTCAGTGGTGACCCATTTGTTCTTGCCCCTGAAGGATTTTATCTTAAACATGTTGGTAGTACATTTCGGAGGGCGAAGCTGCAAGCTAGACACGGGAAGGAATTGCAGAGGAAAATGGATACGCGCACAGGAATTTAGATTGCAAAGGTTCGAGAAAAAGATAGCCCACTAGAAAGCTAGTGTGCAAAACTAGCCATAGGGGGTTCACTCGTTATATAGCCATTTAGGAGAGAGAAAGGCAATAAATGCGTATTGAAAACATATTCTACCAAATTGAATAAGTCAAGATATTCTTTTGGTAGAGCGGGAAAAATTAGCACGAATAACACTTGGTTCATTTGAAAGACATGTGAGGACGAACGAAAGCGCGATCGTACAAGCGGGCTCAAGATTAGATTTTTTCAGGAAAAGTGGGGAAAAGATGCACAAATGCATTTCATTGGAAGGATGCGGGACAAAAGTCCCGCGAAGTACGCTAGTTCGGTCGAATCGGACGAAAATGGAACAATTGGTCCGGGTGAACTTAAACATTTGGGACAAACCCTAAGTTCTGACGGGCTCGATAAATGAACAGGACTTCGTTTTGAACTGGCACGATTGGGGAACAGAGGGCCTAATTGCTCAACTCCACGGGACATGTGGGACAAAAATGTGTGACAGGCCCGTAGTCAACACACAAATTTGACATCAAAAACGCAGATTTCTCAATTTCTTTGGAATTTCACAGTTATCAACACAACAGAAAAGACACTTAAACTAAAAATTTTAAATTTTCACTTTCTTAAGTGACAGGGGAATTTTGCCACCCAGAGCAAAACCAATGGTCCTAAGACCTCCACCTTATCCTAAGTGGTGGTTACGGGACCGCCCGCTCTGCATAGGCTGGCGGGTCTTGTTTCTTAAAAGTAGAACCTTAAATCTAGATTTTTCTCAAAACCTAAAAGTTATTAAAATGTACTAAATTACATTCTGAGCTTAATGTTTTAACATATAGAGTTTCCATTTTTGAGATTTCTTTCCATTTAGTCATTTTCTAATTAAATTTTCTCATTTAAAACATTTAGAAATCCAATAGTAACCATAACAACTACAAGATATATTCTATTCTATTCAACTAATTTTCTTTGAATTCCAAGAGCAAAAATTAAAGGCTATATATCTAATTTCAAATTTTTATTTTTCTAACACAAAATTCAACAATTCCCTATTTCAAATTTGTTGTCTCTTCCATTTTAACTACAACTCAAATATCTAAAACAACTACAACAACTTTATTTCACATAGAAATTTAATATGCATACTTTTAACATATTATCACTTTTCTATTTCTACTTTGTCATTTGCAACAATACAATCTCACAAAAAAATTAGACTTTCTTTTCCCATTGAGTATAACTCATTTCTTTTAACACAAAGAACTAATTTTCTCATAATACAACCAAGATTTCAAATAAAGAGAATTACTTAGTTTTGTTTTTGCAAAATTAAACTCTACAATACAAATCTTTCTGTCTTTCTTTTCTTATATGTTTATTTCCACATACAATACAATTTTAATAGAAATTATTTAAATGTAACTTTCCTTCACAAGATCAATACAATGTCCTCCACTTGAGGTGGGAAAATCATACAATAATGCAAGCTAAAAATAGAATACAATGTTACAAGCTCTTCCACTCTAAGTGGGAATAACACAAAGGAAATTTTATTACAAAAAAGATCTTCTTAGGGACTCCACAAAAATCTCCAAGCCTCCCAATGGGAATGGGTTCCCACCTTAAAGCTTCCAATTCATATCTCAAATCCCCTACATAATCTTATGCCTCCCTCAATCTCTTATGCCTCCCTCATAAAATTAACAAGAAAGAAATGCAAGCACTAATTCCTTGTATAAGGTGGGGCACCCAACCCAAACTCCCTCCAAACAAAAGGTAAAATATTATTTCTCCCTACATGAAATCTCCCCATAGTCTCCTCCTACTCCAAACTTAGGCAATCTACACACACCAAATAGGCATTCCAAATAAACAATACTCAACACAAGCACATAAACACAAAAATAAAGCATAAAATAAGCAAGGAAAAGCTCGTACCTTTCCATAGTAGATCTTGTTCCAAGATTAAGTCTTCAAGCTCCTCAAAACTAAGCACGCATGAAAAAAATCCAAAAGAACTCCAAAAAATTCTCTCACTCTCCCCAAAATACAAGAGCACAAAAAAGATGAAGTAACCCCCAAACAAGCAAAAGAACTTCAATAAATAGAAAAAAGAGAGAGGAGGAGGATGTGGCTCCAAGTAGGATGCCACCTCATTTCCTATCCAATCCACATCACCTTAGTCAAAGTCATATTCTAATGCACAATTAATAAGTGGTTGAAGGAATGACATTATACTTACACACACAATCTAAACCCACACCCCCTAAGGACAAAATTAATTACAAAAAAGGAAGTCCAATAAACATTTTACCTTTTTATCTTCCCAAAACACTTAATGGGGTATAAGTTTGACCCCCCAACCCATAGGTAGGGTGGGTATAGCAATTTGAGGGGTGTGGGACAAGTTAACTTGTCCCACAAGCCTCCAAATTTGGCCTCTAAGACCAAATTCGAATTTCCATGAAGGGTAAGCACTCAACACACGACACAAAAGACAAGAGCAAACAAGTGTAATAAATGAACTCCTTTTGGTCACATATTTAATTAGTTTATGACAAGGTTAAATAAAATTAATTAAGACACTATAACCCATTAATAATAAAGGGGTAAAACATACATCAAAATCTAAATAATTAAAACAAGGAAATTACATTACTAAAAGAAACACATAATAACATTAATAAAAGGGAAACTAAAACTAAAGACAACACATATTCCCATGGTCACACTTATCCCCTTGCCAAATAATTCTAACACACACACAATTACATGTTGCCATGGTGACCCTTGTTAAATTCATCTATAATTCCAATGTGGTTGTTCTCCAATCCCCCGATGTTTGTCATGAATAATGTTACCTGTAAAACACATAAATATCCTCTCTGGCCTCGTGGCTGTATTAAAAATATATATGATAAAATATACAATAGAAATAAAAAATCATCCATGTACGAATCAAATATCATCTAGACAAATACGATATCATTTACAATTTCTAGAAATATTTCTATTCCACATTTCATCCATGTCAAAATGATCACAACATTAATCCAATTATCAAAGGTCTACTCAATATGATGAAATATATCACATTTCAGAACTATATATAAATAACCATGTCAACAGTATATCAACATCAGTATGAACTATCTCTAATGATCCATATGCATCATATATGAATCGAATCAACAATAGTCTAGTATTTCTAACATCTAACATCATACTAAATCAAAAATCCATAATCATGTCCATAAATATACTCGGCAGTATCGAATCAATAATAAAGAAGGTGTCAAAGGAAATTGAGCACTACAATATTCACCTTATGGCAACAAAGATTAACGTGAATAACTACAACAACAAAAATTGTATTCATTGAAAAGACATGTCACATGTAGTATTGCAACTAGAAAAAGTACCACCAACACAATGGAAGGAGGTTTAAATGACGAACTTGATTTAGAATTATTAATTTCTAATGATGCAAGGGTTATGCTAACATACAATCTTTGGATAGAATTAGGTCTTCTAAATGGAACTCTGGGATATATTCAAAGCTTACTACATGCACCTGGTAGTGGTCCATCAAAACCGCCAACATATGTAATGGTTGAATTTGATAGTTACTTTAGAATAACATTCGAAGATATAACTCTGCATACTATCCCAATTATGCCAATAAAGAGGGGATGCACACACCAATTACCCTTAAGGTTGGCATGGGCATTAACGATACATAAATTGCAAGGTTTGAATCTTTCCAAGGCTACAGTTGATATTGAAGAAAGAGAAAGAATGAGGTTAACATTTTTGGCTATCTCTCGAGTGAATTCGTTGTAGAATCTAAGAATATCTCTGCCATTTTCATATGAGCACTATGCAAAGATAAAGAATGGGAGATAAAAAGTTATTAATTATTTATAAATTACATGTAAATAATCAATAATTAAAAAATAAAGAATAGGAGATAAAAAGTTACAAATTTTGTAATTATTTATATGACTAAAAAATCCACGTTCATGTAATAGAAATAAATTATACATTATCAAATTTGTAACAATTAGCAAGGCTAGTAAACCAATGATATGAAATTAAGAGAATATGAGATTAGAAAAAGCATTTCCATTTCCATATCTATGACCTTTTGTTTGATTTGTAATAGTTTTTCCACCAACGTACTCAAAACACTATGTAATTTATAAAATCATTTATGTAAATAATGTAATCAAATCCTTCCATTCTCGTCTTTCTTTCTCAAGAAACCGATCTGAATGGATTTGTCCTTCTATCCTTATTCTTAATAAATGTGAGTCATCTTGAGATGATTATGCATGAATTGTCATCATGTTATTTACATGTTGTTGTCTCTCTGCATCTATTTCTTCATTTTTCAATTCAACCCTCCATTCTGCAAATGCTCTTCTATCATTATCATTTTGATGTTTCCTTTGTTTGTCTCATTGCGCATCTATCATTTCTTGTTGTCTTCTTCTGCGATATTCTCTTTCATATTCTTTTCTTTCGTCTTTATTTTCAAAATTTAATCTTGGTGGAAGAATTCTTATAAATTATTTTGAAAAAATTGTCGAATTATTTATATTATTTAAAACTCCATGTACATGTAATAGGAAATAATCATATAGTATAAAGAATCTAGAAATTATGAAGCACACTTAAAATATTATTTGAACTAAAGCGAATAGGATTTTATAAAAATGGTTTGTGTTGCCATATTTATGACCATTTGTTTGATTTTTTAATTTTTTTTTTCACAAATATACTTAAAACACCATGCAATTTATAAATTCATCTACATAAATAATCCAATCAAATATTTACATATTTTCATAATAAATATTCTTCCTGCCAAAGTAGTCACAATAGTGAAAAAATGTGCACAAATTGTACACAAACTATCACATTTACAAATAACAAACAATACATCAATTCTCTATTAACACAAAAATTCTTCATCGACGTCATTGTATAAATCGTTATTATAAAGGAAAGTTGTGACAATTCAACAATGTTACTCTCATAAATAACACAATATCAAAGACAAAAGTATAAAAAAAAGAATTCTCAATTGCGTATTCAAAAATCAACTATATCCATGTCCTTCGATGAAAGAGATGCACACCACCTATAAAGAAATGTTAAAATGCACATATCCATGTTAATCATTGCTTGAAAAAACAAAACATACAAATTCCAATAAAATAACATCTCATCCACTCATGAAAATGAAAAACAATATGATGGACCCATAGTTCCTAGGAATTTATATGAAAATAATTTTCTAAGCATACACAAAATATGATTTCACATTTTCACTATAGAAACATCAAACATTTATATTTCACATTTCTTATAGAAAAAATGTAACACCCACTATTTCAGACACACATGACAACATAGAAAAATACAAGATAATTTTTTTTTTAACTTTTTCGAAGTATAGAACGACATTACAGGAGGACACAAAAGTTACAACTAACTCTTCGAATAACCTAACACAACTATGACCACATAAGCAATATGGAGCATCCAACACCCAACAAGGACAGTTCACCTTTATCTTTGACAAGGCACCATGAAACAAGACCAACCAAAATACACATTCTTGGTTAAGTGCACCCCATAGTGTAAAATCCTTTGAGGTTATGAATTTTGCTAAAACATCTTCCAAGACTTGACTTTACAATCTAGAAGGTTCAGGTTTGAATATACCATTTATTCTTACAAAGGTGAACATATTGCTTTTATACAATTGACTAAATAGCTTGAGATTGAGCTTTTGAAATGAGGTTCCACAAAAGACTAGAAAAGACTAGCTAAAATTTGTTTGCTCAAAAGGGATACCTTCCATCTCCCACAAGGTTTCTTAAACATAATCAAGCTACAAAATATTTATCTAAACCTCCATTGCAAAAGCTACTAACTCAAGTGGAGTGTCATTAGGGTTTGAAACTACAACCTCCTTGTGCAAGGATCAACAATTAACCACATTTAAGAGAATATTATAATGTACTGTGGTAAAGGTTAGAGTGAGACGGTTAATTTATTTCATCATCATGATCTCCTTAGTTATTAATTGGTCCTTTAATGAGATTTAGGAGTTCAACTGGATTGGGTAAAAGCTTCATTTAGAATCCTCTTAATTAAGTTCGACAAAGGATATACATGGGGTTCCCAAAATGGAAGTAAAAGACTTAATGTTTCACAAGAATAAGAATAAAGTTTAATTTGTAGATTAAGTTTAATGAGGGTACATAATTTTACACCAGTAGATAACTACTTTCTTTCTAATTAGGGACTCTTAATTTTATCAACCAAGTACATCATTATTATCTTCTTTATTTATTCATATATGTATTCATCTTATTTTATTTTTGATTATCTTTAGAAAAAGGATTGTCAAACCACTAAAAACATGACTAGAATTTAACATTGATACCAATACCATGGAGGGTTATTAAAAATGAAAGTTTTATGACACAAAATAATAAATTACTGTTATTTAATGAGAATACAAAACATGGTTATAACATTTCTATTCAACATGGAACACAAACCAAAGGTGTCAATATATTCGATTGCACTTTGGATATGAACAAGAAGGTAACAAAATTGGCCAAGCCATGCTACAACACTTTCATGACTACAATAATATCATAAATAAAATACACTTAAGAAGGTGATGATTGAGTTTTATTCCTAACAAAGATAATTAAGAGTTTCTCTACTGAACGACAAGACAACTTTATTTCACAAATACTGAAATCCATGGCAAGAGGCATTCCAAACACCTTTACAAGCACCATAACAAGATTTACAACAAATTTGAAATTCATACAAAGAACTTCATAAATCAAACCGATGAAACTATTACAACTCTTTCCTTTTATCTACTTGGATAATCCATCTGAACAAGTATAACTCGAGTAAGTTTGTGAGAACTGAGCATGTTAAGACTATACATTGCAACAGTAAGCTAACATTTAACAATGCCATGAAAGCAATTTTCTACTTTAAGAAAGGAACAAAGCAAAAGCCACTAATCAACATTTTTCACATGAGGTAAAGGTTTACACCAGCCAACAAGGAGGAGGCCAAATATTCTAGTAAGAATGATATCTCAAATAATCAAGTCAAGACCTTATTGGTTAGGAACAAAAGGTTAAAAGTATTGAGATTTCAATCGTGTAATCCTATGGATTACGTGATTGAAATCTAATACTCAATCCATCCATCTCAAAAAGAAAAAAATTAATAATTTGAAAACATATTAGTTACGATCATTGACGTGAAACAAAAAAAAGTTACGCAAACCTTCCAAGAGGAAGGTTTCATAGGAATAAGGGTGCATACCCCTCCAAAAGTGTAAATCTATAATTTCAGTTTTAAGCAATAAGTTTACCACCACCCCTTACATGATCCCTTAAAAATTAACACATGCTAACACAATCGAAACCACTCTTCAATAACATTTAAAAGAGTAAAAAAACCATTAATCATAACCATGAACTCCATCATAATCGTCAAATTATCTAAATAATATAAAGAAAAGTAATCCCCAAATGTCATTAATATTTTTTAATGATTTTCCGACATAGGCCAGCAATGTATTTAAATAGATATAATAAATTCCATTCATAATCACATGACAAACCTCATGAGGTCATGAGTTAACAAGAGTCCTATTGCAATAATGACTACGGTCATCCCAAACACATTTCGAATTCTCACCATCACAGACGTTTGGTCATGAACTTATGACCATTAATGATATGTTCACTAACGATTCACAAGATGATCATCAAGAATAACATAACACAAGGTAATCAAATATAGTTCCTTAATCATATCTAACTCCAACCTTTGGAAACGGTCTAACAATGTTCATAGTCCTATTAGAAAGGGGCCTCAATACTTGCCAGCAAATTTAAATTACAATGAAGCCATGAAAACTAGTCCCCTTTTTTTTCTTCAAATGTAACAATTTTATATCTTGGCCTAGATAACTAGGAGCGAAACATTATTGGATATGTAAGAATCCAACTTCACAATCGAGCTAACTAAGATACTGTTATCACCAAATCACAGCACCCTTATGTTTCCATAAGCGCATATACTTGAACTTACGGTGTGATTGGATAACATGGGTACTATCTCCAAGTTGTGGGACTTGCTACTTGAGATAGACCTCCAGAGAAAGTTGGTTCTTGCTCCTAAACTACCTGCCACAATCTACTCTAATGTAGGGGAAACTAACTATTCTAATCTAAACTTCCAAGGGACCAGGGAGAGAGAATGCGTGAAATGAAAGCCTACACTAAAGCGGTGATACACCAGAAAAGGAGGGTGTGAGAGTAGTCTTCAAATGCGTGAAATACAGAAGCAAAGTGCACACTAGAAGAGGTGATGACAGTTCTCCATAATCTAGAAAAACACATTCACAACAATATTTCAAACATACACAATGATAATGGATCCCTGCATGAACGCAATAATAGACAAAATATTCTTGTAATCAAGGTTGAAGGGGCAAGAAGAATGCAAGAAAACATAGCAGGGGAAGATATATCCACAAACTTATATTTTATTGCTTCATGATATGCACAGTTAAATCTATTACAAGATAAGGGCTTGGATCACCATGCAAGGAGTCCAAAACAAGGGCCTATAACACATCAGCTTCACAAAGTAATTTTGGCAGATCTCTGCTACAAAAAACTACCTACTTTACAATGAGCCCAACACTCCAATTTATAGAAGAAATGAGAAGAGAAAGAGAAGGGAAAATGGAAATCCCGAAATCTATCCTTCAACCACTTGTAAGAGGCAGTAAATGGAGAAAAATGATTATATATTACTTGCAAAAGGCTCCCCATACTGTCCCAGGTGCTACAGCAGAGAAAGAATGATGACCATGCCTCTTAATTGCACTCCCAACCACCAAATAAAACACTGTTATGAACCCAGCCACGTTTTCTTGAAAATATCAATCAATCTCTCGTAAAATCTAGAATTTCTTGATTTCTATGCATCGGGGTTGGAGCCATGATTCCAACGGTACCAATTTTGTGTGATTTCATTGAGAAATGCAAAAGTTATGGCCTTCTGAGTGCGAGTAGCTATTTTGGGTCTACCAGGCGTTTTCTGTCATTTGACGGGAATGAGCATTAACTGACTGGAGCCGAATATGTTTCTTTTATTTAAATATATCTAACCTTGTTAAAAATTGGAGCTCGGAGTCAAAAGTTATGGCCGTTTGAAGTTTCACGGGTCAAACGTTGACTTTTCTTCTTTGCCTTCGGCTGCTTCGGATTTTTGTGTCCCTCGGGTACTGCGCATACCTTTTTCCTGGCTATCCCAGATGAAAATCTCCTGCTTCGGCCAATTTGGGCCTCCTTGTTCCAGTTTGCGGTGAAGACACATGGCGAGATTCCATTCGCTCTTGGCTCTTTTAGCTTTTCGCGTCCCACGCGTACTCTGCGTATTTCACGTACTTTTGTCCCAACTGTCCCGGACTGCCTGGGATAAATATCTTTGAACCACCCGAAATGGACTGTCTGTCGGCAAATCGGCCGATTTGTGTCCTGCGCATACTTTTGACCCGGCTATCCCAAAACCGCGCGAAACAAAAAACTTGACGATTGTTTCCACTTTCGGCTGATTCGGCTTTTCGCGTCCCACGCGTCCCGACGTCCCAACTATCCCGCAGACCACCTAGACTAGGACTTAGCTGATTTTCTTCGTTTTTTTCAGCCCCAAGCTTGGTACAACGAACCTCAGTACGACTCAAACCCTTTAGACCTGAAATGCCTTAGAATAATCCTGCAACCTTATTTTTTGCATTTTTTTCATTTTTTTAACTTGTTGGGATTTCTATTGGATGGGAGAGTTAGAGAGAAGCCAAGGGGACCCCAAAAACACAATTTCGGGCCTTGAACCAATCTACTTTCTCAGAACTGAAGAATTTGATGCATGTTATGAAAATTACCTTTAGGGGTGAATTTTGGATAACAGATACTATATTTTTCCTAAAGCCGGATTCAATACAAATAAAATGTAACTTAGTTATCCCAAACTCAATTCATGATAGAATCTAGAATTCAAATAAAATAAATATGTGGCATACATTCATCTTGCACTATATCCTATCATTGATACATCGCTTGACAACCGACGATCAAAAATTCAACATTATGTAGACAAAGGGAAAAAAAAATTGGTGAAAGAAAACCTATAGAAAAAGGAACCCATAAGTAATATAACTTAATAAATTCAAGGACCTTCCTTTCTAGAAGTAAATATTATAAATAAAACAAAGTTTAGGGTTCTATCGACCCATTAAAATTTTGAACAAAGAATTGGTATTACATCCATTAAGAGTAAACATATTCAAGGATATGAGCTAGCATGCTCTATAAGAATCTCACACACCATCAGAATATAATTCAAGTAGATGGTTATACCAACCTTGTAATTTCCTTGCACAAACCAATAGACATTATACGCTCATACCTGAATGGTGATCAAGAGAAGACTGAAAAATGAACACAAATATTCCAAATCTTAGGTTTAACAGTCATGGTGTGGAGTATATTTCACCCTATGGGGAGGGGATTGCAGGAAATTTCCAGCTGTAATATACCACTCACGCCCAGTAAAAATAAAAATATTTTAGAAAAGGTGAAATCTATGTTTATTCTTTGCATCCCAGACTCTCAAAACCCATTGACTCAGAAGGGGAAACCATAGGGTAGTAGTACACTCAAGGAAATCAATAACTAAGAACAAACCAAACCATTTCAAGGTGTCATTCAGGAAGAGATTCATACATTTCATGGAACTACACATAAACAATAGAAAAATATTGCAAATTCTAGGCTTAACATGCCTGAAAGGAGTTTCCTCCAATCACCCAGCCTACAATTATTTCTCCATAGAAACATGTGGCTAGATAAGGCACTTCAAAACTCCCGAACTAGAGCTACTCAAATATTTACACCCCTTTTCCCTAAATCTCCTCCAACCCACACGGCCATCAGCTTAAGCCTAGCAGTTTCTCCCCAAAATGCAATCCAAGGAGTCAATAAAATCAATTCAATGAAGACAGGTGGCCAATAAGGTGAAGTAAATGGTGGGTGTCATTAATTTCACGCACTAAAATATTTTTCAGGTTCTTAACCACCTTGCACACCAAAAGGGAAATCAAACAGTTGAAACATTAGAACAAAACCATATTTTGCAAAGGAAAAAAAGGATTATGCTCAGTCCAAATAATTTCATTTGGTGGAGGCCATGTGATAAGGGCCAAGTTGTTGCTGAAGTGGTGAGAAGTGGTAGGTGGAGGAGTAAAAAAAAATTAGGTATAAAACAATAACCCCCTTCTAAACTTATGCCACACACAACCCCCTATGCATTCACAAGATATAAATTAAGGAAGAAGGGAATCCAATTACTCCTACGCCAACAAAAAAACTATATTACATCGACTCACATGCTGGAGGAAGTAAAAATAAAATCATATTTTCCTTTAATTTAAATTATTAAAGCAATCACAGACACATGCCTGATCGACCAAGAGGAAAAGACTATATGTTGGAGTTTTGAAGGCGATACATGATAAGGACTAACCATGGTGCCACGATGGGGTAATTCCCCTCTCCAAAACAGAATGCGGTTTGGTCTACGGGAGTGAACAGAATGATACAAAAAAATGAAAAAGAGATAATTACTATTAATATCGATCAGATTTGACAATAAAATAAAATAATAGTAATATAAAATAATGGCTGATCGACACATAGATTAATAATATCATTATTTATTTATTTACTTTTATAATTTTACCACTAAAAGAATAATTAAAATTCATATTAATAATGACGGACAACCAAGCTTGACAATTCGAGAAAATGATTTTCCTTTAATAGGAAACTCATAATGGGCATTGCGGGGGCTAGCAACTGGAAACATCGACAAGGACGCAAGTAGGAATGATGAAGAGGGAGAATGATATTTATTTCCTTCAACAAGGTCAAAGTCAATAATAGATCAAAAGGAGCATAACGACGTTCACGCTTAGCAACAAGATCACCAAAGTATGAACAGGTGTAACGCCGAATGACCATTACAAAAGCTACATTATCGGAAGATGCATATGTTCAACATACATCAGGGAATCCCTCATTACGTTTCTTTAAAAACCTTTTCAAGAACACAAGATGACATCTAAATTAGGACATGCTAGGAGAGCATAACAAGAAACATGTCGTTTGCAAATCATAGCTCCTGGTATCGAAAAAGGCACGTGTAATGATAGATTCCGAGTTGTACAAATATCCACAAATTTTCCCCAATTAGAATAATGTAAGGATATATATACGCATACAAAAATTTATCATAAATATCACATTATTTTTTTTAGAAACTTCATATTCGTCAATGTCTTAAAATTATAAATGTACAAATATTCAATTTCTAAATACACAATGCGCACTAAGATGTTAAAAATTGTCTATATAACAAAAGAAAAATCGTAATAATCAAAATATTTAACAAGTTTCTATAATTTTTATATGATATTACGAATACATTTTATATATTTGAATACCATCATACATCTCTAATTATAATGTTTTTGATTTTTTTGAAATAAAAGTTTGTAGAGAGACTATCAAATCTCACTCTAAGTTACTACTATTATAAATTACATATCACTTTGAATAATAACTATTAACAAAATTTATTTAAATAAATTGTTAAAGTAAAAATAAATATTTTTAGATGGATTATTAAAAATAAAAACATTATTAAAGTAATAATTGCCATGAACAAATAGAAATGTTGGTTTTCTATATCATGGAAGATGGAAACCTATATTAAACATGAAATATATGTTTAATGTGTTAGGAAATATATTATTCAATACATGGGTTGATAAAAATACAAACATTATTAAAGTTGTAATTGTCTTGCACACATAGAAATGTTGTTTTAATAATACATCTAAACCGGAATCTTTTTCTAAACAATTCAACTTACAATGTCTACAATTTTTAAAAAATTACTCAAAATTTCAAGTAGATTTTTTTCTTTCCAAATTAATAAATTTTACCAGGATAGAAATTTAAATAGGATATAAATTTCATAAAGTAACTTTTAATAATACATCTAGATTTTTTTCTTTTCATTCAAAATTATTAAATCTTATCATGATATAAATTTAAATATATATAAATTCATAAAGTAACTTTTAAAAATACATATCAACCCTAAACATCAAAGTGAAAAAGACACCTAATATATTCTCTAATCATAATTTTTTTTTAAAATTCATACCTATATCATATTAATGACTAATCCTAGAGTGTGTTGAATTTATGTGAACTAAAATTAGTCATCTCTCCATTTCCTCCAATTTCATGTAAGGTAAAATCTTACACTACAACATACAAGCACTTTTTACCACAATTATTCTACAATTTTTTCACAATTTGTCATAATTGTAGAATAATTGTGGCATATCTATGATAATCTATGTAACGCACCAAAAATTCCAACACAAGAACAACACAGTGAAATAGAGGATAACTTTTTTTTTTGACTTGCTTTGACTCAACACGACACAACATGTCGTCACAAGGTTACAACCAACACTTGGATCCATTTGTTACGGGGAAGACCACAAGGTCAGCACGGAAACATTCACACTTATCAAGGACAATTTATTTTTCTTTTTGACGAGACAACATGGAAGTCCAACCACATGACACACTCACAACTAGGGCAAGCCACAGTAAGAAATGGTTAGGGTTTATTTATTTTGGTAAGACACCCTTTAGCTCATGACTTAAGTTTTCAGAAGGAATCAATATATGGTTCGCACAAATTCATCTCACCAACTAAGTTAATTTCTTAAACACTGAAGAGTAGTTCACTTAAAGTCTTCTCCTACTTACTAAATCTTAATATCTTCCAGAAACTAACCATTGTTTTCCTTTAAGCTTGTTTAAGAGTTCACCCCAAAGGGATAGTGTTCGCTAGTTTAGCTAGGGGTATCAATTTATAAATGTTTACTTCACAAAGGATGTTTTCATTTTGATCACTCATGGAAGTATTTGATTTCAAATAGATCACCTTTACATTTATTTGTTGAATATAAAATTATTATTTTTGTTTAGCTTCTTTAAGGGTTAACCGACTCATTTTACTTTACTTATAAAATATTGTCGCTAAGTCTTAGAAAGATTTAACTTAACAATTTATTCTCAAGATCAAAGTTTTACAATACTCATATCAATGTAAAGATTGAAAGCCATTTCTCACAAGGATAATTTCAAGCTTAACTACACAAGAACAAGACACTTTATTTCACCATTACCAAACAATACAAGGCAAGAGGTCAAATCAACTCTCTTTACAAGCAATGTTACACAATTTACAAATCATTGGACACTTTTACAAGGAACTTCATAATGGTACAGATGAAACTTTTACACTCTTTTCTTCTAGTCTACTCGCATAATCCATCTGCACAAATATTAACTAAAGTCAGTTCGCAAGAACTGAGCATGTTAAGGCTACAAAATGCAATAGTAAGCTAACAATTAACAATTTCAAGAAAGGAATATTCTAAATTCAGAAATGGATTAAAACACAACTCACAACTCCAATATTAATCTCATGAGAGAGAGAAAACTAAATTATCCAACAAGGACAAAGTCCAAATACTAGTAAGAACAAAATTTCATAAATCAAGGCAAGAGCTTATGGGTTGGGAACAAGAAAGTCAAGAGTGTTGATATCTCCTTCATGTAATGCTATGGTTTACGTGATTGGAATCCAAAATTTACTCCATCCAACTAAAGGGGTCCAAGAGAAGACAAAGCGTACTAATTATGATCGTAGGCGCGAAGTAAAAATGACGTTATCCAATTCTTCCAGGGGGGCTTCAAAGTAATATGGGTTCGATGCCCTTAAAAGAACACAACTATAGTTTTGGTTTTAACCAAGGAGTTTACCACTACCTCCTTATCAAATTTCTTAAAACGTAGTACTAGATAACCAAAACAAAATCCACTCTTCCAAAAGCGTACGAAAGAGACACAGAAAGGGACATTATTCTACCAACAAACCCTATCCTAATCGTCAACTTCTCTACATAATATAAGGGAAGACTAAACCCAAAAGTCATTAATAATTTTTATATAATTCAGACAATGTCAATAAGCATTAAAATAAAAATTGATTTCCCTAACAAGGCCACAAAATGGGACCTTTTAGTAACCAAGTTTGAAGTATAAGGTATTCGAGTTCGAAAACAAGGGATTCGATACGCAGAGGGCAAAACACCAACGATGCCCCAGACTCAAAAGACCTTACCACGAGTACAAGCACAAACCAAGAACCAACGCACATAGCTATCAGGAAGGTTACGCAGTGCGGTCACAGCTAGAAGTCCTATGAACTCCTTGCCAAAGGTAAAGAAGATGGAAAATTTTACCCGATCCATGTGGGCTTATCGAGGAAAAGTCTTAGCAAATATAAAACAGATAAATATAACAGCCACCTATGATATTATCACTGAAATCAACTGTCATCTAACAGGAAACGAGTTCACGAGTCCAGTACCATGGATTCACCTACAACTTTTGTTTCAGTCTAGCTAGTAATAGCTTGCTTGCGACCCTTAATAAAAATTGTAGAGATTTCATTCAGTTAAACTTACAATGTTTCCCCTTGCTTTAATCATACAAGAGTTTACATCAAGAATTAGGTAAAGTAATGCTCTCAACACGTGGAGGCCAAAATAGATGCCAGGTTATCCCTCATCTAGACTAGGTACAACAGTCAACCAGGTACAGTTCTGAAAAAAAAACCCCAAATGCCATTTTCTAATCAAACATAAAGTAAGGAATGCCCATAGGCTTAAACAAGTTTTAGACACAACGTCACTATTAATGTACCTTTTAGCAAAACAAGAGAGCCCTAAACAGGAAATGCGTATTTATTCAACCAAAAGAGGTATGTAGGCTTAACCTTCTATTTAGTAACCTTCTTTTTTAAAAGAAAGTCATATAAGCAAACAAAACTCAATAATGTTTCCTTCCCTATGAACTAGACTGCATCGCTCAATATTGCAGTAACCCATTTAGACAAATATGAAATAGAGTAAGCTATAAGAGAGGAAGGAACATTCCAAGCAAAATCAGTGAAATTGGAATAAGATTTAAAGGAACAACCACACAATCAGGCAGTGATATAAACAATCACGAAAACATCTAGTCTAGGCGCCATTCAAGAGGAAAGAAATTTCATTTCGTGATACTGAAAGAAGGTAGAAAACTGTTACAGGGAGTAGATTTAACATGCCTGGTTTAAAACACCATCTCCATGCATATGATTGTTTCAATGCCGTTGCTTGCCTTTAACCCAAAGTGCTTTGCGAGCTCGAGCTAGCGCCACAACCACGCAGTGAAAAACAGCTACAAACCAACCCCATGATTTGAAGTTCGGACACGAGACAAATTGATTACACCACGCTCCTGGTTCGGGTAGGCATCTACCGTGATGATACACAACCTTTTCCTTCATCAGATTTGGGGACAACATCAAAATCTCGGTGTAAACATTGCAGCTGTAGCTTGTAAGGTGTGATAATTCCAACAGCACCCTTTATGACTGCCAACATATTGACTCATAGAAGATGCTCATATAGTTGCAAGGCAAATTGTGCTTCATGAATATTCTGATATGAAGCAGATCGGCCTTAAAAGATTACAAAGTTGAACCCTGCCTACAGGAAAACAAACAACTAGCAAACCCCAAACCTGCGAAGGACCGTTGTCTCAAAGGTAGAGTGCTCAGCAATGCTGATGGAGGTCCTTGATTTGAGTCCTAGCCGATCCATGCCTTACAACATTATCATTAGCAAAATTCTAAGCAAAGTGATCTCCCTGAAATGAGGTAACAAGATGGAACAATTGTCCTTAGTTCTCTGCACATCCTTCAGGCTCCTACAGGCTAGAAGTAGTCCCACTGCTAACTGAGTTACCATTTCTCTTGATCAAGCAAACCATCATGGGTTGTTTCCTTGGGCTGATATAGTACATATCCATGCCTATGAGATTCTCTCCCATGAGTTACATCGTAAAACAAGTAAGGAAGCAATAGAGAATCTCATTAATAAATTTCATCCAGTCTGTTGGTAACACCCTCACTGTCCAAGGTCAATTTGGAGGAACAACTCAGTACAGATCTGGATCTGAAAGAAAATATCCTGCTACCTTCATCTCCCAAGACATTTTCTCCAACATTGCATAGATCTCCTGTGCCATGGGTGTGATCTGTCTCCTTGAAGGAGAGTCCCAAATTCGAGGGTGTAAACGATGCTGAACAAATATCAACAAGGTTGGACCACCTGCTTGTTGGAGCGCTCAACCTGGCTTCTACTAATGCAACAAGCCTGCTGCCTAGCTAATAATTGTTACAGGCAGTTGCTGTGGATCTCGAACAAGAACACACCATACAACACCCAAAGGACGCGGAGGTAACACGCCTACCTCCCTGTCTTGTAGCTTCATCTGTAACCGCCATATCAAACCCATGGCCAGAACAACAAGGAACAGTGGTGAACACGATCTCAGCCTCATTGCAAAAATTGCCTCAAGGTTTTATCGGGCTTCTTCTATGCGAGATCTGCCACCTAGACAGAGGCGACTTCCCAAAAAGAAAAGGGCAAGACAGCCCAATCTACAACTTTATCTCGTTCTCCTACTACAGCTACGAGATTTTGCAACAGCCGATCATGGCTGTGGTCGCGTGCAACGTCCAGAACAGAAGTGGACAGAACGCCTAAAATGGTCAATCCCGCCAACACGTTGCCCTTGCAACACTTTCACTGTCACTTCGTCGATTGAGAATGTAACCAGAAGGGGAAAGACCCGAGTTTGAGGATGCAGTCGAACTGAACAAACAACAACATAGCGGACAACCTGCACGTTGGAAGTGCTCGAGACAGCTTCTGCAACAGCTGCAAGATTTTGCAACAACTGAACACGACTGTGGTCGCGTGCAACCAAAAAAACTCCTCATAGCGCCCAAGAGAATGGAGGGTAACATGCCTGCTACACTATCTTGTAGCTTTAACAACACCCACATCAAACCAGACTCACACAACAACCAAGGCAAAGAAAAATATGCCAGGAAAGAAGAAAAAATGCACAGGAAAACAGACGCACCTAACCCCCACCTGCACGCATTGAAAGAGGATCAAAAAGGAGATCACGGCAAGGAAAAACGTGACTCCGCTCACCCTCCCGCAAGGACAGACAAGACACTATGGTCAAAATTCTGCAGGCCGGGTGGTTGGGAGGAGGCCAGGGTGGCAGAACCAGAAGTCCTCGATGCACGGGGCGTTATAATCTAGTTATTGATTTTTAATTATTGTGGAGTTTCTATAAGAAATTAATATTGTTCATAATTTGTAGAAAACTAACATCTTCCAAATTTTATTAGAGAAATTCCACTTTCTAAAAATTAATATTATAATATTTTTCAATGCTCTATACAATTTTATTTTAAAATTTTTAAATATTGGGGGTGTTCCACAATTTTATTTTAGTGAAATATTATTTATAGAAAATCCACATTTTATTAACACGAAATTATATGAGTGTTGAAAATCCACGACTATTTGTATAAAACCCACATCTTCGATTTATTTTTAAATATTTAGATATTGGGGATGTTCCACAATTTGATTTTAGCGAAAAAATCTTTATAGAAAATCCACAATTTTATTAAAAATTAAAATAAACTTTATCACAAAATTATTCACCACAATTACTCCAAAAGGAAAATATAAAACCATTAATATGAAAATATATAACTGTTGAAAATCCATGTTAAATACTTCAAAAATTCCACATTACCCACACTTTAGATTTTTTTAAATATTTTAAAAAGACTTATAATTTTTTTAAAAAAACTAAAATAATGAATTAATAAATATATGTTTATCATAACAAACAAAAATAATAAAAATTGTAATAGAAAGCAAATACAATAAATAGTTTGTATTTTTAAAAAGAAATATAAACTATATAAATTTATTATAACAAAATCCTTCCATACGTACACATTAAAAACTTGTATTATACCTAATAAAAAATTAAAATAATGTGAAAAACTAAGATTTCAAAAACATTTTAAGTTTTGTGTTTTTAATAAGTTTTACATATTTTAAAATAGCTAGTCTCAAATTATAATAATATAAAAATGTCAAATCATTCATATTTATAATTTTAAAATATTTTAATATAGATATTTTTAAATTTAATAATATTGTTGAAATGTTATAATACTAAAACTCTATATGCAGTATAATTTATTCGAGAAGACTAATGTAAAAATAAAATATTTTTGATATATTTAATATATCAAAAATATTACAAACCACACTTCCATTTAAAACATATAAAAAAAACCTACATGACATTCATAAATGTGTAGAAATGACACCATTTAACAATATTAAAATTTTAGAATATATATTAAAATAAAATATATTATATAATTACTCACTAAAGATATTTTAAGGATATTAACATGAAAACATTAAATACTTTGAAAATGTCACATTATATAAAATTTAAATTTATTTTTTATATTTAAAAAAAAACATAATAAAAATATATTTCTATTATAACATAGATTAGGATGACTAATAAAATTAGGTTATATAAGATATATTTGACTTATTAAAGCTATAATCTACCAAGTTTAAATATAACTAGCAATATTAAAAATTATTTTAAAAATTGTCTTACAAAGTTTAATATAAGTTAAAATAATAAAATTATATATATCAAGTTAATATAAAATTAATCACATAATTCCAAAAGTATAATCGAAATATATAAAGCAAACACTGTAAATACATATTGATTTCTTTTTGGAAGTAAAGGTTGGGGGACAGGTTTTCAATCTGAATTCCATGCATAAATTTTAAGACTTATATTAAATTAGTAAAGATTTTTTTACAATTTAAATAATTTGAATAATTTATTATCTATTTCAATAATTTAAATTATATATTTCTCATTTAAACTTAATTACAAGAATTTTAAAAATTAAATTACTAAAAAAAATTTTATCTTTAAATTGTTTACTTTCCCACACCCAACAATTTAACAAATTAAATTACTAAAATAAGTAATTCTGTAAAAATGACGGCCCTTAAAAATATAATATTTTAGATTGTCTTCTATATAGTTTTCCTATTTAATTATTTTAACCCCATTTCTTTTTCTATTTAATTCATATGTACTACAGATAATTAATTTTTGTTATTTAATATTTATTATATTTACTTAATATAATGGACTTGTATCTACTTATAATTTATCTATATATTCACCTCGTGAATTAGATTTGATCTATATAATATTATATAAATTACCTTTATTTTACAATGCATCCACTTATAATATATAATATACATTTTAATTTATATTATATTATATTATTTTAATTATTAATTATTAGTATTAATTTTATTTACTTAATATTATTAAATTAGAAACCATATATAATATAAATAGCTAGACCATATATTCTAATGTAATTATTTAAAAGTGAGACCCCTATTCTTATGTAATTATTTAAAATTGAGGCCCCTTATAAATATAATATTTTATATTTTCTACTATGTAGTTTTTAAATTAACAAATTAAATTACTGAAGTGTTTTTTACGTGTTTAAACAATTTATTTACTTTAATTTTTAAATATAATTCACTTCCCCATACCCGATAATTTAAAAAATTAAATTACTAAAATGTTTTTTTACTTTTAAATTATTTAACCTTTAAATTATTTACTTCCCCACACCCGAGAATTTAACAAATTAAATTACTAAAGTATATGAAATTGCTAAATTATGTTGAATTTTTGAACATCTTACCTACAAAATCAATACATATAACTTTCGTGGAATTATAATTATTATAAAAAGATATCATAATAAATAACATTGCATTATGCCCCATTGATAAGCAATAATCTTACAGTTGAGATAGTTATCTGTGAACTGATCTGTGCCAATAAAAAATTTAATACCTACATTTCCCTGATTTGGATTGATCCTTATCGAAGGATTGAAAACTTAAAATTTCTAGAAAAAATAAATAAATAGGAAACACGTCTTCATTGGAGTCGTCTGATGGATCAATGGGTTTTTCCAGATTCACCGGCCTTTAATCCTTACTCCCATTTTTATTATGATCTTAATTAATTTTAAAAAGATTTTTGCATGAAGAGGGTGTTTGAAAATTATGCCATTTTTCTACCTCTACATCATGTCTTTTGCAGATGAGTTCTCCATAAAGATTTGTAGATCTACTATCGACGACCCTTTCTTCTATAGAATATTAAGATAAATAAACTGATTTTTTTGAAAATATTTTTACACATTATTTCTTTTTATACATGCTCTTTAGAGTTCTTTAGTTGTTGGTATACGTGAAATTATTACAGTAGATATAGATAATGATTAGATTCAAATAATATATTTCATCTAGTTTTAGAAAACTATTGATTACCTCTTGAATTCTACAAATCATAAATATTTAATATTTTTACCGTTGATATTGGAACTACCCACCATGAAATTGTTTCTAAAATTGTATGTCCAAAAAATTCTAAATTTCAATAACCGCATTCATACTCTAGTTGGAAATTAGTTATCAATAATATATTATGTAAGATTTATTGTTACACTTAATAGTTAATAATAAATATTTTTTGATTCAATTTAGGTTGTACATAAATATATTAATATTTTTTTTTATTATAAATTATTGGTTTGTAAAATAATCAACGAAGGAATTCAAATAAAGTGAGGGATATGAGTTTGTTAAAACTAGATCTCTTATATAATTCATAAGAATTTAACATTCAGAAAATAATATTTTGCAATTTCAAATTCATCTATATAAATCAAAAATTTATATTTTGAAATCTTTTTTTATCGATAAAATGATATTTTTAAATTTTAGTATTAAAATTTTTTAAAATTATTTTTTCAATGTTTACTTCCAATCTTTTATAAAGATTAACAACCATAATATTATTTTTAAAATATTCTAACTTATTGTATATTTTAATTTTATGATATTTTATAATATCCATGTTTGAGTATCAATGCATTTGAATGTTTTTAAAATATATTTTAAAGTTTTTTCTTTAATTTTAGATTTGTTATTTTATATGATAAATAATTTTAATGTAATGTAGGATATTTTAATCTTTTAATTAAATATAATATTTTCTTATTGTTATATATTCGTACTCAAATACAATATAAAATATAAGTATATATTAATGTAAAAGTAAAGATATGAAAATATAAATATATTAAAAAATTATTATCAAATTTAAAATAGTTGTGTAAATAATAAAATAAAACTAATCTTTTTTGAAATAGTCATAAATTAAATTTTTTGGAATAATAACCCTTTATTATTAAAGTACATGTCACAAATTGAAAATTGTGGATGCACCACAGTTTCAAAGAATATGAAATGCCCACATTCTTTTTCTATTTGTAGATATGTAATAATATAAAAATTATGACAAATGCCACAATTGATAATTTGTGATTGTTTCACTATTTTTTAATTGTGGATTTTATCACATTTTTTTTGCATTTAATAATTTCACAAAAAAATTGTGAGTGGACTCCAAAAATTTGGATTCACAATTTTGAATAAGATATCCACAAATAAATTGTGAAAAAATTGTGAATAAAGTACCTATTTTATTGCAGTGAGCTAGAGAACAAGTTCCATCACATATTGTTCTTAAAAATGTCTTATTAGTTTCCTTCTGAACTCATCAATATTTCAAGACATTGTGAATGGGTTTGTAAAACATAACATGATAGGAAAAAAAATGATTTATTCGCCTTGACACTATAATTTAAAGTCAGCAAACATAAAGAATTATTTTGTCGTCAAATGACATAAATGTTTCTAAGGAATCTTGTATATATATACAAAAACAAAATTGGCCTTTTGCTACGATTTTTTAACAATATTTTTGTGGTTACATGGTATTCTTAAAATTAAAATTGTGGAATTGGAATTATAGTTAATCCACATTTCAATCTATTATTGTAGCTTTTTGACAATTCATTATACCATAGATAGTCCACAATTTCTATGATTCATAGCTAATCTACATTTGTTAAACCGCACATTGTTGACATTCCTTAATGTTTGTAACATTTCTACATTTATTGTATTTGTTAGTATTCCACAATATTCACAAAAATGTAGTTTTTCTATTTATTCTATCTTTGTATAAATTCCACAATTTATAGTTTTGTAACTCACAACAATCTTATATTGTGACCAATTTCAACAATTTATTTCTACAATTGTCATTACCACATAAAAAACGTAGGTGGATGCTACAATTTTATTTCCACAATAATTAATTGTGAAATTATCTCTTTCAAAAATTTAGAAATGTTACTATTAACATCCAATTTGACATTCATTTAGATAAATATTTATGTAGATTGTCTACATTATGAAGAAACAAACATAATTTTATTATTAAATGTGAATATTCTTGTGGAAAAAAATATTTTTCATGACTATATATTGTAAAATATCTTAAAAGGAAATATTTATTGTTCATATTACATGATCCGACTATAATTATTTAAAAATCTAAACAATATTTTCCTCTATTTGTAAATTAGTATTTAAATTCAAATAAATCTCTAACTATACATAAGGGAAATAATTAAAAAAAAATTTAAAAAAAACAAATAACAACATAATAAAAATCATGTGGATAAAATATATGTTTATTTATCGTAGAAAGTTCTACACTTTTCTTGATTAATATTGTCAAATAATTGTAACAATTGATAATATTATAATCTTTGAAAAATCCTTACAACATTTTAATAAACTAGAAAAAATTTTCCACACTTGATGTCTATAAGTTGTTTCTATATATCATCCTTATCCTTCAATAATAATAGCTACTCAAATTCTTTGAAATAATTTTGTTCATTCGTGGTTGCATTATCTCCATTATCCATATGAATAGATGTTATATCATCTCCTTCAAAAGTATCGTCACCTCTCAGGCATGCTTGTGTTGATTCGTGCATTATTAAAAGGAAATTTCATTAAGATAAATATTATAATTGATCATTTATAAAATAAAAAGATTCCTTACAATAGTAATTATTTTTACATCAAAAATAATTCTCATAACGAATATTTGAATGATCTAATACATCACTATTATCATTTGAGATTTTACTCTTTTCCATCTTCTCATTCCTTAGCTTTATAAAACCCTCTTTTCCAACAAATTTGATATCTTCTTCAGTAGGAAGTCATTGATACTGATTTCACTTAATGAAAAGAAAAAGAATGTCATCCACATTATAAACTAACTAAAATATTAATCTATAATTTGAAAAAAAAAAAAGTAGTCTCCACTGTAGCTTTTAAAGCTCAAACACCACCTCTTCCCAATTTGTGCATGTACCCATGTTCCTGCATTCGATCTCTAGTAATATATTTTAAATGCTCATATTTTTTTATCGTTTCTAACATGATTTGTTTCTTTCTTTAAAAAATTCCATGTATCTTTTCAAATATATGGTTTTACGAGTGATTTTCCATCCTTCTTTAAGATCTTTTTGAAATATCCCCTTTTGTTATGAAGTTTATTACATGCCATTGATTTCATCCATCTCTTATCAAAACAGTAACCATATTATGTAGCCATAAATTCTTCTAGTTCGTGTTTTTTTTCTTTGGATTTTTTATGTCAAGGCTTGCGTAACATCCACAATTTCAACGTTCTAAAATCACATTAAATCTTAAATAATTATGTGGAAAGTTGCGGATTTTTTTTGTTTTAAGTTACAAGGGTGTCAAACCCTAATATATGTTTAATTAATTCCTACCAACAATGTTACATTTCATAGAATAGATCCGATCTAGATTAATATTATTTAAATATTCTTAATCCAAATCTAATGTCAATTTAATTATTATCACTAGATAACTGTTCAATAATTTCTCTTACTAGGTTAAATAGTTTACCTCTTGGGAATTAACATTCAACCCACATTTAATAAACCCTTGTCCTTAGCTTCCTTAATTCACTTAAATTATTTTCTTCAATGTCCATAGAATAATTCACTAAAACCTACTAAAAGAGTTACATTTTTAACTTAATACACTAGAGCCCTAAGTGACCCCATTCACTCATTTACACATACATTTTATTTAATTAAAATTTACAACCATAATAAGAATATTCTCACATAAAAATTGTAGGGTTGATTCTTACCCTTGGATCAAATCAATATGGACCACAAGCTTAAATCTATCCTTGAGAAGCCCTAATGTAGCCAAATTAAGAACAAACTTGATATACTACAAATAATATGAACTCCAAAAGAAAATAGATCTAGTTCTTTGTTATTGAATAATAAATTACAATGTTTCCTGAATAGGAAAACAACTCCTAACTTGAGTTTCCATGCAAACTCTAACTAACTTGACTAAATCTACTCTAGGTGGTGGAAATTACTATTTTTAGTAGTTTACTAGAACCTGCTATTCTTAGTAAGTTCACATGCTTATTCGTACGAGCAAAGAACTTGCCACGAATATTCTACATTCCTAAATTAGAGGAATTTCCAACTTTCTAACTCATAATGCAACTAATAAACTAAAATTAACTAATGACCAAAAATAGGAAAAAACCAAACTACAACTTAAATCCTAATTTTCAACCTCAAGATGGCAGATTTAGGGCCCAAAAATGTGTCAAAACTTTCCCCAACCAGTAGGGCGGGTTGTGCATGCGTTCGTCTCATCAAAACATGTGGTTTCAAAAAAAAATTCCATTTGGTAAAGAAAATCCAATTTTAATTCCATGGTCATGGTCTCTTAGTTTTCGATCTTCTTCTTGAAGTTCAAACATTTTTTGCTGGATTTCTCATTGCCTTTTGGGATGCAATTTTTCTTTCCTCCATTTGGTGGATTCTTTCTTCATAATCTAGGTCAATATTCACTTGAGGAATATACAAAAATCACAATTACAATATATTGGATTCAAAGATTCACGAATATTATATCCAAGTAAAATATTAGATTTTTTTTTATTTAATTATTGGAATGCAAGAAAATAAATAATAAAATGAATCTAATTATTTAATTATTTATACAAAAACAACTAACGAATAAAGTACAAATAATTAATTGATTTCCTATTATTTCTTTAGGCAGATATGAAAATATAGATAGAAGATGAATTTAGTTTCTAAAATGTGTACCTGTAACTTTATCAATAAATCCTTACATGAATATGTGGGAGTTAGAAAATAGAGTTTGAAATTTTGTAAAAGCAACAACATATATAAATAGTTGAACATTATTTGTCTCAATTATTAAAATAGAATAAAAAGAACCACATAAATTTTATGTTAACAATTTTCAAAAATAGATATAAGACAAGTTCAACTAATTTTTTTAATTAAATACAAAATTTTAGATAAAAATAAAAACATTAATTGTATTAAATTATTCAAATGCATACTTAGAATTATAAAACCAAAAATTACTAATATTATTATATAAATTGGCATTGAATTATTAAATATCACTATTTCTGTATAAAAATTAATAGTTTACATTATTTTATATTAAATCCTTAAAAAATAAATTGTTATTACGAAGATTTATATTAATTTATGTTATATAAATTAAAATCAAATCATTATTCAAGCAAACAATTACTTCTATTCACCGCATGAAAAAATAGTAATCACTTTAAATTAAACATGTAGTCTATGAGCTCTAAAATTAAAATAATTTTTAATTTTATCTTTCTAAAAAGACGTGCACAAGCTCATTTAAGTAAAAAATAATTAACATTTATAATAATAGACTATGCAAGTCTCACTTCAAATTTATAAATAATTAATGATACTAATCCTTTTTACTAAATAACATGTTGCACATTTCATCTCAATTTATATACATTTAATCTTTATATTCAATTGATCATGTTCGTTCAATTTTTCTGAACTACAGGATTGGTAGGCACAAGGGGTTAAATGAGGTAATGGTTGGGTAAGAGACCTACATTAGTTTTTATGTATTGGTATGGATCGTGTATGCCCAAAAAATCCTTCTTCATACTATATCTTGTTAGTGTAGAATCACAGAACCCCCAAATGGCTTGGTATCTGATTGGGGCATTCAGTGTGATTGCATAACATGACACCATCTCTCAAGCTGTGGGACTTGAAAAAATTGAGATGGCCCTGCAAAGAAACTTGGTTCTCTCTTCCTAATTGTGATGCCCACTAAAAAACCCCACTTGAGACCCAAGAAACAACCTAGGGTTAGTTAGGAAAAATTATGGAATAATTGATTTTTGTTTAAAAGAATCTACAACCAGGTTACAAGATAACAGTTGTCACTAATAGGTTTGAGAAAAATTCTAATCTAGTAGAGTATACTCTTATTTTACTAAAAATTATTAGAGGTCATAAGGTCCAAAGTCTAGGGTTAGAAGTTTCAATTACGTTCAGAGGGAAATTCCTCACCATACCCACTCTCTAACAGGATCAAAGTTTCAACTTGATTTTTCTCACACTTAACTCATTCAAAATTTCCCTAAATCACTACCATTGGATTGGAAATTTCCTCCCCTTTTCATTTATATAAATAATTCCTCCTAACTCCTCATATTTTTCAAGTTATGGGCTGGTGGGCCTTGGGGTGAAAATTTTCCCCCAAGAGTGGGCTTGCGGGCCCAGGGGTGAAAATTTACCCAAAGGGTGGATTGGTGGGCCGGAGGGAGACCTTTGGAATTTCTTTTTTCTTCACGAGGTAAAAATCACATTTGCGCCTGTGGTTCCATGGGTCTGTAAGTCCACAAGGGACACGTGGCGCTCCCTAAGCCAGCATGGTGAAAAGCAGGGAAAGGCGGGGTGGCGGGAGAGATTTTGCAAATTCTCCCATGCAAGTGAGAAGCCAGCTTTGTGCCCGCACTCCCGCGAGTCCACAAAGGACATGTGACCGCTCTTAAGCCAATGCGGTGAACGTGGGGTGGTGGGGATAAAATTGTCTTAATGCCTCGAAGGGCTAAGAGGGTACATAGACCTGCGCCTCCACCGGCACGTCGCGATACCATGTGGCAGCCCCTGATTAGTTGTGGGCCAGTAGGACAGCGGGGGAAACTTGGAAAAAAATTGAAAAATATTTCAAGACGCAAAAGACAAAAAGGGACTCATTCCTCCGTTGATGCCTCCTGATGCCACATGGCATCACCTAATTGGTTACGGGTTGGTGGGGAAAATTTAGAAAACTTTCCCAAATTTTTCTAAAAGTGCTAAGTTAAAAAGAGGATCCGCCCCTCCCGTGACACCGCATGGTGCCATATGGTAGCCTCTGATTAGCTGTAGACTGGTGGGACATTAGAGAAAGTTTGGAAAATTTTCTCAATTTTTTTTCTAATCTCTAAGGGAAAAATTTGGGCCATGGGCTCACCAAGGAAATTTTTCCCAAAATTTTAAACTAAGGAAGAAAAACTTCAGAGGGCCATAAATTTTGATAGAAAGCTCGGTTTGGGGAAAATAAGGAATTTTTGGAAATATCTCGACATCCTCTTTGCCTAGAGATAATCAATTTCAGGTTTTGATAAAGTTGAGGGGTAAATTTTAAGAAAACACCCTGTAGGCTATTAAAGTGCGAATTGGTAAATTTTAACTTGTTAGATCTATTTAATTTGATCTTCTTCCTCTTTCAACATGTCAAATAGACATGGAGGATTGTTCCTAAATGGATTTAAGAAAGGATTCAAGGTTCAATTTTTCTAATTGATTTTCAATTTGAACATTTACATTTTCTTGATAGCATAACGACTAATAACGGTTTGAGCCCGATTTTGCTAAGTTTTGACATATTTTATTTATGTGTTTTTGTCTATTTGAATTCATTTAGGGCCTAATACTTAAATTAAATCATTTAATTTGTTATTTTATTGTTGCATGTTCAAACTGTGCATATTTGGTTGAGATAATTGCCAGTTAATAAATTACAAATAACAAGGATCAAATTTTAATGGGTCTATTTGCCACTTTCTTCTTCCAAGTATTTAGGATACGTTCCAATTCCAAGATAATATATTTTATTTGATTCAAATCAAACTATTCAAGACCAAACCGCAATTCTCATTTCAAAATTTTCACATTTCAAGGACAGAGTTCTGCACTTTCCTTCATATGCATTTACTTCTTTCAAGCAGAGATTTCAATGCATTGAAAAAAATTAGATTCAATACAACAATGCAATTTGATAAAAAGTATTACATTCATTTATTGATTTGAGAAGGAAATTTTACATCATCCCTCTTTTATTTCTTCCAAAACATATATTATATACAGGACAAAATAATACATTTTCTTCTCACGTGTTTCACATTTCCACTTGCAAAACAGGGACTTCATAGTGCATGATAAACACAAATTTCCAATGGAATAATATCATATGAACAAGGTAAAAACTTCCAATAATTACAATGAAACTCATACAACCTCCTTTCCATTTGACTTCAAAATACAGTATACAAAACAATATCATTCTTTCACATTCTTTCCAAAACAGAATACAAAGTATAACTCTTTTACATTTCCAATTTCCGCTTGCAATTAGTACAATATATTTCCATTACAAACATTTACAAGTTCATCCACTTCAAGTGGAAAAGGTTACAATGAGATTTCATTTCACAAGGGTCTGTCAAACTGTTTTTTCTTAGCTCCAGAATAGCAACATGCATTCTTCTAATTCATCCAATTTTATTAAAAAAGGAGTAGGGGAAAGGAAACGCTCTCCACCCAACTAAGACGTCCAATGAAGAGGAGAATCCGTCCTTCTTCATTGGCCCCTGATCCTCAACCACAATGTAATAATAGGTGTGATCCAACTAATTGAAATAATAGACTTCCACAAACATACAAGTAACATTTTCACAATAAAACACAGTCCAAAACAAAATGTAATTTTAGAAATACATTAACACATGACAACAAATACTAAGGCTTCATCAAGCAAGCCAAAGGAGTAAGAAGATATGGGGGATGTTTCTTATACCTCCCAAGGGGAAAAATGGGTATCACCACCAAAGTGCAACCCACCAAACACACATGTGTGTGTGTGTGAATATCATTTCAAACCCTATCATGCCCTTATGCCTCCACCAAGTACCCATTATTCCAAAAAAATTATTATATCTCCCCAACCTCTTATGGCACCCCAATAACGAGTAAATAAATGCAAGCTATTTATTTGTAAGGTGGAACACAAATTCAAAACTCCTTTCACTATATATATATATATATATATATATATATATCATTTCAAACCCTGTCATGCCCTTATGCCTCCACCAAGTACCCATTATTCCTCACATTTTCTTATATCTTCCCAAACTCTTATGGCACCCCATAATGAGTAAAGAAATGCAAGCTATTTCTTTGTATGGTGGAACCCAAATTTGCAACTCCCTCCACTGTTATACCTCCCTAATACCACTTATACCTCCCATAAAATAACCTTATAGTCTTCTCCTACACCATTCCTAGGCCATCTACCCAACAGGCCACAGTATATACCAAAACATTTACACAACAACATTTACATAAATAAAAGAGAGCATTTCATGAGCCAAGCTCTTACCTCTCCATAATGGAGTTATTCCAAGTTCCAAAACAACAAGCTCTATTGCAATGCAAACAATCAAAAAATAACCAAGCACAAGCAAGAAAAAAACTTCCAAAAATCCTTCAAGCAAGATCTCCCAAACAACAAGAAAATTTTCCCAAAATGAATCCTCCCAAAAGTGAAGCAACCTAAAACAAGGAAATCAATTCAAATTTTATAGAAGAGGGAAGAGAAGAGGATGAGATGGATCCATTTATGATGGTACATCAAAAATCCTTGACCCAAAACACAAAGTCAACTAAATTCTCCAATGCATAATAAATAGGTGGGTGAATAATATGACAAATTTACTTACACACTCAAACAAGCCCATATCCCATAAGGACTGAAATTAAAGTATGTAAGAAAAGTGCAATTACAACAATCAACTTTACTTGAAAAAAAGTATTAAAAAGGTCTAAATTTAATCCTCTTACCATAGGAAAGGTCGGTATGTAAATTTAAGAGGTATGGGACAAGTTTAACTTATCCCACAAGCCTCCAAAATCAACCTCTAAAGACAAATTTGAATTTCTAAGGTGGAGTGTTTCACACTTAAAATTTAACTTACACGTCACTTACAAAGTCACTTACACATTACTTACATGTTCTTACAACACTTTAAAACATGGAAAAAAACTCTATTAATTACATTCTTATGGCATCTTTTAATTAATTAACTAAACAATATGATTACTCACAATATTTACACACCATCAAATAAATAATGAAAGGGTAATTGCACCACATAAAACACATGCAAAAATTAAACAAAAGGGACCAAAAGTCAAAGAAATACATAAAATCCCTTGGTCACATTTAAAGGTGATCCCCCCATGGGAATCCCTAAAATTGACAAACACACACACAAACAAAACTAGTTGCCATGGTGACCTTGTTGGATTCATGTAGCATTCCAATTTTGTTTGTCTCCAATTCCTCGTTGTTTGTTGTGATAGTTTAACCTGCAAAACAAAAATACTTCCTTCGGCCTTGTGGCCATATCAGAATGTCTAGAATAATATAAATATAATTAACTTTCTAAAATCATCTAGATATATGAATCACAACAACATCCAGGCAATCTAACAATATCATTTATAGTTTTATCAACAACTATATCATCACCCAATAATTTTCCATTTCTAGGTCCACTCACAATATCTAAATATCACAAGTCCAAACAACATCCATAATATAACTATGTCAAAAAATATAACATCATCAAAATATAAAGTGTCTCTAATAATCATCAGCATCATATAAGAATCAAAGTCAACAATAATACATGATAAAATATATAGCATCATACTAAATCAATACTATAACAATGTCCATAATATAGTCGACAGTGTCATGATTTGTATCAAAAGGTGTCAAAGGGAAGTGGGCCTACATCCCCCTCCCCTTAGACTCGACTTCCTCCTGGAAGTCACTGGAACAAATGTGGGAATTGAACTGATAACAAATTAGCATCCTCCCATGTAGCTACAGTCTCATCATATCTATCCCACTACACCCGAACCTGATTAACCTCTCTACCTTGAAGGCCCAGGGTCCTATGCTCTAGGATGCAAATGGGCTCCACCATTACCCACCCCTGATCCTACACCTGTAATGATGTCCAATCTAACACATGTGAAGGATCTACAACATATCTCCTAAGAATTGCAACAAAAAACACATCAGGTACAGACAAGCTAGGTGGCAAAACTAGACAGTAGGTGAAAGGTCTGATACGCTCCAACATCTCAAAAGAAACCATGAATCTAGGAGCCAAGTTAGAACATTTTCCATAACCGATAGGGCTCTTATGTCGCTTAACACGAAGGAACACCTTAATGCCCACATCAAAACTATGGTCATTCCTATGCTGATCTACATACTTCTTATTTTTTTCCTCTTCCTCCTACAGTCAATGTCTGATCAAAATCCCAACTTCTCCATGTCTTGCAACAAAGCTGGTCAAACAGAAACCTTGTCCTCTAGCCTATTCCAGCTAATAGGTGTCTTGCACTCTTTACCATACAAATCCTGAAAAGGAGCCATGCCTATAGGACTCTAAAAACTATTATTGTAGTCAAGCTTCACCAAGTATAGGTACTCCTCCCATCTAGACTGTTGATCCATCACATACATCCTGAGCATGTCCTCTAAAATCTAAATCACCCACTTCATCTGTCCATCTATCTTAGGGTGATATGCTATACTAAAATTTATCTTCATCTCGAGGGCATGCTGCATGGTAGTCCAAAAATGAGAAGTGTATAAAGGATCGTGGTCACTAATGATTTTCTGCAAAATCCTATGCAACTTGACAATATCATCCAATTATACCCATGCCACTGCACTAGTTGTATAAGTGGTCTTCTCCAAAGAAAAGTGATATCTCAACATTGGTAGCCCAATAATGAAATCCATGGAAATGGTGTCCCCACTTCCATTCGTGTATAACTTGAGGAAAGAGAAGGCCAGCTGGATACTGATGCTTGGCCTTAACTCTCTAAAACTTTAAAAATCATGAAATTAACTAGGCCATGTCTCTTCAAAGGCCTCTCTAATGATATAACTATCTCAAGGTGGCGTGCATCTTCTTCTCCCCAGGATGGGTTGAATAGGGTGCATGATGTGCCTCTGCCAAGATGTCCTGCCTCAAGCCTTGATCTTTGGGAACATAAATATACCCTCTCTTCCTGAGAAGACCATCTTCCTCTAAAGAAAATCCATCAAAATTCCCCTCAAGGGGTCTCTGAGACTCGATCTCTGTTCAAACTGCAATGTAGAAGCTATCAAGAGGAAGTTGCTGAAGAATCCTACTCCGCAAATATATGCTCGATGAGGTGGCCATAACCACATGTATCTGTCTGCTGAGGAGCATCCTCTACAACATTTTCCTTCACCTTCACATGCTCGATCTCCATGTCATACTCGCAAAGAAACTCTATCCAACACCATTGACGAGCATTGAGATTAGGCTACGTGAAGAGGTGGCAAAGACTCAAGTGATCTGTCCTAAGTGTGAATCTTTGACCAAGTAGAAAATACCTCCATCAAACTAAAGCATGCACAACTTCCACAAGCTCAAGATCATGATTCAGATAATCAAGCTCGTAATCTTTGAGTTTGCGAGACTCAAAAGCCACTACTCTACCCTCCTACATCAACACACCTCCAAGTCCTATTAAGGAACTATCCATGTAAATTAAAAACTCACCCTGAGGATCCGACCCTATAAGAATATGTGTTATAGTGAGGCACTCCTTTAGTGTATTGAAGGCCTTCTCACACATGTTTGACCAATCAAACTTCTTCCCTTTCCTCTAAAGGGAAGTGATGGGGTGTGAAAGCCAAGAGAATTTCTAAATAAATATCTCGTAGTACCCTGCTAATCCCATAAAACTACGCACCTCAGTTACCATAGTGGGTGTTGGCCAATATTTAATAGCTCTAATCTTGGAAGGATTGATGATGATACCTTCCCCAGAAATGATGTGACCCAAATACTACACCTCCATCTGAAATAATGCACACTTCTTCAAGTTCCTGAAAACTTGCTTCTCCCGAAGACACTGAAGAACCTGGTGAAGGTGCCCCTCATGGTCCTCACACATATGTGAGTAAATCAAAATGTCATAAAGGAAGATGAGAACGAAGTGATCTACGAAGGTCCTAAATACCCCATTCATCAAACTCATAAATACTACGGGAGCATTAGTCAAACCAAAAGGCACCAATGTGAACTCATAGTGGCCATATCTCGTATGGAAGGCGATCTTATGAATGTCCACCTTCGAAATCCTTAGCTGATGGTAACCTAACTTAAGATAAATCTTAGACAAAACCATGGCTCCCTTCATCTGATCAAAAAAATCATCAATGTGAGGAAGGGGATAACAATTCTTCATCGTTACTTTGTTCAGCTGGCAATAATCAATACATAACTGCAAGGATCCATCCATCTTCTTCACAAAGATCACTCTTGCACCCCAAGGGGATACACTATGATGGATAAGTCCTTTCTCAAAAAGGCCCTCAAGTTGTATCTTGAGCTCACAGAGCTCTGGGGTGGTCATCCGATAAGGTGCTCGTGAGATAGGATCTACTCCTAGAAATAGATCTATATGAAAATCAATCTCACATGGGGGTGGTAACCCCAATAGCTCCCCTAGAAAGACATCTACAAACTCTCTCAAAATGGGGTGATCATCTAGAGATGGTCCACTTGACCCATCTTGTAATTTATTACTAACTGTACAACAACATACATCTGGAAACCCCATCGAACACACCGCTTAAGCTACACAACAGAGATGGTATGAATAGAAACGGGTCTCTTGACCCCTAAAATCATCAACTCAACTCCCTAATAATTTTCACAAGATATAATCTTGTGGTAACAATCCACTCTGGCCTTTCGTGCAGATAACTAATCCATACCCAAGATGACTCCATAAGAGCCGAAAGGAAGGATATGGAGATCTGAGGTAGTGGTGAAAGGTCCCAAATCAAGCACATAATCATTAACTAAGTAGTCTATAGAGATATTGGATCCAGAAGCCATTTCAACGTCATAACTATTACCTTGCCTAACCGCCACTAGCGCACATTGGTATAATAAATATGGTGCAATGAAAGAATCAGAAGAACTAGAATCAAATAATATGGAGGCAGGAATACCACCAATGCTACCTGCAGTCACAATAACTATACTCTTATGCTCCACCTGATGGTTCTTGACTACTGCATAAATCCTATGACTACGCCCCATATCACCAACAATAGGATATGAGATTTGTGTCTTACCCTTGTTATTAGGTTTTTATGGGAAATCTCTCCAAAAAATTTCTAATAACACCACAACCAAAAAAACCTCCTGATCCTCTCCCCTATGTGGTAAGTCCATTTGGTACTATGGAGGTTTGTGGTGTGGATCCTGATGATCTGACTGTGGTCTTCTTAGGTCTCTAATGGTGAGATCTTGTTGAGTTAGCTCTTTGGGCACCATGTGTTATGATGGGACCCCTAGGAGGAGGCCCCATACTCTGACCTCTTTGTGCATCAAACCTCTGTGGAGGTCTATAAGTTGGGCGGGACTACTGTTGGGGTCTAAAAGATGACTGTGCTGAACCATGTCCACCATGACAAAGAGGTACTAATCCCCTCAATCTGCTATCCTGCATCTGTTGTATGCAGCTTCAAACTCAATCTCTAGCCTGTCAGGTCTTTCCCCAAGTCTCCTCTGCTATATAGGCCTTCTCGATGGCCTCAGCTAATGTCTATGGATAATGGATCTACACTACACCTCCAATGTCTATATTCATGCCCCAGATGAACCTTTGAATCCACACCTTCTCATCTTGCATATAACCAACATACTGGAGTAGATCTAGAAATCTACTCTCATACTCAACCACTGTGAGAGATGCCTATTAGAGGTCATGGAACTCATCTATCTGTAGTTGTATGAACCTCCGTGAAAAGCATTTATTCCTGAAACACTCCTCAAAGAGATCCCAAGTAACTGTCTCAGAATCAACATGGAGCTTTTGCTCCTCTATCCTCGACCAGACACCAACTCCATCCCTCAGTAGATGGACCGCAACACGAGCTTTTATGTTGCTAGAAAAAGGACAGAGCTTGAAGCATCCACTTAACCTTACCAACCATGCCTCTACCTGAAATCCACCTATGTCATCAGAATAATGTGATGGTTGAAGCTTCAGGATCTCCCTGATGTGATCTGTAGCTGTGGTCTGATGGCCTCTAGGTTTCTTTGCATGCTCATTGCTAAGCCTAGGGCTCTGAGACCTCTCTCTATGTTTTGAAACTCTATCACCCTATCCCCTCTAAATTGACTCTACCTTGGCTGACTCTACATGCGAGTTCTCTTCTCCATGCTCCTCGCTAGGTCAAGGAGATACCAGACCCTTAACAGAAGGGACTCTGTCATATCTGGTTGCATGTCCTCCTACCGATCCTCGACGCAAAAGCGACATTAACATCCTGAAGAGTCTACAAAATCTGGGGTAGGATGGCTGCTACAACATAATCTGGTGGTGGTAAGTCTAGGTCTATGTGATAATTCCCCTCATCTCGTTTGTGCCTCCTTCATAGACCTAGGTGAGAGTTAGTTCAGTTTTCTAAGTTTTATTCAATTTCCATGTTTACTAAAATATGTAATTTGTAAACTAAGTTGTTTTCTAGATTTAAAAGTGTGCTAAGTTTAAGTTTCATGTCTCAAGTTTTCCAGTGTGCCCAATGGTCCAAGCTTTTGAACCACTACTCTGATACCAAGTGTGATGCCTTCTAAAATAACCCACTTGAGACCTAAGAAACAACCTAGGGTTAATTAGGAAAAAATATGGAATAAATTTTTTTGTTTAAAAGAATCTACAACCAGGTTACAAGACAATAGTTATCACTAACAGGTTTTGGAATAATTCTAGTCTACTAGAGTATACTTTTTTTTATTAACAATTATTAGAGGTCACAAGGTCAAAAATCTAGGGTTATAAGTTTCAATTAGGTTTAGAGGGAAATATCTCACCATACCTACTCTCTTACAGGCTTACATTTTTAACTTGATTTTTTTCACACTTAACTCATTCAAAATTTCCCTAGATCACACCCATTGGATAGGAAATTTCCTCACATTTCCATTGATATAAATAAATCCTCCTAACTCATATTTTTTAGGTTATGGGTCGGTGGGTCTTGGAGTGAAAATTTTCCCCAAAGAGCCGGCTTGTGGGCCCAGGGGTGAAAATTTTCCCAAAGGGCAGATTGGTGGGCCACATGGAGACATTTGGAATTTTATTTTATTTTTTTTCATGATAGGAAAAAATCACATTTGCACCCATGCTCCCACAGGTCCGCAAGTCCACAAGGGACATGTGGTTCTCCCTAAGCCAACCCAGGGACAAGTGGGCAAAGGTGGGGGCGGCGGGAGACATTTTACAAATTCTCCCACGCAGGTGAAAAGTCAGCTTTATGCCTGTGCACCTGTGAGTCCACAAAGGACATGTGGCATCTCCTAAGCCAATGCAAGGAAGGCGAGGTGGTGGGGATAAAATTTTGTTAATGCCCCGAAGGGCTAAGAGGGTACATAGGCCCACTCCTCTGCCGACACCTCGCTACGCCACGTGGCAACCCTTGATTGGTTGCGGGGAGACAAGAAAAAGGGGAAACTTGGAAAATTTTCTAAAAAATTTTGAGACACAAAAGAAAAAATTGGACCTATTCATCCACCGATGCCTCGTGATGCTACGTGGCATCATCTGATTGGTTGCGGGCTGACGGAGAAAATTTGGAAGTTTTTCCCGAAACTTTTCGAAAGTGCTAAGTTAAAAAGGGGATCTGCCCCTCTGCTGACACCTCATGGTGCCATGTGGCAGCCTTTTATTGGATGTGGGCTGCTGTGATGGTAGGAAAAATTTGGAAAATTTTCCCAAAAATTTGTCCTAAGCTCTAAGGGAAAAATTCGGGCCACAGGCCCGCTAAGGAATTTTTTTCCAAAATTTGACGCCAAGGAAGAAAAATTTCATAGGGCCATAACTTTTTATATTGAGCTCAGTTTGGGGAAAATAAGGACTTTATGGAAATATCTCGATGTCCTCTTTGCACAGAGATCATTAATTTTATATTTTGATAAAGTTTAAGCGGTAAATTTTAAGAAAATGTGCTGCAGGATTTTATAGTGTGAACTGGTAAATTTTAACTTTTTAGATTTGTTCAATTTTATCTTCTTCCTCTCTCAACATGTAAAATAGACACGAATGATTTTTCCTACATGGATTTAAAAAAGGATTCAAGGTTCAATTTGTCTAATTGATTTGCAATTTGAACATTTACATTTTCTTGACAGCAAAATGACTAATAACGGTTTGATCCCGATTTTGCTAAGTTTTGACATATTTCCTTTATGTGTTTTTGACTATTTGAATTCATTTAGGACCTACTATTTCAATTCAATAATTTAATTTTTTATTTTATTGTTGTAGGTTCGAACTGTGTGTTTTTGCTTGAGATAATCGCCAGTTTAAAATTACGAATAACAAGGATTAAATTTTAATCGGTCTATTTGCCACTTTCTTCTTCCAAGTATTTAGGATACATTCCAATTCCAAGATAACATATTTTCTTTGATTCAAATCAAACTATTCAAGACCAAACTACAATTCTGATTTCAAAATTTTCACATTTCAAGGACATAGTTCTGCACTTTCCTTCATACGCATTTACTTCTTTCAAGCAGAGATTTCAATGCATTGAAAAAAATTAAATTCAATATAACAATGCAATTTGAGAAAATTATTACATTCATTTATTGATTTTAGAAGGAAATTTTACATCATCCCTCTTTTATTTCTTCAAAAACAAATATTATATACAGGACAAAACAATACATTTTCTTCTCACGTGTTTCTCATTTCCACTTGCAAAACAGGGACTTCATACTGCATGATAAACAAAAATTTCCAATGGAAGAATATCATATGAACAAGGTAAAAACTTCCAATAATTACAATGAAACTCATACAACCTCCTTTCCATTTGATTTCAAAATACATTATACAAAACAATATCATTCTTTCACATTCTTTCCAAAACAAAATACAAAGTATAACTCTTTTACATTTCCAATTTCTGCTTGCAATGAGTACAATATATTTCCATTACAAACATTTACAAGTTCATCCACTTCAATTGGCAAAGGTTACAATGAGATTTCATTTCACAAGGGTCTATCAAACTATTTTTTCTTAGCTCTAAAACAGCAACGTGCATTCTTCTAATTCATTCAATTTTATTACAAAAGGAGTAGCGGAAAGGCAACACACACACACACACACACACACACACACACACACACACACACACACACACACACCATGAATATCATTTCGAAACCTTTTCATACCCTTATGCCTCCCCAAAATACCCCTTAATCCTCACATTTTCTTATATCTCCCCAACCTCTTATGGCACCCCATAACAAGTAAATAAATTCAAGATATTTCTTTATAAGGTGGAACCCAAATTCCCAACTCCCTCCACCCTTATACCTCCCTAAAACCACTTATGTATCCCAAAAAATAACCTCATAGTCTTCTCCTACACCATTCCTAGGCCATCTACCCAACAACCCACGATATATACCAAAACATTCACACAAGAACATTTACATAAATAAAAGAGAGCATTTCATGAGCCAAGCTCTTACCTTTCCATGATGGAGTTATTACAAATTCCAAAACAATAAGATCTATCCCAATGCAAGAAATCTAGAAACAACCAAGCACAAGCATGCAAAATCCTTCCAAAAATCCTTCAAGAAAGAGCTCCCAAACAGCAAGAATTTTTTCCCAAAATGAAGTCTCCCAATAGTTAAGCAACGCAAAACAAGGCAATCAATTCAAATTTTATAGAAGAGGGAAGAGAAGAGGATGAGGTGGATCCATGTAGGATGCCACATCACACATCCTCAACCCCAAACAAAAAGTCAACTTCATTCTCCAATGCATAATAAATTGGTGGGTGAATAATATGACAGATTTACTTACACACTCAAACAAGCCCATACCCCATAAGGACTGAAATTAAATTATGTAAGAAAAGTGCAATTACAACATTCAACTTGACTTGTAAAAATTCATAAAAAGTTCTAAATTTAACCCTTCCAACCATAGGCAAGGTTGGTATGTAAATTTAAGAGGTATGGGACAAGTTTAACTTGTCCCACAAGCCTCCAAAATAAGCCTCCAAGGACAAATTCGAATTTCCAAGAAGGTGGAGTGTTTCACACTCAAAATTTAACTTAAACATCACTTACAAAGTAACATACAAATTACTTACACATTCTTACAACACTTTAAAACATAGCCAACAACTCTATTAATTACATTTTTATGGCATCTTTTAATTAATTAACTAAACAATATGATTACTCACAATATTTGCACACCATCAAATTAATAATGAAAAGGAAAGTGCAAAAAATAAAACACATACAAAAATTAAACAAAAAGGACCAAAAATATAAGAAATACATAAAATCCCTTGGTTAAATTTAAAGGTGATCCCCCCATGGGAATCCATAACACTAACAAAAACACACACAAATTAAACTAGTTGCCATAGTGACCTTGTTGAATTCATCTAGAATTCCAATGTGGTTGGTCTCTAATCCTCCGATGTTTGGTGTGATAGTTTAACCTACAAAACACAAATACCTCCTTCGGCCTCATGGCCATATCAGAATGTCCAAAATAATATAAATATAATTAAATTTCTAAAATCATCTAGATATATGAATCACAATAACATCCACACAATCTACAAATATCATTTATAGTTTTAACAACAATTATATTATCATCCAATAATTTTCCATTTCTAGGTCCACTCATAATATCCAAATATCACAAGTCTGAACAACATCCATAATATAACTATGTCAAACAGTACAACATCATAAACATATAAAGTGTCTCTAATATTCATCATGCATCATATAAGAATCAAAGTCAACAATAATCCATGATCAAATATCTAACATCATACTAAAGAAAAACTATAATAATGTCCATAATATAGTCTACAGTGTCATTTTCAATATCAAAAGGTATCAAAGGGAAGTGGGCACTACACTAATGTACCTGTGACAAGCTACTCCAATGTAGGTAGAATATAATTAATCCTAATCTACACATTCCAAGGAGATTCCAACACTTTAAAACAGGGAGAGAGAGAGAGGGTGAAAGAGAGCCTACACATCAAGTGGTGATACACTAGAAAAGGAAGTGGTGACTAAAAAAAAAGAAATACATAAAATATCTTTGTCAAATTTAAAGGAGAGGGAAGAATGAACTAGTTGCCATGGTGAGAATTCATCTAGAAAAGGGGACTCTAAGAGAGCCTAGACTAAGAAGTGACATAGACCTAGATCTAAAATCTGCCATCAAAACTCCACAATCATGACATCTTACACCTGCAAACAAGAAACAACATGACATAATACACCATGTCAAATAGTACAACATCATAAACATATAAAGGGGATCAGAGATCAAAGTCAACAATAATATGATCAAAAGTGTAACATCAGACTAAATCAAAACTATAATAATGTCCATAATATAGTCAACAGTGTCATGTTTAATATCAATAGGTGTCAAAAGGAATGGGAACTACACTAATCTACCTGCGACAAGCTACTCCAATGCAAGAATCTAATTAATCCTAATCTAACCTCCAAGGAAACAGGGAGAGAGAGAGAGGGTGAAAGAGAGCCTACACAGTGGTGCACAGAAACTTTTGAGGGTTACACCTGCAAAGTGACATGCAATACATAAATAGGGAGAAAAAACAAGATAGAGAGGCACAAAGAAACAACAAAACAATGCCAAGGGTTGAAATACACAACAAAACAAGATTTTATTTCTCTATACGGTGCAAAAACTATTACATGGGTGCTCAGAGGCATAAATATGCTCTTCAGGCATAGGAGAAGGCTTACAGGTCAAATGGAGCTAGGAAATGACTTTGACAGAGTTTTTGTACACCCCAGAATGTCTCCCCCTTCTCAAATGAGAAGTGTTATAATATATAGAGGATGAGAGAACTGAGGGAAAGAAGAGAAGCTCAGATCTTTCTCTTAAAGTTCAACCACAAATCATTCAATGCCCCCTATGAATCCACCCACAATCTGTTGATTCCACCACTCTATGTTTGTTTGGCGTGTTAAAGAAGGAAGAATGGTGGATGCAATCAAATCATATCTAGTGGTTGAAGCAATCAGATTCTGCATTAATGGCCTGAAATATTTTCCCATTTTTCACCAACGGAACCTCGTCAAATTTAAATTTTCAGGCTCCCATGGCATAGACAAGGTTGATGACATTTCCAATGGTGTCATATTTATTGAATTTCAGGCACTTGGATCAAAAGATATGACCATTTGAATATTTGAGTTGGGTCCATACAAAAATGGTGAAAACCAGTTAGCAAGAATGGGTCCGCAGGCCTAAAACTCACTTTGCACCTTCTGGCATAGAAAAATACAAAATGCAAAAATTTCTCGCACAGCCCCACAATTCATTTTTGTCAAAAAACCATTTTCAGGCCCGTCGGTATGCATTTTCCATTTGAGTGAAAATTCCTCCCCACGCCCTGCCGGCCCACATGTAATTTAGGATTAGCACGTGGGTCCTTAGGCATCATACAGAGGTGCAGCTCACTTTTATACTTTACACCTTTCAAGCCAAAATTTTTGAATTGTCTCCGATGACCCGCCTTCCCACTTTGACTTTTCAACGTGGCCACATGTAGAGCTAGCAACTAGTTTGGGGACCGCTTTTGGATTTTTCTTTTGAAGTTGCACTAAAGAGACACGTGGTGCCTTCCATGTCTTTTCTCTATTTCCTTATGTTTTGGCTCAGTCCCTTTTGCTTGGCAGAGGCTAAAAATATGACCCTGGACATGTGGAGGTTGTGATCTTGTTTAGAAACCCACTCTGAATTTTAATTTTGAAGTAGTGTCATGCTGACACTTTTCTCCTTCTGCTAGCCTGCCTTTGCTTTGACATTTCAATGAACTCTTTTTTCTTTTTAGGCTTTAGACATGTGCTGAGCTTGTGCTCATTTGGGGACTACCCTTTGAGATTTATCTTTGAAGTTGTGCTGAGTCGACACTTGGTACCTTCTGTCGAGTCGAAGACTTTTCAATGGCTGATGTGACTTTTGGGGCTCTGGACATGTGAAGGCTTTGCGCTTATTTCAGAGACTGCCATTTGGGCTTGATCCTTAGAGATGCGTCATTGTGACACTTGGCAGTGTCCACCTTCTCTTCCATACTTAGCCAATTTAAGCCCACTCTGAATCATTTGTGAAGCCTGAAGACTTTGAACCTTTTCCCCATTTCTCTCCTGAGACCCTCTAGTTTCTTTGACACTTTTGGCCTCCTTAGTCGACCTTTCTTCTCCATTTTCAAGCCCATTTGCAACTTGATCGTTAGATTTTAAATGTGGGCTCATATGAACAGAAGCGTCCCTTAAATTTCTTTTGTGTGTGGTCGTTTGATCCTTCATAGACCCTGCTCCTCCATTGTAGAATCATGTTGTTGCCTGATTGTTGGATTTGAATGTGAGTTCTCTGGCTTCTTCTATTGAGGGTAATGTTTGACCAATTTTACCCAGAGGGAAAAATTGGTATAACAGATCTCACTCACATGTTGTCCAATTTTTCTCAGATCAAGCTCTATCCCTATGACTTGGTTATGCTTGTTATGGTCCGTCTAATTACTCTAAGTGCTAAGGGAAGTCTCTTGCCACACTCAACAAACCCCAATCATAGTTTCTATATTAATTATGTTTGGTATTTTTCCATCATTATGTGGAAAAGCATGGGTAAAAAAACAATTTCCATCTATCTTTCTCGATTAATTGTTGCATTTTAATACTTGATGATTACAAATATAACCTTGATAAAAAGATATTTTTCTAAGAAAAAACCACTCTAAATTTTGTACTAATGTTTTTAATAAAATTCCTTGAACTTAACATTGGATAGTAATTTGATTTAGTTGTTTTAGAAAAAAATATATATTCCTATGCTTTTGGTTTAACTTTTCTATACTCTAGGAAATTTAAGGATTTTTTTATGCTTAAATGCAACTTTTAGGAAATTTTTGTGTTGATTAGAGGGTTTTTAAATTTTTTGTAATTTTGAAGAATTTTTTTCTGGAGGTATAGGTTGGATTTTAAATTGGATTTCACTAGAAAATAAACTTACCACCTCCACCACACTCTTCAGGAATTCATTCCCTAATACTTCCATCAACATTTTCCAATGGAATTTTTGAATCCCATCTTCCACAGTAATACGTGGATTTGCAGATGCAGGTGGGAGGTTTTGAAGGTGTAAATTAGTTAAAATATAGAGGAAGGAAAAGTAATTGATTAATTAATATAGTCACCTTAAGCAAGCAACATATTCAAGTAGGCCTTGAAATTGACAGGCTTTAGGATGTTTTTGTGATTTTGACCGTATAATAGAGGTGAAATGGTTTATAAACCATAAACAATGAAATGCTGAAAATTTTCTAAACCATAAGATTTTTAAGTGATTCATATAAAAATACAATACCTTTTTATATATATGAACATATTATAGAAATATTTCTAAAAATTATTGGAATTTACACAGGCCTAAAAAATCTAAACTGTCAGCATATTTATATTTGACAGGCACAAATAATTTGAAATTTTAGGTCTGTATCCAAAAAAATTCCATTTTTTTGGTGAGTCTCGTAAATAAGGGTTCCCACATTTGGCAGAAAGTTAAGCCAATATTCCTATTTAAATTTCCCTAAAAGGAACCTACTTATAATTTTTTTACCAACATCAAAATTACCCACACTAGTCAAATGTTTTCCACTCTTTCCAATCTCTTAGATGACTGATTGTGATCAAGATGGATTAATTAAATTCATTAGGAACGAAAGCTGATTTAATATTTAATATGACCACCTTAAATAGTAGCAAATTCAAAAAAAATTCATCACCAAACCGTTTGGATAAGGATGTGTGCCTACCGTTAACATCGTGAGGATTTGTACTTTTGTGGGCATCTCAATAGATAATCGTATTGAAAAAAATGATAAATAAATACTATACTATATACCTATTACACTAAACTAAGAAAACAATAAGAAAGAAACAATACCTCTGAACTTCCTTGTTTGTGCTTCACTCACATCCTGATAAAGGTTGTCTCTATTGCCACTTGGACAACCACGTCATAACATCTCAGGTGCCACGTAGGTTTCTAGGGCAGCAAGTGAGATATTATAGAGGTTTTATTTGAACCGTCTCCATTTTGGGAAGTAGGCATAATGCTTATTAAAGAATTTATAGAAGCCAAACATATTAAATAATTTATAGAAGCCAACATGGAGACCTGTAACTTGGTTGGTAAAGTAATAGTAGTTATGCAGGTGAGATACCTCCCAAATACTTACTATGCTTATGTTTCTATAATACATTAGAACAATTATTTTCATTATGAAAGGTAGACGTCTAAGGGAAAACAATGATCTTAATTGTCACTCATTTTTTTAAAGTACCGACTCAGTGGGAACCACAACATTATAATAGAGAACATGAAAATTTATCAGTTAAACCCACTACATTTAATTTTTAGGTAAGGTAGTTTTTAAGATTGCTGCAAACTGAGAAACCAATTTAGTGTATGAGACCCGCTTGTAAAATCCCACACCAAAATTGTTTTTCAATTTATCATATATTGTATATGTTGGTACTCAGAATTGTCTTGTCCCATTTATGCCCTTGAAGATTTATTGATTCATGACCTCTTTCATTTTATCCTTCCCCATTTTGTATTTGGTCAGTCTTTGTTGCCATTTTAATCTGCTCCTGGGTTGAAGATCATGTGTGGGTTCATATTTGTCTCATGGTTCTTTTGTTACTCTGGAAAAGCTCTATATTTTGAGTCTCCCATGATCCGTTCCTTCAAAACTCACATTTTCCCATTTCCTCCATTTTCCACAGTCAAGATCTGCTATCCTTGTCATTTTTTCCGTAAATACTCAAGGAGAAATGAGTTGATTTGTCCCTAACGATCGTGTTTGAGCCTTGCAACATTTTAAATTCTTTGTCCTTGAAGAAAACCTCATTTTCTGGCTCGAATGGATGTTTATCTATGTTTTATGGTTTGACGGGCATTTCTCTTGGTCAAATTTACATCATTTAGTCAACAGGGAAATTTGGCACCTCCTGGTTGGATGCGGGTCAGCTTAACACTTTGGAAATTCTATAAAAAGCCTCAACATTAAAATGTGTCCACGTGGAGGAACGACGATTGTTTGAGAATCAACTTTTTGGTTTGGCTTTGAAGTAACGCAGGGAGGAAACATGGAGGCTTCCACTACTTGGCCCAGAATTAGAAAATTTTTATGCAAATGGAAATAGTTTGGCAGAACAAGGACACGTGACTAGCTCACGCTTGTTCAGGGTATTCATCTTGGGCGCCATCTAAGAGAAGTGCTATGCGCACACATGGGGCACTCTACTCACTTTGAACTTTACTTAGACTTTTCAATGGCCAAAAGTAGACTACCTTGGAGCTTAAAAGGTCGAACATTCCGTTGAGCTTCAAGCGTTCAAAAAAAATTTTCTAGAGCAGGACACGTGGCAAGCCCGCGTGTATTCAAGGTATCAAATTTTTGGGACCATCTCAAGGTGTGTCATGGTGACACGTGGAAATTTGATAAGTCATAAGGTGTACGGAAGCAGACCATCGAAGGTGACTTAAAATTTTCACCTCTTTGCCTCATAAAGGTTAAAACATCAAAATGGCCTACAAGCCCGATGGGAAATAGTCAATGTTTTACCTTGGTCAACGGCAGAGGTGCGGACCCATGGAGGAAAATTGGAAAATTTTCCTTTTGAGAAAAAAGAGTTAAAAGTAAAAGGGAAAGCATAGTTCCATTGGGAACCAACATTGGGACACATGTCAAAAGTATTTTTCATGGGTGGAGCTGTGGGGAAAACTTGGAAAATTTTCCTTTTTCTAAAAGAGAGTCAAATGGAAAAAATTCTCTGCACGTTTCCTTTGGGACCCACCTTAGGACACGTGTCGGCCCATTTTCAGAAGTGGAGGTGCGGAGCAAAATGGGAAATTTTTCCATTTTTTCAAAAGGGTCAAAAAAGGTCAAAGGAATCCCCTGAGCCTATGTTTTCATCTTCCACGTCGATGAACGACATTCAAAATCAAAGATCAATGACTGCTGAGCATCTAAATCTGATTTTCCCCCCCATTTTTTCTATTAAAACTCCTGAGAGTGTGAGTCTTCATGATTTCTTTCTATTTTCTACACGCAAAACAGAGGAATGAGTTAATTTTGATATCTAGAGTCTGGTGGGGGAGATTTGGAGACGAATTTTTCCATTAAAACGGTCTGACTCTCAAGCCCAATCTTGTTTTTTATTTTTCTTCTCCTAAGCACACAAGGGGTTAGATTTGATAGATATCAGGTGTGTAAGTGGTTGGTGAATGGATGGAGGTGTGTTTTTCTCAAGAAACGAGTTGAATGCGGGAAGAAATCGAAGAGATTTTCCCTCGAGCACCTAGAGACTTTTGCAGATCTGATTCTGTGAATCATGAAAGAATCATGGCAAGTACTGGTGCATCTAATTTTTTTTTCTTTTTAGAGGAAGGGCTCTATTTGAAATGCTATAAAGGGCATGAATTCATCGTGCAAAATGGTTGGGAGTTTTTGGAAAAGATCAGGACTAAATCTCTCCAACAGAAAAATCTTGACAAAGCCCATCCATTTTGAGAAGCCATCTAGAGAAGAATGTGTATCTCTCTTTGTGTCAAATTTGATCATGTCAAGGTGGTTGCAAGTGTAAAACCATTGAAAAGCTTTGATATTTTCTAGAAACTTTCCCTTGCTGATAAATTTTATCAAACTTTGAGTTATTCAGTGTCAATCTTGAGTAAAGTGTATTTATTTCATTTCTGAATACATAAAGGTAGTTTTTCTTATTTCCATTGCAATCTTGTACAAAAATATAGTCCAATCACATAGGTCTCATTCCTTGTGATAGTTTACGTGGCATCTACAATTTCATTTCTCAGAAGAGCCTTCATCTAGGAATGAGATAAATGGTTTAAAATCACTTTTATTTCATTTTGTTGATAGAGATTATCTGTAAGCCTCTGGATGAACATAAGGCATGACTTGGTTTAAATATTGGTGCTTTATTGGGTCCTATGACTTGAGCCTTCATGACAGAATCCCACAGGTTGTGTGAAAGAGTTCTTATCTAGGCCTCCATTGAAGCACATATTCTAGTTGAGGAAACAATTTAACTTTTTGTGGCATTTTGTTGATTGAATATTTCCATTTCACATAATCTCTCAAGGATCTAGTGAGTCAAGTCCATCCTGTCTCCCCTTCCACCAAAATTCATTTAACAACAACCAATCCTACCCATACTACCCCTATTTTTTTTCTATATACCCACACTAGACCAAAATCTTTTTACTAAAGTATGCACAATAGATCAGGTTTCCAAATGTCTTTAGTAACCTTTTCCTTGTTGTAAAAGTATCTCCATGATCTGGAAGTGACAACTCGTGATAGTCAGATTTGGTGTGTTGATCATATTTTCCCCAATGTCTTCTCTACAAAATTTATGCAAAAGAAGGGTACCTGTATCTCCTTTCTAATAAAATAGGTTACAAAATAGGTTCTCTTACCTTGGTTCAAATGCACAACCTAAAATAGTTAGGATAAGATCATATCCTTTTAAGGTTCTACCCATCTCTCCACAAATCCAAGTAATAAAGGGACAGTCAAACCTCCTCATTGGCTACAAAACGACATATATTTATGATTTTTCTACCTCTAACCTCCATGTTAAATCAATGTCGTTGCTTGGCTTGAAAAGGAGAACAAATTTGGGTACCAACATTAGTGGCACCATTGCCAGGCATCTGATTTATGTTGCCGAAAACTTAGTTCAATTTAATCCACGTGCATACATATTTGAAGCCATATCTATTTGACCTATTAACAACACAAACATCAGTGGTGCCGTTTCAGGGGGATCTGATTTACATTGTTAGGAAATTAGTTCAATTTAATCCACGTGCATACATATCTGAAGCCATATCTATTTGGCCCATCAACAACATAAACATCAGTGGCACCATTAATGGGGACATTGTGATACAGTTCATACTTAGACCCTAGTAAACATTCCTTGTATGCTCTAAAGTGCTAGAAATCCATTTTAAAAATCATCTTGTGTTCAGGTTTGTAAGAGGTTTCAAAGTCACAAGTTTTGTTATGCAACTTATCTAGTTTCCACAAGTTTTGCAATGGTATTTATTGATAATTTTTGTTAAAGAAAGGTCATATTTTTTCGTTTCTAGTTTCTAGTGCTGATAGACACTTGACAGAACATTTTTAGTGCATTTGCACAACTAAGGTGAAAATACTTAGTGGTGACTCCATGTTGATTTGATTCTTATAAGGACCAGTATCTTAAACGTTTATCAAGTAAGATTTGTTACTAATATTTGCAAAGCTGGAAGGAAGAAGATATTTCTTTACTAGGGATCCTACTAGGACATTGTTTCCTGAGTTAGGAAAAGCAAAGTCAGAAGGAAGAAAATCCTGGAGAGTTGTGGGAGAATAGCAAACAAGAAAATGGATCACCATTGAAGAAAGTGAGTGGCCCATCATTGAATATTGCAGCTCAAGTGCATTTGAATCAAGAAACCTCTTTGTGGATTTGAACTCTCCAGATGGAGAGGGACCTTCATTTGATTTTGAAATGTTTTCTTCACACTCTGCAAATATTTTTTCTGAGGTTGATAGGTATTTCCAAGAACCAAGGCCTTTAGGGGGTATCCATTTTGAAAATTATACTCTTGTGTTCCAAGAACCTTCTGCTCCCCATTTGTTTTATCATCCCTCCAAGATCACCCCCTCAAATCAATATGGCTCAACCCAAGCCTCCATTTTTTGTAAACACCTTTGGACCTATAAATTTTGTGGGAATGGATGGTTACCCAAATGCATTTCCTCAAGATGCAATGAACATAATGCAAAAGTTCCAAGGATATAATCCTATTACTGGTGACAAACATCTAAAGCTCTTCCTCAATATGATTTTATATTTTGAGATTGAGCATGAATGTGTATACATCAAATTGTTTGTTCACACTCTAGAGGAAAATGCAAGGGATTGGTACAAAGAATTTCCAGATAACTCGATTGACTCTTGGGCTGAGATGAGCAATCCATTCAAATTACAATATGTTGATAGGACTGATCCTAGGTTTCTTCTATTAGAATTTGAAAACATCAAGAAGAATCCTAATGAGTCAGTACATGACTTCAATATAAGGTTCAATAAAACCTCGAGGAGATTTCCTATTAGGATAAGGCCATGTCATGATTCATGTTTGATCAAATATACTGATGCATTTGATAAAAAGGTTGCTTACTACTTTAGGGACAAGAACCCTACCAACTTGAGGAAAGACATTCACTATGGCCCTAGAAATATAGAATAATATCAAGGCAATAGGAAAACCTCCTAAGAGGTAATGTGTGAAGATGGCTAACCTAGAAAAACCTCAGACAAGAAAGGCTACTAATTTGGAAGAAGTGGTGAAATATTTGGAAGGGGATGTCAAGGAGATCTCCTATAAGCTAGCGTAAGATGAGAAAGGAGTTGGGTAGAATTCACAAGGACAACACAAGCAATAGGGTCCAAGACAGGTTCAAAAATCACCAAATATCTGATGACAGAGGCAAGGGAGCTATTAGATTTGGAAATAGGTAGCCTCAAGGAAGAGAAAGTAGAATGGTACTTGATCCTTTGGCTACCAGAGTTACTGTGGTGGAAGAGACAAAAGTCATTGATTCATGTGACATATGTTTCATGCCCCATGCTCCATGTGAAGAAGATTAGAAAGAAGAAGAGCAAGCTGATGATAATGATGATGATTTTTGCATGATGGGATGCTCCACTAGCTCATAACAAAGGGCAACCTCAACTGAGGTGATAAGTGCTAGAACCAATGCCTCTTTTTGGGAATACATCCATAGAGTACATATTCTCCCTCCCTCTCATACTTTAGAAGTAGATAATGTACAAGATTTTGAATTGCCCAATAATGAATTTGAATATTTAAGGGCTTTAATGATAAAAATGTATGATGGAGGAATCCCATATGAGGAAGACATGAAATTATTAATGAATGTTGTTGTGGCTCAAGAGAAGGAATATAACACAAGAAGTAAGGTTGTCAAAAGGGTCAGGCCTCAGGTCAAGCCAAAAGCTCCCTTACTTTCTAACATTCCTAAAGAGGTGCATAGGAAAGATCCATCTGCCAAAAGCCGTGACATTTCCAAGAAAAAATCATACCCCTCCTTATGCTCAAGCTATCAAGAATCCTATGCCACCCAATGAATGTATCAGCTTTCCTTCCAATACTGCCTTGCCCAAGAATGTCCCATATGACATTACCTGAATTTTAAGTCAAATCAAAGTCTCTGTCCCAATTATTGAGTTGCTTAGGATTCTTGAGCACAAAAAGAGAGCATTTGAATACTTGGGATTGAATGAAGAGAGGACTTCCTTGGGGAGAAATGTGAACATTGTGGAGAATCCTCTAGCCATTGAAGATTCTAAGACACCATCACCATCAGAAGAGCTAGCGAGAACCACTTGAGGTTTATTTGGGGACATCTTTGGTAGAATCTCAGTTGAATGTGGGATCCATTCTTCACTACTTTGATAACCAAGGATAGGCTGCTCCATAACTGCATGTTTGACTCAGGGGCATCATGTAATGTCATGCCTTTGGAGGTCATGAATGAGCTGAATAATAAGGGTAACAACAACATATGGGAAGTGTCACTGCCATGGACTCACAGAGAGGTGCCAGTAGTGGGATGTGTGAAGGGTTTGGTGGTGTAGCTTGTAGCCTACCCAGGTAAAATTTTAAAACTTGATGTTGTCATAGTTGATTGCCCAACCAAGTGGGGTATGTTGCTGTCAAGAAATTGGGCTACAAGTGTTGGTGGTAGTGTCCAAATGGACATGTCTTATGCCACCATCCTAGTTGAGGGCAGCCTTGTCAGATTATATGGGGAGAAGAAAATGTTGCACCTTATTTAGGATCCCAACAATGCATCCTATGAAGTATTATATACAAATGTTGATGCTCGACAACTTTGTGGGATTTTCTGATGGAAAAGAGACACAAGATTGAGGAGTCAAAGTGTCTTGAGTAGGAAGGCTCTCCTTGGACTTTATTGTTTTATGGAGCTTGCTCCAAATTTGGAAATGGTGTTGGTGTTGTCCTAATTTATCCAAGCCAAGAAAGGTTTGTTTTTTTCCTTTAAGCTTAACTTTGAGTGTACTAACAATATTGCTGCAGTAATCAGGCATTGTTGTTAGGTTTAAGAATTTCTTGGAATGTATGGTGTCTGGGACATCATTGTCAAAGGAGACTCAGAATTGGTTGTCAAGCAAGTCAGAAAATTGTATGCCACAAAGAATCAGCGACTGAAACAGTACAAGCATGCAGTTTGGGACTTCATTGAGATGTTTGACTCCTTCAACATTGTGCATCATGACAGAAGGTTCAATGACTTGGAAAATAGGCTTATAGTGTTGGGTTCTCGCTTTGACAACTGTAAAATATCCCCTTATTGTGAATATGAGGTAGAGGTAGTGACAAGACCCTCTATCCCTAACAATATAAAACATTGGCAGGTTTATGATGACAAGGCTTAGGTCAAAAGGTTCCTATAAAACGATGGAGAGTTTTTCTAATCAAAACATTGATTGGGAGCCAATGGTCTGTACAAAAGAGGGGAAGGAAACCTTATTTGGGAAAGGCATCATCCAACTAAAGACCAACACCATTCCTAGAGGGCTATTTGTTCTTGAATTAAATTTTGATAATGCTGACTGCATTATTAATAGGCATATGGAAGCCTCGAGGGATGTTGAGGAGCATGACCTTGTCACAAAGGAGAGAAATCAAGGAAGATTTGGTTGGGCAGCAGTCTTCAGAAGAGATGAAAAGCAGTCATACATCCAGTTGTTAATGAAATACCAAGATTGCATGGCTTGGACCTATTCTGAGCTTGAAAGCATACATAGAGAAGACATTGTTCCAGCATGAGATTCCCTTGGAGCCTAGTGGAAAACCCTTCAGGTAGAAGTAAGAGGCCAATTAATCCTCTGTTATCTCTAAAAATTCAAGAGGAGCTGAAGAAGCTAAGGGATGGAGGAATTATCCATCCCACAAGGTATTCTTCTTGAGGTTGCCAACCTAGTGCCAGTAAGAAAGATGAATGGTGACATCAGGTTGTGTGTGGACTTTAGGAATCTAAATAAGGCCTCAATGAAGGACAACTATCCTTTACCTAACATGGAGCACATGTTGTAGTTGGTGACTGGTTCTGAGTTGCTTTCTACTTTAGATGGCTTCTCTGGTTATAATCAATTCATGGTGAAAGAATCAGAAAGGATCAAGACAACCTTCACTACTCCATGGGGAACGTATGTATATCTTAGGATGCCCTTTGTTCTGATGAATCCTGGAGCCACTTTTGAGAGAGCAATGGATGTTGATTTTTCTGAGTTACATCAATGACTTTATTGTTGTTTACCAAGATGATGTAACAGTGTTTTCAAGAAGGAGAAGTGACCATTTGCTGCACTTAGAGAAGATGCTAATCAGATGTAGGGAATATGGCATCTCACTCAATCCAAATAAATGTCCATTTTGGAGTGTAGAAGGAAAAATTTCTCGGTCACATTGTGTCACAGGAAGGAGTGATGAGTGATCTAGAAAGAGTGGAGGCCATCAGCAAATTCCCAATCCCAAGAACCAAAAAAGGAATTCATGTCCTTCTTTGGGCAGATAAACTTCATTAGAAGGTTTATATCAAACTTTGTTGAGTTGAATATCCCAATCAACGTCCATGTTAAAGAAGGGTAAGATCATCAAATGGGAAGAAGTTTCCATCCAAGATTTCAATAGAATCAAAGAGGCATTGAAGCATGGCCACTATTTTAGCAGCCCCAGATTACAAGAAACCTTTCTAGCTATTTTATTTCACTTCAGAAAAACACTATTTCTTCTATCTTGCTACAGAAGGGTGATGAAGGGGCTGAGAGGCCCATTTCCTTTCTCAGTAAGGCTTTGTAAGGAGCATAACTGAAATACACCATCATGGGAAAGTAGGCATTTTCCTTGATCAAAGCAACAAAGGTTTTCAGGGCCTTATATTCTAAGTTCAAAAGTTGTTTCTTATGTTCCCCATACCATGTTAAAAGACATTCTGTTAGAGATGGAAGTCTCAAGTAAAAGATGTGGAAAGGTGAAAAAATTGTAAGAGTATGATATGGACATCCAAACCATGAAGTTGGTGAGAGGTTTAGGGAAATCTAAGCTCATGGCTGAGAGAAACTTGTATACCATTGAGGTAAATGAGATTGAGGAAGAAAGGGCAGTTTTTTTTGAAAGATTGATGAATTCTGGGTGGTACAAGGATGTGATGTTCTATCTCAGACACTTAAACTACCCATGAGCATTTGAATAAGAACTAGAAAAGAGCTCTTAAGTTGGCTTCCCACAAATATGTCATTACTGATTTTGGGTTGGCATGGAAGAACCTAGAGGGAGTCCTCTTAAGATGCATCACTGAAGATGAATCCCCCAAAATAATTGTTGATCTCCATGGAGGAGTTTGTGGGGGGGATTTTGCTACAAGAGTCATAGCACATAAGATCCTAAGGGCTGGTTATTGGTGGCCAACTCTTTTCAAGGATGAAACCATGTTGGTAAGAAGATGTGAGAGTTGTCAACATTTCTCTGGAAGGCTTGAAGGCTTCAGGCTCCCTACCTTTGCAATCTGTATCAATTGAAGCCCCATTTAAGAAATGGGGAATGGACTTCATTGGTGAGATTTCAGACCCTTCAAGCACTGGCTATAAGTGGATTCTTGTAGCCACTGATTAATTTACCAAGTGGGTGGAAGCAATCCCCACCAAGAAGGCTACACACCAAGTTGTCATGGATTTTGTGCTAACCAAAATTATTTTTAGGTTTGGAGTACCAGTCAAAATCATAGTTGATAATGTCATGAGTTTCAGGGCTAGACCTCTGGTGGAAATGTGTAAAGGATATGGGATCAATATGACATATGCCTCTAATTATAATCCCCAAGGAAATGGACAAGTTGAGTCCAGCAGTAAGAATTTGTTAAATATTATCAGAAGAACCTTGGAGTTGAACAAGAGAAAATGGGGTGAACAATTGAAGTTTGTTGTCTGGGCTAATAGGATCACTGTCAAGAAAACCACTGGAAAGAGTCCATTTGAGTTGGTAAATGGGACTTAGGCCCTACTGCCCCTACATATGAAATTATCTTCATACCAGTTCATTCAACAACTAGAAGATCAAGAAGTGAGTCCTCATGATGCCTGCATCAACCAAATTGTTGAGCTTGATGAAGAGAGGAGGGCATCTCACTAGAGGAATATAAGGTTCAGAGAAAAGCTAAAGAAATTGTTTAACAAGAAGCTCACTCTTAGAGCCTTTAATATTGGAGATATTGTGCTATTATGGGATAGTAGGCTAGACCGATAAGGGCAAGCATTGAAATTTGGATTCATTGTGAATGGGCCCTTACTCCATTGACATCAGAATTGGTTAACACACCTTCTTCTTGAAAGATCTAGAAGGTGAATTGCTTGAACTACCTATTAATGGCAGGCATATGAAGTATTTCTTGGATTGATTCCTCTCAATCAAGGTAAACACCTCTTGTACAGTGTATGATTTGTTGTTTGTTTCTTGTTTTGTGTTTTGGTTCGTCGTGGTCCTTGGTGACCTGTTTTTGCTATCTTCTTTGTTTGTTTTTGGAGATGGCTTCGTTTATCTACTCTGTGAGCTGACTATATCACCCAATGTATATTTTTACACTTGGTCTACTATTTTTCTTGTGGCTCTCACAGCGAGTGCCTATCCCCAAGTTGGAACCAATGTTGGTGCTTAGAATTGCCTCACCCAATTTATGCCCTTGAAGAATTATTTATTCACGACCTCTGTCATTTTATCCTTCCCCATGTTGTGTTTCGCCAATCTTTTTTACCATTTTAATTTTCTCTTGGGTTGAAGATCATGTGTGGGTCCGTATTTATCTCATGGTTCCTTTGATCCTCTAGAAAAGATCTATATTTTGAGTCTCCCATGCTCCGTTCCTTCAAAACTTGCATTTTCCCATTTCCTCCATTTTCCACAGTCAAGATCTTCTATCCCTGTCATTTTTTCCCTAAATAATCGAGGATAAATGAGTTGACGTGTCCCTAAGGATTGTGTTTGAGCCTTGCAATAGTTTAAATTCTCTGTCCTTGAAGAAAACCTCATTTTATAGGTCAAATGGACGTTTCTCTGTGTTTTACGGTTTGACGGGCATTTCTCCTAGTCAAATTTGCATCATTCAGTCAACAGAGAGACGTGGTACCTCTTGGTTTGATGTGGGTCAGCTTAATACTTTAGAAATTCTATAAAAAGCCTCAACTTTAAAATGTGTTCACATGGAGGAACAACACTCGTTTAAGAATCACGTGAAGTAGCACCGGGAGGACACATGGAGGGCTGACAGGAAAGGGACATGTGGAGGCTTCCGCTGCTTGGCCTGGACATAGAAAATTTTTATGTAAATGGATATAGTTTGGAAGAACAAGGACATGTGGCTAGCCCACGCTCGTTCAGGGTCTTCAACTTGGGCGCCATCTAAGAGAAGTGCCATGCGGACATGTGGGGCACTCCACTCACTTTGTATTTTACTTAGACTTTTCAATGGCCAAAAGGAGACTACCTCAGAGCTTGACAAGTGGCACCTTTTGCTAAGCTTCAAGCCTTCAAACAAATTTTTCTAGACCAAGACATGTGGCGAGCCCGAGCTCATTTAAGGTATCAAATTTTTGGGGACCACCTCAAGGTATGCCGTGGTGACACGTGGCAATTAGAAAAGTCACAAGGGGTATAGAAGCAGACCATCGGAGGTGACTTAAACTTTTTTCCTCTTTACTTCATATAGGTTAAAACATCAAAATGGCCAGCAAGCCCAATGGGAAATAGTCAATGTTTTGCCCCGATCAACAGCAGAGGTGTGGACCTGCGGAGGAAAATTGGAAAATTTTCCTTTTGAGAAAAAAGAGTTAAAAGTAAAGGGAAAAGCGTACTTTCACTGGGACCCACATTGGGACATGTTTCAAAAGTATTTCTCAATGGCAGAGCTACGGGGAAAACTTGGAAAATTTTCCTTTTTCCGAAAGAGAGTCAAATGGTAGAATTTCTCTGCATTTACTTTTGGACCCACCTCAGGACACGTGTTGGGCCCATTTTTAGAAGCGAAGGTGCGGAGTAGAATGGGAAATTTTTTCATTTTTTCAAAAGGGTCAAAAAAGGTCAAAGGAAGACCTCGAGCCTATTTTTTCCTCTTCCACATGAATGGGAGACATTCAAAATTGAAGATCAATGGCTGCTGAGCATCTAGATCTGATTTTTCCCCCTTTTTTTTGTAAAACTCCTAGGAGTGCGAGTTTTCATGATTTATTGCTATTTTCTACATGCCAAACAGAGTAGTGAGTTAATTTTGATATTTAGAGTTTTTTGGGGGAAATCTAGAGATGAATTTCACCATTAAAACGTTCTGACTCTCAAGCCCTATCTACTTTTCTATTTTTCTTCTCCTTAGCATGCAAGGGGTCAAATTTGATTAATATGGGGTGAAAGTGGTTGGGAAATGGATGGAGGTGTGTTTTGCCTTAGAAAGGAGTTTAATGCGGGAATAAATCGAAGATATTTACCCTCGAGCACCTGGAGACTTTTACAGATCTGGTTCTGTGAGTCATAAAAGAATCATGGCAAGCACTAGTGAATTTAATTTTAATTTTTTTTTTGGATGAAGGGGCTCTATTTTAAATTCTATAAAGGGCATGAGTTCATTGTGTAAATTGTTTGGAGTTTTCAGAAAATATCAAGACTAATTCTCTCCAGCAAAAAAATATTGACAGAGCCCATCCTATTTGGGAAGCCGTTTAGAGAATCTTGTATATCTCTCTTTGTGTCAAATTTGATCATATCAAGGTCGTTGCAATTTTACAGCCATTGACAAGCTTTGATATTGTTCTGAGAACTTTTCCTTGCTGATAAATTTTATCAAACTTTGAGTTATTTGGTTTCAATCTTGAGTAAAGTTTATTTATTTCATTTCTGAATGCATATGGGTATTTTTTCTTCTTTCTATTGCAATCTTGTACCAAAATATAGTCCAATCTCATAGGTCTCAGTCCTTGTGATGGTTTATTCAGATATGAAATTTTAGTTCTCAGAAGAGCCTTCATCTGGGAATGGGATAAATGGTTTAAAATCACTTTTGTTTCATTTTATTGATAGATATTATCTGTAAGCCTCTGGGTGTACCTCAGGTGTGACTTGGTTTAAATAATGGTGCTTTATTGGGTCCTATGACTCGAGCCTTCATGACAGAATCCCATAGGTTGTGTGAAAGACTGCTAATCTGGGCCTCCATTAAAGCACATATTCTAGTTGAGGAAACAATTTTATTTTTTTTGGCATTTTGTTGATTGAATCTTTTTGTTTCACATAAGCTCTCAAGGGTCTAGTGAGTCAAGTCCATCTTGTCTCCCCTCCCACCAAAATCCATTTAAAAACAACCAATCCTACCCTTATTACCCCTGTTTTTGCTTTATATACCCACACTAGACCAAAATCCTTTTACTAAAGTATGCATAATAGATCAGGTTTCCAAATATCTTTGGTAACCTTTGCCTTGTTTTGAAAGTATCTCCATGATCTGGAAGTGACAACTCATGAGAGTCAGATCTGGTGTGTTGATCATTTTTTCCCTAATGTATTCTCTATAAAATTTATGCAAAATAAGGGTACATGTATCTCCTTTCTGATAACGGAGGTTACAAAATAGGTTCTCTTACCTTGATTGAAAGGCACAACCTAAAATAGTTAGGATAAGATCATATCCTTGTAAGGTACTACCCATCTCTCCACAAATCCTTGCTTCTTGGCTTGAAAAGGAGAACAAATTTGGGTACCAACAGTATATAGTTTAAATGTTTTACTTCTTTTAGTTGTGACCCTTTGACCAAGCTTTTCATAAATCCATCTTACCAAATCAAAGGCATATGGATTTGGAGAAGACCAAAAGCTACTTTAAGTTATTATGTATACAACACACTAATATTATAAATAAATAGATTTTGAAATTTTTATCACTAGCTAATTATAATCTATGATTATCTTATCCATAATTAAGATATATTTTAATAACTAACCCATTAACATAAATCTTAACTAGTATGTTATTTTTTCAGTAATTATGTTTGATGTACTTTAAATTATTTGATCAAGAAAACAATAAATTGCCTTATAATTATGAAGCTTCAGTGTTGAAGTTGTTGTGGGTAGTTGTGTACATGAATTGAAAGCAAGTCAGATATGAAATAGGCAAGGAAAAGATAATTAACACAAGGGATTACACTGGATAAATCCAATGGGGAAAAATCTAGAAGAGTGTGGTTGTGCCTTCTATTTGAGAAGCCATGAATATTTTTCCGTTGTGGAATTCAAAAACCCATTCCCTTCTGTATTTCACTAGCAAATTAGGAAACTCTAACAAGCAACAATATTTAACATGCTTGAAATAGTTCACTCGTTTGTTTATAAACACCTTGCAATGGATTAATTTCCTGCTGATAAGTAGGGCACATGGGCTATGGAATTAGCCAACTATTTACTTTTTCTCGAGGATTTGTTTTACTCTACCAAACCTAGTAAGCGGTCCTTCTAGCACAACATATACAACGTTTCCATGTTTTACAGGCTTCCCAATTCCTTATATAGTTTTGATGATTTTTTTTCAAATTCTTGGAGCATCTATGATCTATTCAGAAGCTATAGTAACCACGAGTACAAAAATAAAAATATATCCATGTATTACTTTGTACAAAATGTCTCCACTCAAAAACTAAATTACCATTTATCGTCTCTACAAAATTGTTCGAAAAGAGTAATCTAGGTTTATGATTTTTCTACCAAGTCATACCGGTACATGATATGTTGGGATCAATGTCAAATTCTATTATTCATAGACACAGAAAAAGATAGGATTTAATGCTTACAGTTAAATAACAGACTAACCATATGGAACTTAAAGAAATCATATCATGGGACATAGTTAAAATTTGTACAGTAAAAATAAAAATAGGAATCCGTACCTTGAATATGATATAACCCTTCTTAGTAGAAGATGTAAGAGGCTCTTGTGTAATAAATTGAGCATACTCGGGGATAGAGTGCTGACAAACTGAAACTAGGAAACTTCAAAAATTATGAGTGAACTAGAATGTTTTTAGAGAAAAACCACAAATTTCAAATGTATTTGAAATGGTGTTTTTTTGGTTAGGTTTAGGACAGAAATCATGGAAAAAATTGTGTAAGATGGACACGTGCAAATAATCCTAAAAGATGAATACCATATAAATAATGGATAGACTTGACTTATACTAAAGAAACAACTAGTATTTATGAATGGAAGGTATAATGTGATCATCAATAAAAAAAATTAGTATTAATGCTGATGAAAGTTTGCAAAAATAATTGGAAACATAAGAAATAAATATATAATCATTTCATATAGAATTAAAATAATTAGTTTGAAATATTGTTAATAAAATAGTCATATTCATGTTTAGAAAATTATGATTAGTAATGTAAAAATTAAATAATTAAACATTTATAATAATTGTATATAATATAAAAAATGGAAATATGTAATGTTTTATATTTTATGGAATGATGGTGATTAAGTATTATTCATGAGTTATATATTAATATTGAATGGTATTTATTAACTTATTAAACCATAAATTTAAGTTATAAAATTAGTCTTCTACATTCTATAGACACAATTTACATGGATTTATCTATACTATTTTTATAAAGATGCAAACAAATTAAAATTTCAATTTTGTTGGTTTTTTATTGATAAAGAAATAAACTTTTAAATTTATCATTGGATCCATAGAATTAGATATTCTATCGATGTTATGCATGATTTATTTATATATTTAAAAAATTGAGGTTTTTTTTTATTTAGAAATTGTATTAAACATAAACAATTATCACTTTTTGTCTTTATCATTAATACACTTTTTTCTGATTGAGAATTTAATACACATTTATTTGAACTTTTCTAGATTTTAAAATGTCTCTAAAACCACATTAAATGCCTCTAAAACTATTTCCTTGTACCCTTTCTAGTTGCCTTAATTTTCTTAAATTATTTTCTTTAATCCCCATAGAAACATTCATTAAAACCTACTAGAAAGGTTACATTTTTAATGTAATACACTAAAGCCCTAAGTGGCCAAATTAACCTAATTACACCATACGTTTGATTTATTTAAAATTTGCAACCATAATATGAATATTTTCACGTAACAATTGTGGGGTTGATTCTTAATCATTGGATCAAATCAATAGGGACCACAAGATTAGATCTACCCAAAATAAGCCATATTCATCCTTAAGGGAGTCTTCTTAAGAATTTCTTACCCTAAGATCATTCATTTGTTTCTCTTTGGTTTGCAGGTTGAAGGAATGGATGCCACGGGTCAAGGGAAAATCATAAAGGAGTCTTATTGGATCCAATGTGCAAAAATAAGGTGGATTTCATCCGTTTGGCTCCTCTAGAATAGTTGAATCTTAGATTTAATCATGTATTCCTAGTTATTTATTACAATGCAAGCATCTATCCTAGATCTGGTTTGAGATCTATTATTGATTAGTTCCTTTTTTGTTTGTTTTGATGGATGGAGAAAAAACCCCATTTTTTAGAGAAAGAGTTTTATGTATTCAAATCCCTATATGAAGGTGGTAATATGGATCTAAACAAGCATACACGACCGTCACATGATGGATCTACCTTTAGGTGAAGTCTAGATCCACAAGAGCCAATGGTTTAGCCAGAAAAACATTTTTTTAAAAACAATCCATGCACAGGTGACCTGTAGTGCCAACTCCTCTTCGACTTCTATGTTATTATGATTATGCTTATTAGAGATTAGAGTTATGGACACTTCTATCACATTTTAGTTATTGAGAGATATGGAAATTGTTATATTTGATTACTTAATTAATAGATAGTATGGATGTTTAGACTTATGACATGATTTACAAGATGGATTATATGCATGTTTCGGATATTTCAACAATTGATGATCTTGATTTTATAACTAGAATACTAAATTTAATTTGATACTTATATGTTTTCTAGATGATTTAGTTGATTTCATGATCTTATTGCTATTTGATAATTTATAAAATTGAAATAATTGAAATCATGAACATTGGTGAATTACTTGTTAGAGATGGTTAGTTGTGATAATTGATGATATGTATATACATTTGTTTTTACTATTTCTATATCATTAATATAATCATGAGGCCAGAAAGGCATTGTCTTCACTTTTACAGGTGTTCGCAACACAATAAACCAAAGGCAGAAAGGAGATAATTAGTGAAAACATATTGAGTATTGGTAACAGGTCACCATGGTAACACATATATTCATATGTTGTTTTTATTGTTTGTTAGGAGGTCCCCATTAGGGGGTGACGTCAAATGTGACCTTGGGAATGTTTTTAATTTTGTCTTGTTGATTTTATTTAATTGTGAGTATTATATGTTATTATAATGTTGAGTCACTTTTATTAATTTTGTTCAACACCCACCTTAAGTTAATTTAAATGTGTTTAATTTATGCTAATTAGGATGTGATAAAAGGGGGGAAATAAATGTGAGTTGGTATCATTAATGTGTGTTGGTTTGGAATGATTTTTGGGTAGTGTGTACTCAATCTTCCTTGTGAAATTCGGATTTTGACCTTCTAGGCTATTTTGGAGACTTGTGGGAAAAGCTAAGCTTGTCTCACACCTTTTAAAGTCACCCACCCACTTGGCCTATGATGTGAGGGACTTATTTTAGTTCCTATTTTTTGTTTTAATAAAGGGAAAAGAACAATTAATTGCACTTTTCTTACATGGGGTATTTATTATTTCCTTAAGGGGTGTGGGTTTAGGTTGAGTGTGTAAGAGGGTGGTATTTTCCCCAACCACCAATTTATTATACTTTGGGGTTTGTGTTTAAAATTCATGATGTGGTATGGAGAAGAAATTATGTGGCACCATATATGGAGGCCACATAATCTCCCTCTCCCTCTTTTCTATTTATTTCAATTTTTGTGAGGTTTTGGGGGTTCCTTGCTTGGCTTTTTCTCTCTTATTTTTGAGGTGCTTGATTTTGGGAGTGCTTTATGGAGTTGAATATTTCTTGGAATTTATTGAGCTTGGAGAATTTTGGAACTTTATTGTGGAGTGGCTTCTTGCTATGACAAGGTGTGGTCTTCACCCTTGGTTTCTTCTCTTTCTTTGTTTGTTTATGTGTTGAATGAATGTTATATTACATGATTGTTTTTGGGTAGTGAAATGGACTTAGGATGTGTATGAGAAAGTGAAATGGGGGAAATTTTTTTGGGGAGGTATAAGATATTCTCTTGGGAATTTAGGGAGGGAGTGGGTTGTGTGCCCCACCTTGTTCTTACCTTGTTTTTTAGTTCATTGTGGGAGGCATAAGAGTGAGGGAGGCATAAGAGATTTTGGTGTTTTGATGGATATTTTTAGGTTTTTATGTTGGCACCCAAACCCTTAGGAGGCATAAGGGAATCCCCATATTCCTTTCTCTACTTGGCTTGACTATAGAGCCATTGTTTTGGGAAGTTTGTGTGTGTAAAAATGAATGTTTTATGGTTATTTTCTTATGTGAATGTTTTTCTGAAAGTAAACATGGAAGCCTTGTTTTTTGTTACCAGTGGTTGTAAAATATTATATATTGTTTCATTGTTGGGGCTCGGGGGCTAATAAGGATGTAACGTCCACAAAAAAAAAACACACAAATACAACACTAAAAAACTTGGATAATTTTTTGTTTGATGTACTAGGAGTTTACACGACACAACAAAAGATTACAATGGCTACCACCAACTCACGATAGGATTGAAAAAACATTGACCACCAAGGTATAAGGAAATCTACGATGCCTCAACATGAAACTATTCACTTCCCATTTCAACAGAATATCACATACAAGTCCAAACACAAAACACACTGACGTTTAGGGGCATCCCATAAGGAAAGTCTTGTTAAGGTTTCTTGTTTACTAAAAAATATCTTAATTATTAACTTACGTTCTTATAAAAATTCATGTAATGATTCACACATTTCGTTTCACAAGGGAGAAATTCTTTCTTTTATAATATTGACTAAATAGCTTAAGGCCAAGCTTTATAAAAGAGGATCAAACAATTTACACAAAAAATAGGAGGAGATTACAAATCTCTTTGGAAGAAACTAGAGGAAGGAGATCGAATTGGATTCAGGGTAAGTGCACCAAGTTGATGGACAAATATAGCGTCATCCGTGGACGTCATATTGCAAAAAATAGTGAAATCTCAAATTGTAGGGATTATTAGCTATACATGCACTCTAAATTAGAAAAAATTATATAAATATGAATCGTAGCATTCGGAATCTAGTTTCTAAAATACTAATTTTTGTAAAAAACGGACAAGTTTAGCTATATTAAACACTTAAAATTATATAACTTACTTTTTTTTTTCGAAAAAACTTATAAGATTGTAGTCCGTTTGCCCACATTTTGGATGACCAAATCTTGTTATTTTTTTTTTCCTTTGGTGAAACATTAGATGTAGTTGTCTATCTTGGGATGGATTTTATTTTGTATTTTTTTTAGCAATATTTTTTTTTTATGATTTTTTCCGTGAAAGTGGTCTGAAAATATTTAGAAAATGGAGCGCTTTCCGTTTGCCCGCCATAACTATATCAAAAAATATCAAAATCAAATTTTTTATTTTTTTTAAGGTGTATAGAATTTGTCCACGCTTGGGATGGTATAATTTTTATCATATTTTGATAAGCGAAAAAAAAGTTACAGTCTTAAACGTAGACATGAACATTCACGGGAAAAAATGTCTTAAGGACCTATTGTTAGTAATAAATTATAAAATGATATTTATCTTATTCTATTCACTTTAAAAACAATATTTTTACAAAGCTAAGAGTCTACCCTACGTGATGGCACCATTTTTGTGAAATGTTTTCAGTTTTTTAGCATGGTTCAAGTCTTTGGAAGAGCAGATTTGAGGTTTTTTTGACCTTTTGCACTTCATAATGACCTTCCATAGCTTTGGTTGGGGAAAAACAAAGATTTTCCGAGGCTAAGGTTCGGCAAATAGCTCTGTGATCGCGGTTTTTTGTAAAAATACCGTGAACGCGATTTATTAAACGCGCTGGCTGTTTATAAAGCGAGCTCGCGCTTTATAAATCATATTTACACACATCCCAATGTCTGAATTACCATGTGATTTTTACTCTCTGACCTTACCGTACGAATTACTGTGAAATTCTTTCTTTTTCCAGGCACATTTTTTTATCACCGAAATCAAAAACATCATGGGAGACAAAAAATGAAGTCAAAAAAGGAATTCATTAAGTAAAAAAACACCAGATGAATTAGAGGCCAACAAAATTGAAAATGCTGAGTGAATGTGGAAACTTCGTGAATCTAGAAGAGGTTCATCTTCAATCCCAACTACTGTAAGCAATGAAGAACTAGGTAATGTTTCTACTGTCAATGTTGAAGTTGAATTAAATACTCGTGATGAAGAAGTTTTTACTGTCAATGTTGAAGAAGAATTAAATACTCATGATGTAGCAAATGTTGAAATTGAAGGAGACAATGAAAATGTGAATAAGGAAATTCATGTTGAAACTGTAGACAAACAAAATTTGACAAAAACACCTCCTAGGATTTTACATAAGAAACCTAATTTTTTGATTGAAATTGATGAAAACATTTTGAAACCAATGTCTGACAAACTTTCTGAACGACAAATCAGAAGAAAAGCCACTGAAATTTGGGATAATCATTTTGAAATTTTAAATGATTCCCAAAGATGTCAGTTGTTGGTTAGTTTGATGAAATTGATTAAAATGAGACCTACATTAAACACCTTAGGATTGACAACATCTAACATACGTGGTCAAACCTCTACAATTGTTGAAAACCTTCATGATGCATATCACACTGTTGGTGTCAAGAGACGCACTAGGGATAGTAATATTGTGCGTCGTGTACTTGCTACTAGTGTTGTAAGTGAATCAATAAAAAAACAACGTTTGATTACGCAAACAAGTCGAATGTTGCAAGTTAATCAAAAAACTCTAATGAAAGCAATTGAAAGACGTAATATCCTTCAATCACTCAATAATGTCGATTTTTGGGCATTTTCTGCTAGAGCACCGCGTAAGGACAAAAATAATTTTGATGCTATAAGAGAAGTTGTTATTAAATTTTGGCATGATAACACTAGAGTTTCACCTAATACAAGAGATGTTATAAAACGGAGAGTTGGTTCTACTAATCGTGAACCACATCCAAAGCATTTCTTAGATATGACTCAAACTCAACTTTTTTTCATGTAAGTTTGAACAAGAGAATCAATGGAAATTAAAATTAGTCAACATTTTTTTAAAATGTTGAAACCATTCTATGTGAAAATCAACCATGCTCGCACCACTTGTTAGTTTAGGAAACATGTTGAATTTGCAAAATGCATTATGCTAAATTTTTACATATAATGTTCTATTTTTCATTCTGAAACTATGTTATCTGAATGTGGTGTTCAAGTTCCACCAATATCTTCCAGGGATTTCATTCTACTATATTTTGTGAAAAAGAAGTTGGACAATTTTTTCATATTTAGGATTGTTTAGATGGAAGTATGTAGTATATGCGGTAAGGATTACCTAAATTGGAAAGTTGCATCCATGAACAAATTTAAGGTATAATAAGACATAATTTAGTTGAATTTGATAAATATAAATCAGTTGCATACCGGTTGAAAGATGGAAAAGAGTCGAAATGGTGTGAGCTAGTTACAGAACAAATGCCCATTTTTCAATTTATGACTAAAATTTAAGGATGAAATTATTTATGAGTATGCGAGGCATACACATAGAGCTCGATGGTTGGATGAACAATTCAAGCTATGCAAAGACACATTTCCTATTGGTACTATTGTTTCAGTGGTCAATTTTGCAGAGAATTACACATTGCAACCACAAATGGAGACCTTCAATCGCAATATTACAACTCAGTACAAGTTGCCATTTTTGTGCATATAGCATTTCTACATTCTCCTGACAGTACAGTAGAATGATCAATTTTAGACTCACGAGGGGTACCAGCTTACATATCAGTGATAATCGTAATCATTCAAATTAAATATTGTGCACACATATATATATACCTACAAATTTTGATATTGTAGATTTAAGTTTAATAAGAAATAATGAACCTCCAACAACATTAACAAACGGTTAAAAAATTGTGTACGTCTCAATTAGTAAGATTTGCACGAATGTTTTATGGCGGTATCTAGCAGCATGCATGTCCACATGGGTCTGCAACATATGTGGAGGAGTCTCTGTAGGCTGGATCATAAGCTATACAAGGAAAACATGTACAAATGCAGGGGCATGTGTGATTAAAGATCTACTTGCAAGAGCTATACAAAAAACATGTACAAATCAATATTTAGCTTACTCAAGAAAGAATGCAAAGATACATTAGTTAAATGGTTTATCTTCTATTTAGGCTAACATGGCATGAGGATCTCAAGTTATTAGGGTTTCTACTTTACTGTTGATCATTACAGGTCATCTCGATGGTTGCTAAATGAAAAACAGATTGCTAACTACGAGGATTGTATCACACAATTTCTGGGTCAAGTGATAAGCACTAGAAAGTTGAGAGCTCAGACGCTACCTTCGTGGATCGTATGGACTATAAAGTTGACTTGTATTAGATTGTGTAACTACTACATAGACCATTTGTACACTATCATGTATGGTCTTGAACCTACATGTTTTCCAGTTCTATAGGATCTTCTTTGTAGGAATCTAAAGTCTTATCTTCTCCTAGCTCCGCTACCTGTCACATCTAGCTCATCCCAGACTTCTTCCTAAACAAGCTGAAGTTTCAACATCCCCTCTTGTACTATTGATAAAGTTATCGATTTTGGTGCGACTTAGGTCCATTTCAAGTTGGAATGAATTATTTAATTTTCATGCTTAATTGAGTTATGTCCATTGAAATTAATTAGATATGTAATTTTAAACCTGAGTTATTCAATCCTTGGTTACCTTTTTTTGTAGGACATGTGTTTGCAGTAATTGCGTACAAATATGACCAATGACATTATAGCTCCTCAGACCTATTTCTTATGTCGTTGCATAATATATAATAGAATAGAAGCCCTTGACTTCATCCTATTATAGATGGAGACATGCACAGATTGAGTATCCTACATGTTTGGTCTAGTGGGTAGTTATATGGATAACTTGGAACTGGTAGATTGTTGTATCCTACGTGTACTCTTAAGGAATCAAATGGTCTGCTTGACCTACCATGCTTACATTTCATTAGAGTGACAACAGAGGATCCTTGAATTTTCCAAGGTCACCCTACTAGGTTTTAGTGAATGAATATTTATATCATGACCAATCGTTAGATTTCTTACTCAACAATTTAGTTAAAAGTGCTACCTAGGTTGAAATCTTACCCCAATGTCATAATCCCTTATCAATTTGTTAATATGACGCAGTCGCGATGGGACAGGTTCGTAGGGGGTAAACTCACGAGTTGGATTTTAAGCTTATCCTAAACATACAAATAATGTCCATGATTTCAAAATAAATTAGGTCTGAGACACATGGAGGATTATGCATATGTTCAATAACATTTGCAGTGATTTGTGAGGGATTGGGATGGAGAATACTTGTTATCTAGTAGAAGCGAAGTGAACCTCCATAAATTTAGACAAATTTCCTTAAATTGTGTACCTCAGTTATGTGTGATCTGCAGATGCTAGATCATTATAGTTCTAACACAGTCATGCCTCCACAGTGTTGGGCATATATGGAGGAGTACTACAAATCTACCCCCATTTCAATATAGCTATTGACAAATGTTGGATTACATAGATACAGAATCAAGTAATTACAAATCTCACTTCTTGAGTTATACAAAAAACATGTACAAATCTTAATATCTTAGTTAGTCAAGAAAGAATATAAAACTTATAATCATATGGATTTTACGCATAGATCTATTTAGGCTAAAGGGTACAATAGGATCTATAACCTGTTAGTACGAAGGCTTCATCTACTCTTCATCATTCATTTTGACAAAGTTTTGTATTTAATCAAGGTAACCCATAGTCATCTTCTGAGGGAGCATTTTATCCATCCTTTCTTCTTTTCTCTAAATTAAAGGAGTTTTTCCCATTGGTTTTTCTCATGTTCTCTACTTTTGGAGAGTTTCATTGTAATTTGGGTAGCTCATATGGTCTTATTTCAAGGACCCTCATTTTTACCAACCTAAGCTACACTTCAGAGGATGGGGTCAGTAACCACCTAGAAAAAATACTTATGAGATTTCTATTTCTGGATCTAGAGGATAGGGTCCACATCCATAATAATCACTTAATAATCCTCTTCACCTAAAGTAAGCACCTCAAGTCTATTATGACATGTATCTCCAATTACAAAAATTTTAGAGGTATTGAAAATGCAGCAGAGCATGTGTACAAGTGTGAGATACTATGGTATTCTAAGCAAATTACAACTTTATATATGGTAGCTATTGTATGTATTTTATATGTATGTTGAGTATAAGAAAGTGAAACTCATGTACACAGAGGTCCAAGAATTAGAAACAAAGTGTTTAAAGAGATTTGTAACTAACCTACGTAAAATTCATGCGAGGCATGCCAGTAGCTTCAGTTCCCTGAGCAGATGATGATCCGCCAGGCTCCTATGTATAAAAGAGAAAAATATTAATACATGTACAACATACACGTGAAACAAATTATAATAATAATCTAGTGCAATTAAATGATTTATTAAAAATGTAAGTTTGTACAACTTGAAACTTATGTTTGAAACACGCCTAACCGTAGTAGCTAGCATGTCAACACCGGATGTTTCCTTCACCGGCTCTTGCTATTTAAAATAAAATAAAAAATTAGCTTTTTACATTTATGTACATGACGTACAATCATATATATATTAATATCTCAAACATGTGAATTAAACTATTGTACATATATATATTATTTAAATTTATTTAAAATTTACCAGTGAAAGACCAATATCAGTGGCTCCAATTCCAAAAACATTCCCCAGCATCTCATCTATAGAAAAAAAATCTTGTGAACCAGCAAATGATGTCTCGCCTGCAGTGCATACGGAACCACATGATCCACAGTGGTGTGGTGCACTAGAACTGGCACCTCCACCAACATCATCGGATGCAATCTGGGTGCTATGCTGGGTGAGAGTGTCAGTGAGCTCCCTCAATGCATGCAATGTATCAATCTTCACAACCTCCTTCACTGTAGGAGGGATAACTGAAGGCAGTGGGGGTTTTGGGGCATGGGGGATCCTAGGCTGACCTACACGTGCACCAATTCTGCTCTATGTAGAGCCACCTCCTCGACCAAAAAAGTCTGAAAAGTCAAAATAATTCGGGACCTCATTGAGCACAAACTCACAATATAATTTCTTTAAAAAATAAAGAGGAACCTCATTGTTGTTGCATGGTGGATAATCAAAAACCATCCACCATCGCTCCCAAAAATTGTTTTTGATTCTATCATCATGGCACCAATGGATTGGGAACCGTTTGCAAGTAACTGCAGGGGGGGCATTGGTTCTAGGGTTGGTAAATAATGCACAAATGAGGTCTTTTCCAATTCTTTTGTCTTTGACGGCTGCATGAGATAGTTTATCCACATAACACCACCTACAATCACTTCTAAAGGTGTTCCATCTATGTATTTGGTTGGTTGTAGACTCGACTTCGCTAATCAATGTTTGCAATGTATTGGCTAAAGTCATGCGGGATGGATTTATAGCATGATTTTGTCTTATAGTTTGAATTAGGTTCTCAATGACAATTTTATTTTCTTGGATTCTTCCAATGATATTATCTTGCGTTCTTGCTGGCTTAGTGGGGACAGAAGGAGCCACAAGAGGTGGATCTATGTTTGGAGAAGGGTTTTGAGGAATGTTCAGAGGGTTTTGAGGAATGTTCGGTGGGTTTTGAGGAATTTTTTGCACGATTTGCACGAGCCCGAGCTTGTCGACCAACTGATAAAACAAGAAAATTGTATACATAAACAAACATTTCAAAAAACCCATGAAAATGCCAATAAAAACCTAAAATGCAAAAAAAACACCTAAAATGCAAAAAAATGATTACAATCGGGGACTTACCTCCTCATCTTGGCGGCATGGTTAAATTTATCGCTATCCAGAAGTCCGATGAGCAATTTTGAGATAGTATTGAAAGCGCGAGTGAAAAACGTTTAGGAAAAGTCACGGTTCAAAATGAAAAATGAGGAAAATAACGAGTTGCGGGCCTGTTAAATTTTGTCTCAGAGTTCCGCGATCGTGGTTTATAACCACGCTCGTGGTTATAAATCATGATCGCGGAATTTTAGGTTCGGTAATTACCGAACGTAGAATTCAAGAACCGCGATCACGGTTTTAGGGACCCGCGCTTGCGGTTTTAAAACCGCGATCGCGGGGTACCCTCTATTTCGGGTTTTTTATGTCCACGGAATTGTCCACCAACTTCATGCACTTACCCTTCATCTTTAAGGCCTCATTAGTTATTAGTCTAGATTTTAATGGCTAAGAATATAACCATAAGGATTTTAATATTTCATTTAGGCTTCTCCTAAGGAGATTGACATAGGTACAAAAACTATGTTTACAAAGGGTAACCTAGATTGAATGGTTTTTAATTAGTCTCCTCCTACTTATTATCACCTTATTAGCTTCCAAAAACTAGATATTGATTTCACCTTAAGGTATTTTAAGAAATCACCAAGAGGGAGAATAATGTTCATTAGTTTGGCGAGGGTAGTAAGGTATAAAAAAATTGTTTACCAAAGAAAGTTTCTTCCATTGAACACTTAATGGGTGAACTATTAACAAGTAGGTCACAACTACATTATTCTTATTTTTTTTCTGAATAAATTTTATAAGAATTACTAACCCACTTTATTATGCCTAGGTTTACTTTTATGCCATGACCTAGAGGGAGCTATTACACAAAATTTTAACTCAAAGATACATTTATCATTACCCCTATTTGTGAAACTATACATGGTTACACATTTTATCTATCATGACATACAAACCCAAAGGTGGCTAAGGATTCTAATGAAATTTGACTTGAAAACAAAAAGGTAACAATATTGGTCAAATCCAAGCGAGGCTATCTTTCAAATTTGTTTTAATACAATTAATTACTCAAAAAAAGTCGTAATGCTGGTTATATTATTTACAAATTCCGTTTTCAGACACATGTAACAACATTACCCATAGTACAAACTAGACCCATCAAATTTTCAAAACAACCAAAAATTTAGAGGCTCTTAAAAAAATAAAGCACATATAAAAAAACAAGCTTCAAAGAAACACTGATGAAACTCTCCCTTTTCTACCTACGAAGGCCATCTACACATTTATATCCTGAGTCAGTTCACGAGAAGTGATCATGATAAGGAATAAACATAGAAATAGTACGATACCATTAACAATATCATGAAATGACCCTTCTATTGAATGAAATAGTGCTAAGCTCTAAACTTGTACAACTTCTTCAATCATTGTAGAAGGTTTAGTATTTTAAAATAAAGAATGAAGCCAAAAAAAATATGTTATGAACATTGTTCGAAAAAAAATTGATGAGTGCATTGGGATTTCAATCATGTAATCATATGTAATATATGATTGAAAACTCAATACCCAAACATCAATAAACATTTCCTTAAATAAGCCATATGGTCTAATAGATTTAAAGCTAGGACATCAACATCACATAATAACCACTATTTTCCCCTTCCAAAGAAAAGTCAACATAAGATCATCTTACCATGCTATGTACGAAAATCAAAAGTAAGATAAAAAGGAATAACTTGTATTTAGTAAATCAAACATTTAAAGTAAATCTAATGCCACAATCTTACCAAGATTCTAAAAATTACAGAGATCAATAAATTTAATTACCCTTAAACCTATATCAATAAAACTTTAGCAAACCGTCCCAAAGGAACCCATATGATGATGTTACATGAATTACACTTAGCCATATCACCTCCAAAAAATCACCAAAAATCCTAAGCTTCCTTAATTTATTCTACACACCCCTCGTTTGAGTCAAAAAACTTAAACAACTGAAACACAAGTCTTTATATTAAACAAACAAAACCCTCTCTCTTATTTCTTTTGAACATTAACATATTATTTTATCTCACCTCTCATAAGTACCCTCTCCAACTCTCAATTACGAATATAATGAATAACAAAAGTCTTAAACTAGGTGAAACTTTCCTTAATCACATCAAATAATAGTAATTATAATCAGTAAATAACCAGTGGCATGTCAAAAATAATACTTCCCTCTATCATCACAAATAAATCATGATCCTTCCTATTCGTAACAGCTGGAGGGTAATCACCCTTATCCAACTTACTAGGAAATGGATTGCCTTAAGTTATCAAAATATGGCAACAATGATTCCTCGACCATAATAAAAAAACAACATGAATATAAATAACCAAAATCCTCTCGTAATAGTTAAGAATATACCATTATCTAGATTTCACCTTTTTTTATCATGAAAAGGTAAGGCGTCGGCTAGAAAGAGGAATCCTAATCATTAGGGTTCATGTAACCACGTTAGCTAGATACCTTTTTATCTCATAGATACAAATGCATCTACTTACCAACTTTATCCCAAGCCGCATTTACACTATTGTCCTCATGATACTAACTTTACAAAGTTAGAGGAGAGTATAGGAGGGTACACAACACTAAATATTGTTTAGAAGTTAACAAAATTTCACGGAGATCAAACATACTTACCCCTATGTCAGATATACTCAAATTCATAACCTCAAAATGAGGAAAACTAGATTTAGACTACAACACAGAAACCCATCAAAACTTACCAAGGCAGGCTCACAGAACCTAAATGGCCCCTCCTAAACAGAATTCAAAACAAAATGCATATGGTTAAAGGATAATATTATCTCTCATGTTTATCAACAAAACAAACACTGGGTTAGAGTATCCAACTCCATTAACCACTCAGAGTAAACATATAAAATACTCATTCAAGTAAATCAGTAACCCAATCTTATCAGTGTAATCTCTATTATTTTTATCAGATGCATAGACTCGAATATTTGCTGAAGTGGTGTTTATTCCTAATGGATAATGCAGGTATTCTCTTATCCTCCTTCCATGTCTTAGGGTAGGTTTATCAAACTATATTTTCACATAAGCAAGTTATATTACCAACTTCCCTTTGACAACTTTTGATATTGATCATGATACTGCTGATTATATTATGGGACATGCTTATGGAATTTATTATAGTATGATGTTAGATGTTAGATCATGGATTATTGTTGACCATGATCCAGTTATGATGCATGATTACTATTAGAGACATTTACATATATTGGTGATGATATGCTATTTTAAATGGGTATATTATGGATGTTGTTCAAACATGTCATATTTGGATATTGTGGGTAGACCTATAAATGGAAATTATTTGATGATGATATAGTTGTTGAGTAAAATTGAAAATGATCTATGTTGGTTTCTTGGATGCTGTTGTCATTCAAATATCGAGATATTTTTTGAATTTTATTTATACTATTTTGGATGTTCTGAATGTGGCCATGATGCCGAAGGAGGTATTTTTGTCTTTTAGGTTAAAATATCTCAACAAACATTGGGGAATTGAAGACCAACCACATTAGAGTTCTAGATGAATTCAATAAGATCGCCATTGCAACTTGTATTGTTTTGGGTGTTTGATTGTGTCAGGGATTCCCATGGGGGGGATCACCTTCAAATGTGACCAAGGGTTATGTGTATTTATTTATTTGGTTCCTTTTTATTGACGTTTGCATGTGTTTCATATGGTGCACTTATGCCCTTTTAATAATTATTAAATGGTCTGTAAATATTGTGAGTAATCATATTGTTAAAATAAATAAATAAAATATATCATTAGAAGGTAATTAATAGAGTTGTTGGTCTTGGTTTGAGTGTTGTAAGATATGTGTAAGTTTATTTTAGAGTATGAAACACTCCACCTTCTTGGAAATTCAAATTTTTCCTTGGAGGCTGATTTTGGAGGCTTGTGGGACAAGTTAAACTTGTCTCATACCTCTTAAATTCATTTACCAACCATACCTATGGTTGGAGAAGACAAATTGCATTTAGACTTTTATTATACATTTTGAGAAGACAAATTGTAAGTTTTAATTGCACTTTTCTTACATGGTTTAGTTTCAGTCCTTTGCGGATATGGGTTGGATTTAAGTATGTAAGTAAACTATCATATTATTCACCCACCTATTTATTATGCATTAGAGAATGAATTTGACTTTTAGGTTGGGGGTTGAGGATGTGTGATGTAGCATCCTACATGGATCCACGTCATCCTCTTCTCTTCCGTCTTTTATAAAATTTGAATTTCTTTCCTTGTTTTGGGTTGCTTCAATTTTGGAAACTCCTTTTGGGGTGAATTCATTTTGTTGTTTTGGATCTCTTGCTTTGAAGAAGGTTTTGGAAGATTGTTGCATGCTTGTGATTGGATGATTTAGAATTGATTGCATTAGGGATAAAGATTGTTGTTTTGGAACTTGGAACAACTCCATCATGGAGAGGTAGGAGCTTGGCTCTTGAAATGCTTCTTTTTTGTTTATGAAATTGTTATTGTTGTGATTGTTTTGGCATGTTTATGGGATGCTGGGTAGATGGCCTAGGAATGGTGTAGGAGAAGACTATGGGGTTTATTTTGTGGGAGGCACAAGTGTTTTGGGGAGGTATAAGTGTGGAGGGAGTTGGGATTTGGGTTCCACCTTACAAAGAAATAGTTTACATTTCTATACTCGTTATGGAGTTCCATAAGAGGTTGGGGAGGCATAAGGAAATGTGAGGAATATGGGGTACTCAAGGGAGGCATAAGGGCATGTTAGGGCTTTGATATACTATATTTTAGTAGTTTGAAATTAAGTAGTGATACCCATTTCCCATTTTTGGAGGTACAAGTAGCAATCCCCCATAGTTTCTTGCTCCTTTTCCTTGCTTGAATGAATCCTCAATGTTGTTTTTCGATGCTTTAATGTAGTTGTAAACTACATTCTGTTCTTGGATTGTGTTTTAAATGTGAAAATGTTGTTTGTGGGTTATGGAAGCCCTTGTTGCCATGAGTTGAATCACATCTTCTATTGCATTATAGTTGGGGGATCTAGAGGCCAATGAAGAAGGATGGCTTCTCCTTGTCATTGGATCTCTTGATTTGGTGGAGAGAGTTGCCTTTCCCCTACCCTTGTTGTGATTAGAATTTGAAGAATGATAAATCTACATTTTTTTGTTCTGGAGGAAAGGAAGAAACGAAAAACAGAATGTTTTACAGTCCCTTGTTGAAATGAAATATTATTGCAACCTTTCCCCACTTGAAGTGGATGAACTTGTATATGTTTTGTAATGGAAAATATGTTGTATTGAATATGAAAGTTGTAATTTTGAAATGTAAACAAAATATATACTTTGTTTTTGTCTTGAAAGAAATAGATGTATTGTGTATATTGTATTGTGAAAATAAACAGAAAGGAGAAGTTGTAAAAAAAGGAAATATCATATTTTGAATAAAAGTTGCATTTCTTTCCACAATTGGAACTACTGCTGTTAAAAATTTGAGTTTGAAATATAATTGAAATCTCTATTTGAATGGAAGAAATGCGTGTGAGGAAAATACAAAACTTTGTCTTCTGAAATGTGTAAAATTGGAAATTAGAATTTCATTTTGGTTCTTAATAGTTTTATTTGAATCACCTAAATGTATTAGATTATAATTGGAATGAAAAATAATACTTGGAAGATGAAAATGGCAAATAGATCCTTTAAATTTTATCTCTATTATGTATTTTCAAACTAGCAAATACTTTATCCAAAAATGCATAGTTCGAACCTACAACAATGAATTAACAAATTAAACAGTTAAATTGAAGTAGTATGCCCTAAATAAATTCAATTGGACAAAAATACTTAAGGAATTTCTTAGAAAACTTATCAAAATTAGGCTCAAACCGTTTTGATGTCATTTTGCTATCAAAGTTGTTTTTTTATAAATTAGGATTCAATCAAACAAACTTACCTTCAGAATCCATCTAAGAACAATTTTCCATGTCTAATTGACATGTTGAGAGACGAAGAAGATCAATTGATTAAACTTTCATAAGTTAAAATTTTTCGGCTTTCCTTTTAATAGCTTGCAGATGATTTTCATGAAATTAACCCCTTAAACATTATCAGAATATAAAAAATTATGCTTCCTACGCAAAGAGGATGTCGAGAGATTTCCAAAAATTCATGTTTTCCCAAAAATTATCTCCCAATCAAAAATTATGGCCTTCTGAATGTTTTCTTCATTTGGCATCAAAAATAATTCTAGCTGTAAAAAAAATTTGGAAAATTTTCCTTGGTGGATCCGTGGGCCTGAATTTTCCCTTAGCAACTTTCGGTCAAAAACACCAAAGGCATAAATTTCCACACTGCTCCACTGACCCATAAGGCTTCCTTTTTCTCAAAAATTACCTAAGCTCAAAAAAATGGAAAAATTTCAATTGCAGAACTGTTACCCTGCTTTTACCATTTTGGTTGTTTTCCGCATCCATGCGGGCCTGTAACAGTCAAATTAACCTTTAAAATAATTTGGGAAAAATTTCTAACTTTTCTCCACCACCCTACTAGCCCGCAACCAATCAAGTGATACCACGTTGTGTCACAAGGTGTCGGTGGAGGAGGGGATCCCCTTTTTGCTTAGCGCTGCAACAATTTTCTGGGAAATTTTTCCTAAATTCTCTTGCCAGCCCGACGGGCTACGACCACTCAGCACTTGACACATGGCACTTTTTGCATTAGTAGAGGTGTGTATTGTTTAATTGTATAGTACCTTTTGGCCAAAAGGATCATTGTCTAAAAATCCTCCGACGGCTCAATTTTCTGCCAAAGTTTTGAAATGCCGACACATGTCCTCTTCAGGCTATCAGGCGCGCGGAGGAAGATCACTCTTTTGTTCCAAAATGGAAAATGTGCTAGAAGTATCTCGATTCTATAGTCCTACATATGGGAAAATTTTCTTCCCTAGGCTTACAGACCCACGCATGGGAAAAGTTTCCTCCCTAGGCCCGCACACCCGCTCTTGGGGAAAATTTTCACCCCAAGGCCCGCTGGCCCATAACTTAAGAAATATGAGGAGTTAGGAGGACTTATTTATATCACTGGAAAGGTGAGGAAATTTCCTATCTAATAGAGATATTTTTGGGAAGTTTTAAATGAATTAATTTTGATAAAAATCAAATTGAATCTTTTAAGCCTGTTAGAGAGTGGTATAGTGAGAAATTACCCTAATAACCTAATTGATTAATCTAACCCTAAGTTTGGACCTTGAGATATTTTATAATTGTCATATTAATAAAACTATAAGTTATTAATAGTATTTGGTTTCAAAATTTTTTTGTGAAAATTGTTGTCTTGTGACCCGATTGTAGACTCTTTTAAATAAAAAAAATTATTCCATAATTTTCCTAACTAATCCTAGGTTTTTCTTGGGTCTCAAGTGGTTTGTTTTTATAGGCATTACAATTGGTATTAGAGTAGTGGTTAAAAATATTGGGCCATTGGGAAAACTAGAAAATTTGAGACATGAACCTTAAACCTAACACACTTTTAAATCTATTAAGAATAACTTAGTTTAGAAATTACATATTTTAGTAAACATGGAAACTGAATAAATCTTATACAGATGAACTAATTCTCACATTGGTCTGTGTAAGAGGCGCACATGGGATGAGGGGTATTTTCACATAGAAATAGACTTACCACCACAAGATCATGTTGTAGTAGCCATCCTACCACATATTTTGTAGACTCTTCAGGATGTTAATGGTGCTCTATGCATAGGGACCATAGGGGCACATTCAGTCAGGAATGATAAGGTGACATTGATTGGGGCTCATGCATCTCCTCAACATAGTGAGAAGCACAGAGGAGAGAAATCCCATGACGAGTTAGTCAAAATAGATTCACCGCAGAGGGGATAGGGTTCAGGACAGTCATATTTTAGAGCACAACATTAGCAGCAGTAGCAGTCCCACCCACCTTATAGTCCTCCAAAGAGGTTTGATGCATAGAGAGGTTGGAGTATGGGGCCTCCTCCTAGGGGTACCATTAAGACACATGGTGCCCAGAGAGCTCACTCAGCAGGAGCTCACCAGTAGAGACCTCAACAGACTGTAGTTGGAACGTCAGGATCCACACCACAGACCTCCAAAGTACTGGTCGGACCTGCTACATAGGGGAGAGGATCAGGTAGTTGTTTTGGTTGTGGTGTTACTGGACATTTTTTACGAAACTGCCCATATAACCCTAATAATAAGAGTAAGACACAGATCTTAGAGCCTATTGTCAGTGACATGGGGCGTAGTCATAGGATCTATGCAGTGGTTAAGAACCACCAGGAAAAGCATCAGAGAAAATGTATTGAGACTACAGGTAGTATTGGTGGCATTCCTACATCCATTTTGTTTAATTTTGGTTCTTCTAATTCTTTCATTACACCATCTGTAGTAGAGCCATGTAGGCTACTAATAGTTAGGTAGGGTCTTAGTTAGGACATTGAGATGGCTTCGGGAGACAAGATCTTTGTAGAATCCTTAGTGAAAGAGTGTGTAGTGGATTTGGGATCTTTCACCACTACCTTGGATCACCATATCCTTCCTTTGGGCTCCTATGGAGTCATCTTGGGTATGGATTGGTTATCTACACATAGGGTCAGGATGGATTACATTGTCTAGAAATCCTCCGATCTTTTTGTAAAGATTGTCTTTTTTCAAAGGGGAAGGGTGCCTGGCAGCAGAAAAAGAAAAAGAAAAACAAAAGGCATAAAAAAAAATACAGAGAGTTCAGAGAAGGAAAGCCCAAGAAAAAGTTTAAATTCAGAAGGTATAAGCATCTAGGCAAATCATCAAAGTTCAAGCCTACTTGCTACATCTGCAAAGAGGACCACTATGCAAATCAGTGTCCTCAAAGACATACAGCTAAAGGTAAGGCCAAGGTAAACGCCTTATCTCTCAAAGGCATACAGGATGATGAATATGCTTTTATTTCAGATACTGACAGTCTTTCATCAGACATATCCTATGCCTCCATAGACGGTGAACCTTGCAACATAATCCAGCAAGCATCTGAAGACAGTGATAGTACTGAAGACAGCGGGTACAGTTCTGTTCCATCCTTTACTCATTTCAGTATTAATATGGTGTCTAACTTCATTCACCCTATGATACCACCCAGTGCAGATCTTCTGAGAAGATAGGTAGAAAGTCTTCAGTCAGTTTATGAGAGCTGTCCCCCTTGGGATACAGCCAGAAAACTGTCTTTACATAAAGAACTCAAAGATCTACAGGATCGTCTTATCAGACAACAAGAGCTTGAGCAGAGTCAAGCACAGAGCAAAGCAGAACAGCAGTCTGATGACCCTTTTGAAGCATTTCCTATCAGACCACCTTTCCAGCAGAGGATCCGGCAGAGACAAGTCCCTTGCAGAGGCAGAACAGGATCTTGGCGTGGTCGTGGAAGAGGAATCAGTCCTCCAGTCTACTCTTCATATGAAACAGGACAATCCTCCATTGATCCAGCTTCAAAAGAAGTTTACAGAACCTGGAGAAGATCCAGGATTGAGCTACTAGAAAAAGTGCTTGCCAATGCTACAGAAGAATACAGCAAGCTGGTAGCTGAAGAAGAAAGTGAGAAGAAAGATTCTGAAGAGAATCTTGAAGAAACATACCAGAACCTTGCAGGACAAAAAGATCAGACAGATCAGGCAAAGGTATGTACTCTAAGCTGCACCCAGAATCCGTTTATTGCAATCACAATATGCATCCCACATATTAAGCCATATGTTCTTGATGCTATGATTGATACGGGTGCTGAAATAAGCTTAATCAGACAATATGCCATTCCCAGTGACTGTTGGGTTAATACCCACACAAAGATCAAGTTTGATAAACGGGAAGTTGTCTGTAAATTCATGGCAAAAGTCAAAATAGATGTTGAAGGTAATTCTATAGAAATAGAATTCTATCAACATAATATGGAGAACTATGACTGTCTTCTTGGGGTTGATTTTCTTCAAAAATGTCATACATTCAGTATCTCCCAAGATTTCATAATGTTGTTTCAACCTCCTGTTCATATTCCCAGGAGATATTCATTTCAGTCCATAGTTCCTTTACCACATAAGGTAAAGACTGTTAACAATGCTTGGATACATAAGTCTATTTCTAACTGTTCTGTCAGCATTGATGAAATAGTATCCAAGATAAAGCAGAATGTATGCAGTGAAGATCCACATGCTTTTGTTAACAGAAAGAAACATTATTGCTCTCTAGATCTGCAGCTAGTCAGAGATAGCAATGGTAATGAGGTTGTGCCAAAATTCAAGGCACATCACAGAGGTATGCCTCCTGCAGAAAGGAAAGAATGCCAAGGCGAAATCCAGAAGTTACTCAAAGCTGGATTTATCCAAGAATCCAATTCGCCCTGGTCTTGCACTACCTTTTATGTTAATAAAAGGAGTGAGCAGCTGAGAAACAAGAAAAGATTAGTAGTGGACTACAAGCCACTCAACAAATTCATTGCTGCTGTACAACATCCAATACCTGCCAAGGATGATATCCTCAGAAGAATTAAAGGATCGAAGGTCTATAGCAAATTCGATCTGAAAAGCGGATTTTGGCAGATATTCCTGAAGAATGAAGACATGTATAAAACGGCATTCATAGTGCCAGGTGGACAGTATGAGTGGAAGGTGCTTCCATTCGGATTGAAGACAGCCCCATCCATATTCCAGAAAGATTATGGATAAAATCTTTGGTGAGTTGCTTGATTTTCTAATTGTCTATATTGATGATATTCTCATCTTTTCTAAGTCTCCTAAGGAGCACTTGACTCACCTTGAAAAATTCTATGAGACTGTTTACAAGAATGGGATCTGTCTGTCCCCCTCAAAAATGGAGGTCTTCAAAGAGGAAATTGATTTCCTCGGCATTAGAATCAGTTCTGGAACTATTGCTATGCAGCAACATGTTATGGCCAACATCCAGAACTTTCCTGATCAAATCCTGGAAAAAGTGCAGCTGCAGCGCTTCCTAGGATGTGTAAACTATGTTGCTGGTTTCTACCAGAACATAGCTGCTGACAGAGTACTGCTCAACAAGCGACTAAAGAAAGAAGCTCCTAGTTGGACTCAGGAGATGACACAAGCAGTACAAAGAATTAAGAAGCAAGTCCGTGAGCTCCCAGCAATGTCTCTACCAGGACCTGGCAAAAAGATTATTGAATGTGACGCCAGCGAACAATTTTGGGGAGCTGTTCTTAAAGAAAAAGCCGAAGATGATAAAGAAAAGGTATGCAGATTTGCCTCTGGAGCCTTTCAAGGTTCTGAATTAAATTATCATTCTTCGCATAAAGAAATATTGGCTGCAAAGAAAGCAATCAAAGCTTTCTTATTCTTTGTTCAGAATGAAGCATTCATTCTTAGATCTGATCTCAAGGATTTCAGAAAAAGATTGAATGGCGGTGATCCAGCCAATAAAACCGCTTTCAACAGACTCCAGAGATGGGGTCTCTGGTTTGACAACTTTGAGTTCTCAGTAGAACACATTTCAGGAAAACAAAATGCTCTTGCAGATTTTGTAAGCAGAGAACTCAATACTCCAAAGAACATCAGTGTCACACAGGTAATCCATGAATCCCATGGAACAGTATGGGATCACAGGCATGCAAAGGAGCAAATTGATGCATTGGTTCTATGTGATAATAGAATGTCCCAAGAAGCTCAGACGCTTCTTGTCTCAAGGGATCTGATAACAACGCAGGAGTATGCTATGACCGAAGCAGAATGTAAGTTTTATGATCCAGACATTCCAGGAAGAGAATTCCACACTCTGCAGGAACCAATGGTTAAATGCTGTCTCCATTGGCAATGGAGATCTCTGTATGCTGTTGAACAACCGGATTTCCTACCAGTCGAAGGTCTCAGGCTTAGACAACTGATACCTAGAAAGGACACATTGTGGCGGTTCGAATTCTCAAGGATGTGGACTGAAGAACATCCTTTACATTATGATCTCTGGAACCGGCCTCCCTCATTAGGGGATAGGAAGTATATTTCTTCACACTTCAAATTTTTCTTGTTAAAATATCTTCCTACTAAATTGTCTAACTCTCCTCTTCTCAATGTGCATCCTGACACTGTAAGAACATTCTCATACAGTGCAAAATACCCTGGTTTGTAAAAGCACATTATTATGTAAAGATTAATCACAGGAACTTTGTTGAAAGACCGAATGCAACCCTGTGGAGAAGAATCCTGCTACACCATACCATGGTGGTTAGGCCGCCTGCACCAGATCAAGATCTGCGGATACTAGACCACTATCTGTTTCCAACCAGACCGCATCTACAGCCCAACAACGATGGAACTGCTCACATGTCTCGTGTCTGGCTAGAACAACATGAACGTCAACTTCCAGGAGCACCTCAGCGACATGATAGCTCAACATCTTCTGATGATGACACTGACCCTCCGGGTCCCTCTGTTCTCTATGATTCTCCTTAGTGCGTTCCGCACTATCTGCTATTATGGCAGGCATGTTGCCATAGCTGTCGGATAAGATTCCATCTTATCCTTTCTTTTTTTGCGTTTGCTTTTGGCTATCCGACAGGCCTGTTGTCGGTTGTCTTTTGATAAGATTCGTTCTTATCTCTGCTTTTGTCAGTGCGTGGTGGGCCCATGCGTCTTTTAATAAAGCTTTTGTGAGTGGGCTGTACTCACGGGTCGTTTCGAGGAATCTTACCGATTACCTCCACTTCCGGTTTCCGGTTTCCATTCTCCCGGTGAAAAGCCTTGGAATGCCTATTTAATAGCGCATCTCCAACTCATTCACTACACTGGGAATTGGAGTTGGATACACACTGGGGGAGATTGAGAATACTTACACTGGATTGGAGAGGAATACATAGACGGAAGATTCTAAGAGACAAAGTATTCAAGTCTTCAATGCTAGGCTTATCTTGTAAGTAATATATGTTCAAGTCTGTACATGGTCTAGTCCGTGTAAATGGAGCTTTGAAATTTATAAATATTGATAAGTTTGAAGAGTTTACAGATATATTTGAATGTGATGATGTTTTCGAAGTATTTTTTTGTAATGGTTTTAGTAGATCTGTTTGGAGAAGATGCAGAAATAGATATTCTGTTAATATTTGGAACAACTGATTAATTGCTATTATTTGGAAAGTAATGGTTGATACTGTTAGTGCTATTTTAATTGTGGATTGTGAGTTTAAGTTGTTGATAATTGAAGAGTTCAGTCTATTTGAAGATTTGTATGAAACAGATGTGGTGTTTGATATTGTGGTAAAAGTCATTCAAGAAGTAATGCCGAATTCTAATGTTACAATTCTGCATATGTATGGTTGGTAAAGGTGGTTTGTAGTTGTTCCGTAGTTGTTTTTAGAAATGGTATCAGAGCCAAGAAATGGTATCAGAGCTGGTTAAAGAGAATTGGAATTAAGAATTAAGATTATTTCCAGAAGCATTTGTCTGAAGTCTGCAGGAAAGAGATTATTTGAGAAGTTCAGCCGTTTGTAAACGCAAGTTCATACAGCAACTCTATAGATTGGCAGGTGTGGCTATCGCAACCGTAAGACGCCGTGTGTTAGGCGCAACAGTAAGACGAGTTTTTGCCCGACGATTTTGGTCAATCTCTGCTTCCTTGCTTGTAAGTCCCAAATGGCCGATCTTTCTCCTAGATCTTCCACTGTAGATTCTGAGATAATCCTTTGATAAACTTGTCTGATGTTTTCTCTGTGAATGAAGAAATCAATGTTATTGATGAGTCGAGTCCCACTCCTGAGTGGCGACTTCCTAAGAAAGTCCTATAATGAGGTATATTCCCATTTGAATAGATTTCAGTTATTAGCGTCAACGGTGTTTAAGACTAGAGAGTCTGTTATTCAGGTAGCTCAGAGTAACAATTGTGAATATAATATTCCCCTCATTGATAAAGCTGATATTAAGTCCTTAAAGCGTCAATCTACCTACAAGTTTGCACATGTAGGCTGTGTCCAGATAGGCATAACTCCTTTGTTTAGAAGAGGATTAAATGCTAGCATATTATGTTGTTTAATGGACCTTAGGTTTGACAATTTTAAAGATAGTTTGTTAGCAGCTGTACAAACTGGCCTTCATAACGGCCCTATATCCTTTGAAGTTTTTCCCAACTATCCTGTATCACTTACCAAAGATGACCTTCTTACAGGATGTTCTTAAATTGCATCTAGCAACTACAGGTTTAAATATGCGCGTAGGTTCTTGTCCCCTAGCCATTCATTACAAAATCATTTACAGACTGGTCAATACCATGAACCCAGCTGTAAAGCATGGCGTGTCCAAGGGCAGTAGCGTGGTGACACACGTGAATTTAGAAACACAAAAGATTGAACCTGAGCTCATATCATGGTCTGATATAAAGGTCCCTAGGGAATGGACCCTTGCTAAAAAATTTGTTCAGACATCCAGACCAAAGCTAGAAAATGCAACCTCTGTTACAGAGGGTAAAGATAAGGTAACACTCAGCTTCAGAAGAAATTCTGATGTTGGCATAATCTAAGAAGAATCTACCAAGAAGCAATTCTGTAGCTTCCACATCTTCTTACTTTACTGTTGGTGAAACATCTGCTCCACAGAGTGAAAAGAAAGAAGAAGAAAAAATATTCTTGTGTAGCCATAAGTCTTTGACACATGATCCATCTACTGACTTCCTATGGTGTTCAGATTGTGAAAAGTTAGTAAGTCAGAAATATGCCCCTGTCAACGGGCCTACAATCAATATGGCTTCTACAAGCACAAGAACTGTTTTCCCTCCTACAGATCAACATGAGTTGATCTCTCCAGATGAAACCCAGAAGGCTGTCTTCTGGTATCAAAGAGCCGTGAACAGGGAAATAGAGCCCTCTGAGAGCTCTAAGATGTTGAATTGGACCAATAAGGCCCTCTTAACTGTTCACGAAGAAGTAAGTACCTATTCTGAAAAGCTCTCTAATCTGGAAAGAACTCTAAGAGCAATAGAGTTAAGGAAGAAGGGAGATACAGCAGGAGCTCTGCAGTTGTTAAATCAGAAAGTTGATAGCATAGAGAAATCTGTTAAACAGGTTGAAACTCTAGTTCAATCTGTTTCTTCTAACTTGCCAGAAGCAGTATCACAAAGAGTTACAGATTTTGTACAACCATTGGTAGACCATACTAGTTGGTCTTAAAAGTACTATCATCTCTAGATCTACACAGACAAATGAAATCATAGAATCAGGAATCTCACAGTTACAAGATGAGAATGAAAAAACTCATTCCCATATAGATGAGATACAAAAGTGTCTGTCATCATGAACTTCCAAAAATCCTTCCAAGGATTGAAGAATTGAGTCATAAGTTGACTCCCAGAAAAGAAGGAGATTGGACTAAGGCTGTATCCTGGTCTGAAGTTCAGCAACTAGCCAATCCGACTCCTAAGAAGTCCTATAAGGAAGTACTCGAAGAGTACAAACCTCTATTTTTCAAAGATAAAGAGGTTAATATGTTAAGTATACAAGGTACTGAATCCCATGTGGATGATCCACAGTTTGAGCCTCCTGTCTTTGACGAGCAAATGGGAGAATCCAGTACTCCAGCCTTCCAAGCAGCCACTAGAATTCAAACTCTGCAGCCTAACTTCTACAGAATAGAGTGTAAGTCAGTAGCAGAAGTTAAGGAACTCATTCATGCTATGATCGGATGGGGTAACACCCAACAAAAAACTTATGGTAGAACACCAAAGAACATAGCAGCCACAATAGTCAATGGCTTTGTGGGCATTCTGAAAGAATGGTGGGATCTTCTTCCCAATAAAGCAGCAATACTAGAACCTGGCTTCACAGGCTTAACAGCAGCCCTGATCAAAGAATTCATCGGCAATATTGACGATGATAAAATGATGAACACGACAATGTTCCTCCGTGCCCGGCTATGTGATATGACTCGGATCAAAGAGTATCAGTGCTTCATGCAGAAGCTCTACTACAGCTCCGGCAACATCAACGATGAGACAATGCGTCTCAGATATATAGAGTCATTCCCCGCCTTTCTTTGCCACTCAATACAGAAAGGCTATGCACGGTATGAAAACTTCTGAACTCAGTTTTGGGCACATTAATCAAATTATAGATCAATGTAATGCTAAAATGTGTAAAGAAAAATGGGAACGCAAACAGGCGTTCAAACACCAGAAAGCTCTGAACAATACTTTCTGTGAACAATATGCCCTGGAACCTTTTGGGTGTCCAGATTTAGAAATATCATCCCTTTTTTGAAAGAGTTTGAAAATGTCTTTCCAGGGGAGATACCAGGGTTACCACCCCCACCGTGAGATTTATTTTCATATAGATATTATTCCAGGAGTAGAGCCTCTCTCACGAGCACCTTATCGGATGACCACCCGAGGAACTCTACAAGCTCAAGTTACAGCTAGAGGGCTTTCTAGAGAAATACCTTATCCATCCTAGTATATCCCATTGGGGTGCACTAGTGATTTTTGTGAAGAATAAGGATGGATCCTTGTGGTTTTTTTTCTGATTTACCACCAACTGAATAAGGTAATGATCAAGAATCGTTATCCCCTTCTGTGCATTGATGACTTGTTTGATCAGATGAAAGGAGCCACAATTTTCTCTAAGATTTATCTTAAGTCAGGTTATCATCAGTTGAGGATTACGGAGGTGAATATTCATAAGACCATCTTTTGTATGAGATATGGGCACTATAAGTTCACATTGGTGTCTTTTGGTTTGACTAATGCCCCTGCAAAATGTTTATGAGTTTGATGAATGGGGTATTTATGACCTTCTTAGATCTCTTCGTGCTCATCTTCCTTGATGACATCTTTATTTACTCACGTATGCATGAGGACCATGAGGGGCACCTTCACCAAGTTTCTTTAATACGTTCGGGAGAAAAATATTTATAGGAACTTGGAGAAGTGTGCATTATTTCAAATGAAGGTACAATATTTGGGTCATATCATTTCTATGGAAGGTATCATCATCGATCCTTCCAAGATTAGAGCTATCATGGATTAGCCATTACCCACTACTATGACTGAGGTGCACAGCTTCATGGGATTAGTAGATTACTATATGAGATTTTTGTAGGACTTGTCTTGGATTGCCACACCCCATCACATCCCTTCAGAGGAAAGGGAAGAAGTTTTTTTGGTTGGATAGGTGTGAGAAGCCCCTTTAGTACACTGAAGGGATGTCTCACTATAGCACATATCCTTGTAGTGCCAGATCCACAGGGTGAGTTTTTCCTTTGCACATATGCTTCTTTAGAAGGTCTTGGAGGTATGTTGATGCAAGAGGGCATAGTAGTGCCTTTTGAGTCTTGCAAACTCAAATATTATGAGCTTAATTATCGGATTCATGATCTTGATCTTGTACGGAAGTTATGCACACTTTGGTTTGATGGTGGCACTTTCTATTTGGTCCGGAGATTCACACTCAGGCTAAATCACCTGAGTCTTCACCACCTCTTCATGTAGCCCCAATCTCAGTGCTTGTCAATCGCATTGGATGGAGTTTTTTTGTGAGTATGATATGGAGATAGAGCATGTGAAGGCGAAAGGAGAATGTAGTGATGGATGCTCTCAGTAGATGGAGACATGTGGCTATGGCCACCTCAGTGAGCATAGATTTGTGGAGTAGGATTCTTCAGCAGCTTCCTCTTGACAACTTCTACATTGCAGTTTGAGCAAATATCGAGCCTCAGATACCCCTCAAGGGGAAGTTTGATGGTTTTTATTTAGAGGAATATGGTCTTCTGAGGCACAGAGGTCAGATTTATGTTCCTATAGTTGGAGGCTTGAGGCAGGAATCCTTGGTAGGAGGTACATCATGCACCCTATTAAGCCCATCCTGGGGTAAAGAAGATGCACACCACCTTGAGACAGTTGTATCATTGGAGACGACTTTGTAGAGATGTGGCTTCAATTTGTGCCATGATGTTTAGAGTGCCTAGAAAGTAAATGCCAAGCATCAATATCCAACTACCATTCTCTTTCCTGATGTTATACCAGATTGGGAAATGGGACACCATTTCCATGGACTTCAGTGTTAGCGATACCAATGTTGAGATATCACCAAGACGCCATCATGGAAACAGTTGATAAATTGACAAAAGTGGATCAGTTTTCTACTAGTAAAGACCACTTATATAGCTGGCGTAGTGGCACAAGTATATTTTAGATGATATTTTTAGGTTGCACAAGATTCTACAAAATATTATTTTGTGACCGCATGATCCTTTGTATACTTCCCATTTCTATACTACCATGCAGTACACGCCCCTTGAGATGAGAATCAACTTCAGCACAACATATCACTCCGAGACATATGGAGTAGACTAAGCGGGTGAATAAAATTTTGGAGGCCATGCTCATGATGTATGTGATGGATCAACAGTCTAGATGGGAGGAGTACCTTTACTCGGTGGAGTTTTCCTACAATAATAGTTTTCAGAGTACTATAGGAATGGATCCTTTTCAAGCTTTGTATGGTAGAGAGTGCAGGACACCTCTTAACTAGGACATGCTAGAGGACATGGTATCTCTTGGACCAGCTTTTTTGTAAGACATGGAGCAACAGGTGGTTTTGATTAGATAGAGACTGCTGGAGGCATAGGACAGGTAGAAGAAGTATGTAGATCAGCATAGGACCGACCGTAGTTTTTGATGTGGGGCATGAAGGTGTTCCTTCATGTCAGGCCACATAAAAGCCCTATCTGTTATGGAAAATGTTCTAAGTTAGCTCCTAGATTCGTGGGTCCTTTTCAAATCTTGGAGGATATTGGGCCTTGTGGCCTACCTGTCTAGCATTTCCACCTTAACTTATTTCGTATACATGATGTGTTTCATGTTTCAATTCTTAGGAGATACGTTACAGATCCTTGTCATCTACTAAATTGGACATCATTGCAGGTGCAAGATCAAGGGAAGGTGATGGTAGAGCCCATTTTCATTATAGATCGTATGACCCTGGGCCTTTGAGGCAGAGAGATTGACCAAGTCTGGGTGCAGTGGGGTAGATATAACGAGACTACAACTACATGGGAGGACGCAACATTACTACGAGTTGAGTTTCAACATTTATTCCAGTGACTTCTAGGAGGAAGTCGAGTCTAAGGGGAGGGGGATGTAGTGCCCGCTTCCTTTTGACATCATTTGATACTGATCATGATATTGATGATTATATTATGGACATGATTATGGAATTTATTATGGTATGATGTTAGATGTTACATCATGGATTATGTTTAACCATGATTCAGTTATGATGCATGATGATTATTAGAGACATTTTTCATATATTGATAACGATATTTTGTTTCACAAGGTTATATTAATGGATGTTGTTCAGACATGTGATATTTGGATATTAGTGGGTACACCTAGAAATGGAAAATATTTGATGATGATATAATTGTTGAGTAAATTTGTAAATGATCTTGTTGGTTACTTGGATGTTATTGTGATTCATATATATAGATGATTTTTACAATTTTATTTATATTATTTTTGGATGTTCTAATGTGGCTACGAGGCCCAAAGGAGTTATTTGTGTTTTTCAAGTTAAAATATCACAACAAACTTTGGGGGGATTGGAGACCAACCACATTGGAATTTTGGATGAATACAACAAGGTCAATATGGTAACTTATATTTGTTTTGGGTGTTTGATTGTGTTAGGTATTCCCATGGGGGGGGAGCACCTTTATATGTGACCAAGGGTTATGTGTATTTATTTATTTGGATCTTTTTTTAATTGATGTTTGCATCTTATTTCATGTGGTGCAATTACCCTATTTCATTAATGATTAAATGGTGTGTAAATATTGTGAGTAATCATATTGTTAAAATAAATAAATCAAATATATCATGAGAAGGTAATTAATAGAGTCATTGGTCTTGGTTTGAGTGTTGTAAGAGATGTGTAAGAGATCTGTAAGTTGATTTTAGATTATGAAACACTCCACCCTTCTTGGAAAATTTGAAATTTTCCTTGGAGGCTGATTTTGGAGGCTTGTGGGACTAGTTAAACTTGTCACATACCTCTTAAATTCATTTACCAACGATACTTATGGTTCGAGAATTGAATTTAGAATATTCATTACGCATTTTGAGAACACAAATTGTAAGTTTTAATTACACTTTTCTTAAATTGGTTTAATTTCAGTCCTTTGGGGTGTGAGTTGGATTTGAGTATGTAAGTAAACTATCATATTATTCACCCACCTATTTATTATCCATTAGAGAATGAAGTTGAATTCTGGGTTGGGGTTGATGATGCATGTGATGTGGCATCCTACATGGATCCACCTCATCCTGTTTTCTTATCTCTTCTATAAAATTTGAATTTCTTACCTTGTTTTGGGTTGCTTCACTTTTGGAAACTCCTTTTGGGGTGAATTCATTTGTTGTTTTGGATCTCTTGCTTTGAAGAAGGTTTTGGAAGATTGTTGCATGCTTGTGATTGGATGATTTAGATTGATTGCATTGGGATAAAGATTGTTGTTTTGGAACTTGGAATAACTCCATCATGGAGAGGTAGGAGCTTTGCTCTTGAAATTCTTCTTTTTTGTTTATGAAATTGTTATTGTTGTGAATGTTTTGGCATGTTTGTGGGATGTTGGGTAGATGTCCTAGGAATGGTGTAGGAGAATACTATGGGGTTTATTTTGTGGGAGGCACAAGTGTTTTGAGGAGGTATAAGTGTGAAAGGAGTTGGTATTTTGGTTCCACTTTATAAATAAATAGATTGCATTTCTTTACTCATTATGGGGTGCTATAATAGGTTGGAGAGGCATAAGGAAATGTGAGGAGTAAGGGGTACTTTGGGGAGGCATAAGGGAATCTTAGGGCTTTGATATACTATATTTTGGCGGTTTGAAATCAAGTGGCGATACCCATTTCCCCTTTTAGGAGGCATAAGTAGCATCCCCCATAGTTTTTTGTTCCTTTGGATTTCTTGATGAATCCTCAGTGTTGTTTTTCATGCTTTAATCTAGTTGAAAACTACATTTTATTCTTTGACTATGTTTTAAATGTGAAAATGTTGCTTGTGGGTTGTGCAAGCCCTTGTTGCCATGAGTTGAATCACATCTTCTATTGCATTATGGTTGGGGCTCGGGGGCCAATGAAGAACAATGGCTTCTCCTTTTCAGTGGATGTCTTAGGTTGGTGGAGAACGTTGCCTTTCCCCTGCCCTTGTTGTGATCAGGATTAGAAGAATGGTAAATCTACATGTTTCTATTCAAGAGAAAAGGAAGAAAAAAAAAGAGAAGTTTGACAGTCCCTTATTGAAATGAAATATTATTGTAACCTTTACCACTTGAAGTGGATGAACTTGTGTAGGTTCTGTAATGGAAATATGTTGTATTGAATATGAAAGTTGTAATTTTGAAATGTAAAGGAAAGATATACTTTATTTCTGTCTTGAAAGAAAGAGATATATTTTGTATATTGTATTGTGAAAATCAACATAAAAGAGAAGTTGTAAAAGAAGGAAATATTGTATTTTGAATAAAAGTTTCATTTCTTTCCACAATTGGAAGTATTGTTGTTTAAAATCTGAGTTTGAAATATATTTGAAATCTCTGTTTGAAAGGAAGAAATGCGTGTGAGGAAAATACAAAACTCTGTCTTTTGAAATGTGTAAAATATGAAATCAGAATTTCATTTTAGTTCTGAATAGTTTTATTTGAATCAACTAAATGTATTAGATTATAATTGGAATGAATTCTAATACTTGGAAGATGAAAATGACAAATAAATCCTTTAAAATTTGATCTTTGCTTTGTATTTTCAAACTAGCAAATACTTTATCCAAAAATGCACAGTTCAAACCTACAACAATGAAATAACAAATTAAAGGATTAAATTGAAGTACTATTCCCTAAATGAATTGAATTGGACAAAAATACTTAATGAATTTATTAGAAAACTTAGCAAAATTGGGCTCAAACTATTTTGATGTCATTTTGCTATTAAAGTTGTTTTTTTAAAAATTGGGAGTTAATCAAACAAACTTACCTTCCAAATCCATCTAAGAACAATTCTCCATGTCTAATTGAAATGTTGAGAGAGGAATAAGATCAATTGAATATGTGATGTATGTCATACTAGTATATATGAGCATCAAGGTGTTGTTGAGTCGAAAACATTTCCATGGAAATTTCTTCGCCTTTTTCCTTTAATTCCACAACTTAAAAAAATGTTTGAATGTAATAAATTAGCAAAGGTCATGGGTTGGAATTTTGAGAATAGAAATAATGATGGAACCTTATGAACTATAGGTGATGGTAATGCATGGAAAGAAATTGATGAGAAATGGCGAGATTTTTCACATGAGAAAAAAAATGCTAGAATTTCAATAGCTATGGACATGATTAATCCATTCTCAATTCAATCATCGGGATGATCTACATGGCCAGTAGTTGTAATCCATAATAATATCCCACCATGGATGGCAATAAAGAAGAAAATTATAATTTTCACTCTAATTATTCTAAGTGATTAACCTTATTGATTGATATCTTTTATTTCTTTAGTGTTATATGAAATACTCAACATATAATATATTATCCAACTATTTTTAACTTATTGATGATTATAGGAAAGTATCAAGTACGTAATATGGATGTATATTTGAGGCCCCTCATTGATGAGCTTAAACAATTATGGGTGGGATTTGAAATGCATGACATATCACTAGTGGGAGGAGAGATTTCTTCTTTAGAGGAATGATGTTTTAGAACATTCACGACACCTGAGGATTATCTTTATGTTGTAGTTAGTGGATAGAAAATATGTTCTTGAGATTTAATATTGTGAATCATTTTATATCGACATAATGATTACACATGACTATAGGTATTCAATCAAAAGGGAAAGTTGGGTGCCCATCATGTGGATTTCAAAAAATTGTGAGACACTCAAAACACTTAAAGAAGGATATATACTATGAATATAGACAATTATTGCCTATTAATCATCCTTACAGAGTAACAAAATGAAATGATTTTAACATGAAACTAGTAAGAGAGAATATTCCAAGGGTTTTGACTCCAAACAACAGGTATATTTATTATCATGATGGTGGAGGTGAGGAAAAATATAGATATTATTTTACCACTTTTTATACCAACATTAAGTATGACACTAATTGATAAAAAAAAATTTGTGAAGAACAACTACACTCATGTATGGAAAGGTACTGAATATTTTATGAACTTGAGTACTATAGGAATATGCCCATGATACACCTACTTGATGTTATACATATTGGATGCAATGTATCAAGATCACTATGGAATATTATATATGGAAAAAGGAAGATGGAATGCGGTTGAGGAAATAACTTCAAGTGAGTAAATTCATGCATCCAGTATGGCCAAATCCTAATGACAACACATTCATACCTTCTCCTTGGAGATTGAGTACCGAGGAGAAAAATCATATCAATGAAGCCATAAAAAAATAAGGTTCCCTATAGGATATGGTGCCCAAATCAAGAATTATTTTTCTAGAGAAAAAAATGAGGATCTAATAGGACTAAAAACACATGTTTGGCACAACATGATTAAGGTGAGTTTTATGTTTAAAGTTGAAATGTTTATGATTTTATTAAAATTTCATTTATATAAATTAATTATTATAACAAATGTACACTTCTTTATTACAGGTTAAACTTCCCATTAATATTACTAGTACCTTTGATTGAAATATAACCAAGACTATATATCGTTTATCAAAATATATCAGGTAACCATAAAATATATATCATACTCAATATATCTTTTTGTATACCATTATACATTATTTATTACTCAAAACTAATGTTATTTAAACATTATATTTCAGATTTGTGTCCTCAAGAGAGATTAAAATGGAAGACCTTATAAATTGGAATGATAAAGCACCTATATTAATGTGTACACTTCAAAAGTATCTTCCTACTATATGGTTTGATCCACAAATCCATTATCTCATAGACCTTGTTAATGAAATAGAATATTGTGGTCCAGTCGCATCAAGATCAATGTGGATTGGTGAGCATTTAATGAAGGTATTGAAGCATTTTGTGTGACAAAAGGATTGACCAAAGGGTTCCATCATAGAGGGTTAGATCACATTAAAAGAAATGGTGAATGTTAGTTCTAATTACTTACCTGATTTTCATTATAGTACAAAAAGTATCCAAGGATCTTCTCAACAATATATACTAACAAGCAAAGTACTACAAGGAATAATGAGGTTAAGAAAAGAACGATGTATGCCTTATGTTTTATAAAATATCTTGTGGTTATATAGTTTATCCTTAATCTATCTTTATATAAATTTTTATAATTTACTAAATTTCACTTACAGATGGAAATGAGTATGAGAAAATACACGTCTATGTTGCACATGATGAAAAATGCATGGATAAATGGATAGAGCTATTCAAAACAAAGAAATAATAAGTTGACACAATTACATCTAGAAGAGTTGCTAGAAGGATGGGGTCCATGAGTCGACTCCCAAAGTTACCTTAAAATACATGGCCAAATAAATACCCATGGGATTTTTTGAGAGATAATATTATGCAAGAAATTAAAAGAGACCCTCTTAATATATCAAGGGAAGAATTAGAAATAGTAAATGGAATAAATCTAGGGAAGTTGTGTGCATGCTTATAGTTTATTGTTTCTTAATGTTTTTTAGCAAAAGATGTAATGTAGTTAATATTTTAAACAGATTTATTGACATTGTATTGTAAATGTTACATTTGTCTAGGTGATACATTACAAATCAATTTGGGCATATGGTAAGCACTTTGGTGTTGAGAAGATGAATAATCTTAGGAATACATTTGATTATGGAATATCATCATATTTTGATGTGGTGGATTCTAGTTAAATTGAAACGAAGAAAAAGTACTATGGAATTTTGGAGGACATTATGGAACTTGAATTCAGGTCCTTTAGAAAGGTTATCATTCTAGTAAAGAGGTTTTCATTGATTGAGAAAGGAAATAATAGAATAATTTATATGCATAGTAATGGTGTTCCTATGATTAAAGCATCAGAATTTATGGAAACAAATGAGTCATATATATTTCCAGAGTAATGTGAACAAATTTTTATCATCCAAGATATGGAAAATCAAAATTGGTCTTCTATCATAGAACACAATACAAGATGGAACGATCATGCATCATTTTTGAACACAAATAATGTTGATATTATAAAAGAGGACAAGACAAATTGTAATGATGAAGTAGAAATAATGGATGAAATTGGAGAACATGTACAAGAACAAGAATTAGAACATATTGAGTACACATATGAAGTTATAATACAACAAGGACATGAAGAGAGTTAAGGAGAAGAAAATGGCGAGATAGAAAGCATAAATGATGAATATGATTCAACAATGTTTGAGAATCTTTTCGACGATGATATTGTGGATGAGAGACAAGACTCGTGCATAAATTTATTTATCGATTTAGGAGAATTTGATGTTAGTTAAAAAAATATCGAGAGTTGGCTCAAGATGAATTTGATTTTTATGATGAAGACATGCAAAACAAATGATCAATAATAAGTGTCATAAATTCTCATTATATTTTATTTTTCTTCCTACTATATTTTGACAAATACACATTATTTAATGCATTTTTTGTATTAGTATTTTTAAAAATATGTTATGATAAAAATATATATTTAATTAATTCAGTGTTTTGATTAATTCTTAAAAACAATTATATAAGAATTTTTAAAATATGTAAAAAAACTTAATTGTGGATAATGTGAAATTTTCTAAGTATTTAATGTGGATTTTTAACATTGAAAGAATTTCTTTTTAATGTTGTTACATTTCCCTTTATGACTAATTGAGGTGAGTAATTTTATGATAAATTTTGTATTCATTTTTAATAAAAATGTGGATTTTCTATAAATCTTGTTTGGAGATGTGATTTTTCTACAAATTATATTCAGTAAATAAAATTGTAGAAAACTAAAATTATATAGAGCATTCACAAATATTCTACATTTCTCTTAAATTCTAAAAAATTGTGGAATAACTGTGGATACATTTTCGAGCTCCAAATTATTAACAATATTAATGTACTTAAATAAAATCGTTGAACATCCACAATATTTAAAAATGGAAAAACTAAATAAGATTATGGATTTTCAATGAGAAAGTGTTATATATGTGAATTAGCTACAAATTTTTCACACTTACATACAATTGTGGAACATCCACAATATTTAAAAATGGAAAAAAAATAATTATCATAGAAGTTCCACATTTATTATTTGTAAATCAAGAAATTTACAAAAACAAATTTATTTATATTAATAGGAATAACAAAAACAAGAATTTTAATTATACATTTATTATTTATTAAAGAATGGGTTATGTTTAGAGTATTATTTATAATTACAAAAATAATAAAAATATAGTCTTCTTCTTAACTAATAGTAGAATATATATAGATAGATAGATAGATAGATAGATAGATAGATAGATAGATAGATAGATAGATAGATAGATAGATAGATAGATAGATAATTGAATTTTAATATTAATATAACTTACGATCAATTTTAAATCTATTTTCTAAAAATTGTGAAATTTGTATGAAGAATGGTTAGATATGTGACTTTTCTATGAATCATTGTCACTAAATGTAAATTGTGGAATATCGACAATACATAGAAATGGTCAAATGAAATTTTCATATATATGCTACAAGTATTCTACAATTCTAGTAAATTGTTGCTATTTTGTGGAATAATTGTGGTGAAAAAAGGCTTGTTTGTTGTAGTGTATATATGGCTAGTTAACTATCCCCTAGAGATGACAGTGCATGTTATGTAAATTATAATCAAGCAATAGAAAAAATTTGTTATTTGGTTTTAAGTAATCTTAAATAATGCGTTCATCATTTTGGACATGCATCCGTAAAATCAGTGATGGTAGTAATGACGAATGCATGTATGTTAATAATATTTTAAGAATCAAGTCATGTGACTAACCAAAAAAAATGTTTGGAATTTAATCTGATCTTCCCCCCACTATCACCTTCCTACTGACACTAGCTGACGTCTCTTTAGATCAATTTAATAACAACTAATGTATTGGCTTTTGGATCTTCCAAGGAGCACCTTAATAAGGGCTCGAACTATCAATCCTTTGTGATCTTTCCATTATTATCATCACCCTCATCACTTAATCCAATTAAGAATCCTTATTAGTATTCAGGATTACCACGGTGAAAAACATGACCTAACTTTTCATGGGAATACTAAGGAAAAACATGACCTTTACGGTTTTATATAACTTTATTATATATTCAATAATGAAAACACAACACTAATATGAGTTAGAAATGTCAAACATTAAGAAGGAATTTGACTTTTGGACTAACATACCGGGTGTCGGGTGTCCAGTGTCGGGTGTTGTGTGTTTTTTATTGAATGTAAAATCAAGTTATATAAAATTGTAAAGATCATGTTTTTCCCTAGTATTTCCATGAAATGTTAGGTCATGTTTTTACTCGTGGTAATATTGAATACTAATAAGGATTCCTATTTGGATTAACTTACGACGGTGATGATAATAATGGCAAGATCACAAAGGATTGATGGTTCAATCCCTTATTAAGGTGCTCTTTGGAAGCTCCAAAAACCATTATTTAAAAGAGGAGGAAACATAATAAGAATCTTGGTGTATGTATGTATATATACACAAAAATATACATGTTTTATCAAACCTGAAAATTTTATTTCTTTCTTTCTTTTGTTTGAAAATCTTATCTGAATTGTGGGTATTTACCCATTTCATTCTAATTTTTACCAGAAATGTTTTTGTGTTGCAAACCTGTAAAACATGTGTGTCCATTTTATAACTATAAAATCAAGTTGTATAAATATGTAAAGGTCATGTTTTTCATTAGTATTTCCATGAAAATTTAATTCATATTTTTCACCGTGGTAATCTTGAATACTAATAAGGATTCCTAATTGGATTAATTTATGAGGGTGATGATAATAATGGAAAGATAACAAAGGATTAATAGTTCAAGCCCTTATTAAGGTGCTCTTTGGAAGCTCTGAAAAATAATAAGTTAGATGCTAGTAAATTGATCTAAAGATATGTTAGCAGGTGTCGGTAGGAAGGAAATAGTGGGGGGAAGAGAACTAAAACTATGGTCATTGATAGTGGGTGTTGGGTGTTTCATGGTTAAGATCGACCTGGATAAAATTTATCTCAAGTAATTAGATCTAACCCCTCCTTAGTATCCTTATCGTTTACCAAGTCTTATAAAGTAAGATCTAGAATTTTTTTCTTGTCATCGAATGAATTCCTTGTTGGACCCAGCCCCCCCCCCCTCACCCCCCCTAGGACACAAATGAACCTAATAAAATAGTTGTACTATGACTTAAACTATGGTTAATGAACTCCTCAGTTCCTCTCATCTAGATGTGTTACCTTGGTTCCTGTCAGCATAACACCTCGGTCTTTTGCTTGAAGGTGGTTTAACATAAATATGTCCTCTCACCTTAAAACTCATATATAGTTGAGGCATAGATCCTTAAGTGAATTTGGAATTAAACTAAATATCAATTGATTAGGAGGTTAACTTGTGGCTAGAAAATGGTAAGTAACTCTTTGCAAATGAAATTATTTGAAAGTTGTTGAATTTAGAGAACCCAGAAAATTAGAACCTTGGTCTCATAATTCCTTGTAATACCCCTTCAAACATTAAGGATAAATAAAATTTCACATGTAGAATCGTGAAATGCATAAACATGGGATCTTACCTTGAACACATAACACTTGTGGTTCTTATTTAGATTATAATGCTTCCAATCATGTACTTCTTCAAGATTTTAGACTGGTGCTTTTGTAACCCTTCATGTTAAAAAGTGATTGCCAAAAAGAGATGTAAGAAACAATGCAAATGAAATTAGAAACAATAATATATGTGATAATGGTTTAGGAACAAATTTTAACTTCAAGTACTTATGGTTAATTTAAGCATTGAATTTTTGTTAAGAATGGTTACAATTTGTTCTTGGTGGGACTAGGCATTTAAGCCAATAAATAGTCCACTAAAAAACAATATTATTCCATGTAAATGCTTATTTGAATCAAACTAAATTTGGAACTAAAATGACAAGAGTACGATAAAAAATGTGTTTCTAATGGAAAGACGTTTTTAGGAAAGGGAAACTTGAACCTTCACCTCCTTGAGTTGTATTATTTCTCCCTTGACAACTTATGGTTGGCCCCCTTGATTAATGTGGACAAAAAAAAATTAAACTTCAGACTAAACATACTTTAAGAAACAAACCTTTTACATAAGAATGAGAGAATTAGGAAATTTGTCAGAAAGTTTTAAATATGAAAAATAATAATGTAAGTTATGAAGATTGTCATAAGGGTTAAAGAGAAAACTTAAATGGTCAAACTATAAGTTGAATTGTGGAATGAACTTATGAATATTTAGGTGGAAAAAGGGGAAAATTATAGTTACATAATAATGTTATTGGAAGGTTAATCATAACAAAGACGTAATCATGGTAATGATGAGTTGTGGGTTGGCCAATCCTTGAGTCCCTTATCTTGTGGTTGGGTTAATGCTATCATTATTTCATTGGGAAAAGTGTGGCATCTGACATGTCTATGGTGTTGTCATGTGTTTATGTGATTTTATGACTTTTTAGTGTCATATACGTCTTTGATTTTTCTTTATCGGCAGCCCTTGCAGTGTTGTGTAGTGAGCAACGTAAGTCAAAAAAAAACATTATTCTGGTTTTTTTTTACTGTTATAATTTTGTGTGTAAAATGTGGGCATTACATTTGGTTACATGTGTTATATGGGTCATGTTTTTCCTTATATAAAATGGTGTAGGAGTTTGGTTTATCGTAAACTTGTTTCCTCATACATCGACAAGTGTGACTTGTGGCCTTTAGGATTGGGGCTTATCTCTTGTTTTTAAGGAAAAACAACCTCCTTGTGAGTTGATTTAGTCCTTGGGGACATTGGTCATTGTAAATTTTTTTGAAGGAAACATATGTTAAGGATATGAGATAACTTTGAGAAATCCTATTTCTTACTTTTTCTTAATTCACCTTGTGGTTGTTTCCCTTTTTGCCACCAGGAATGAAAGTGCAAGTTGTTCTATAGGGTCTTTTAGTCACTTTTGGTATGATGCACTTCTAGACTATAGTTTGACCCCCCCTCTCGTTACTTGTTTCTGCTCTCTAGCTCCCTTGAGTGCTCTTTGATGTTATGACTTATGCATGTGCTCTCTTTTTACTATTTTAAACTTGTGTAGAGTTTAAGATAAATAAATAACTTGGTGTTATGTAGAGGGCGTGGTACTTATTGTATTGATATTTTAGTCCTAGTGAAAATTCCTTCTTAATGTTTGACATTTCTAAATTAGGTTAGTGTTGTGTGTTCATTCTTGAATGTAAAATCAAGTTATATAAAATTGTAAAGGTCATATTTTTCCTTAGTATTTCCAAGAATTCACTTGGTTTTAGTGTTGCCATGGTGAAAAGTTAACTCTAGCCTTTTTGAATTGTCATTTACATTACATAGAAATCCTAACCATTATACTAGGATATCCAAGACCTTGAACCTGCATTAACCCAAATTCACATTGCAATTTTAGTTGTATTTGGATAGAAGTGTAACACCTACATATTACACATAAATACAATAGTAAAAATATTAGGATAATTTATTTTTGACTTACATTGCTTACTACACAATGCCACAATGGCAGGTAGAAATTTCCTCAGAGGAATTTGAACCCAATTTAATACAGGTCTAGATCTCGGGAATTTTCAACTACAACATCTGACAAAACTCCTCTATCTTTAATGCTTTGATGGATGTCCAAACCATGCTCTAAAGATCCAATTTTGATACAGGCTTGGAAGGATGCTGACAAGGGCCGTGAAAGCTAGATTTACACCTTGTAGTAGCATTTTTTTGAAAGTTTCTAAGCCTTTTCAACAAACCCATTTTGTGTATATCCAGCAGCCATTGGAGTCCACGAGGTCACATTTGTTTTAGGAATCCACTCGAACAGTTCACATGCCAAGTGCAACACTTTAAAAGACAGAGGATGTTAAAGAAGGCATGATTTATAGCTACAAACTATTATCAGGCCTCTGGTTTGTGAAAAAGATCATAATAACACTTGTACATGTAGTGCCCAATAATAAAACAAAAAAAAAAATCAAAATAATTAAGATAGGCTAGGTAGCATTAGTGTGTCTTAGTTAAGACTAACTGTAAATCTCATTCTTGTAATATCCATCTCATTCTTGTAGTACCCCATACAAAAATAAAATAAAATATAAAATAATTTAATGGAGGCATGATGGAGGGAAGTTGCATCTGAAGTTTTTCTTTTGGTGGTGTGTCAAAGGGATAGGTATGTGGTAGGTGCCTGACACCGCACATGGGCCTCCTCAACATCCAATCAAACCGGTCATTTCCTTGCATAATAATACAAGCGCTTTATTTTGAGATCCATTGGCATTTACCACTGTGAAACCAATTAATATTGTAAATTTAGCTAGCCTTTTTCTCAACAAGAAAACACGATAAACCTGAAAACAAATAGTGAAATTTATGCAATATTTTTTATTTGAAAGGTAATGACAGTAACATTCATCGGAATTAAATTAAATTCTTGATAATAAAGTTCTGTACAATTTTCAAGGTAGATGGAAATTCAAATCACGATCGATTAATATTGACTTCATTCCAAAACTTGAATCATGATTTAAATTTTCTTACTAAGCTTCAATATTTCAAAAATATTTCTCATCTTGCTTTTAATTGTTCTATTCCATTAATCAACTTTAAATTTTTTATTTAAGGGCCATAAATAAATTTTAAATTAAATTAGACGAGAATACTAATTTTGCAATGTTAAAGACATGCATATTATTATTAGTTCATTATTCCAAAAGGACAAGGTGCACAACTTGGTCTAACCCCTTAGGCCCCATTTAACATTACACACATCTCCTTTTATTTATTTCAATCCCACCTAAATACCCCATCACTTAAGTGATGTAGGGTTCATCCTACAGTATTGAATGTATTCTATCTGAGCCTTTAGATTTAGGTTGCACTAAAGAAACCATAGAAATTCTTATGGGTTTTCTTATACTCATTTCTTAACCTATCCTCTTATTTCTCTTGTTTTTTTTTCAGGTTAAGGAAGAAAGGGGGCCTTGGAAGGAAGCCCAAGCTCTTGGGTGAATACACACAAGAAGAAGAGCTAGTTTTAGCATCCCTCTCCTAGGGTTTGCTCTATTTTTAAATATCATTTCACTCATTGTTTGTACTTCTTTTAGAGAGAGGTTACTTTTATCTAGGTTGTGACTTTTATCCATTGTTGTTTTGGTTTAAAAGAGGAGGAAACACAATAAGAATCTTGGTGTATGTATGTGTATATACATAGAAATATAAATGTTTTATCGAACCCGAATTTTTTTTTTATTTTTATTTTTTGTTTAACAATCTTCCCTGAGCTGTGGGTATTTACCCATTTCATTCTAATTTATACCGGAAATTTATTTATATTGCAGACCCAAAAAATAATCACTCTATGAATATACCGTTTAAGTGTGTAATTATATACTTATTAATACATTTGAATAATTTTAAAATATATATACTTTATATTCATCTTTGTATTAATACATTTAAATGATTAAAAAGAATTATAATATTATTTTTTATAAGCCTTTCAAATCGGCTAAAGTGAAATAGAAAGTAGTATTAATATTAGGAATTAAATATTTTCTTTAGCTTTGTAAATCGGCTAGGTTGAAAGTTAGAGTTTAAATAAGTTTAAAAAAACAAAAACAAAATGGAGTGGTCAGCCAAGTGGTGGTCAATATGTGAATTAATAGTAACATTAAAATATAAACCCTTTTGTTTTTATATAGCTTAGTGGAATAAGTAAGGGAATGGTATTTTTAATAAAAAGTGTAAGTGTTTTTGTATGGTCGGCCAAATGGGCTAGAGTTTTGTTTAGAGTAGTATTAAAAACAAAAAGGGAAATGCATGAGTTTGTGGGATAAGGAATTCGCAGCCATACGGGGAAAACTATTATAAACTTCCTCCACAACAATGTAACCCCATCAAACCATATAAATGGCCATGTAACTTTTGCGGCCTGTGTATAACTTCTAACGCATTTAATCACTGGCAGTGGCCGCTTTGACCCTTTCCACACTGGAGTTTATATTTATAAAATGTATTTCTAACCGAATACCATTTAAAATGGGAATTAAAAGATAAGGAAATATATCAAATATATATATATATATATATATGAATTTACATATATAATTACACACTTAAATGGTATATTTATAAAGTGATTTTTTGGGGGTCTGCAATATAGATAAATTTCTGGTATAAATTAGAATAAAATGGGTAAATACCCACAACTCAGATAAGATTTTAAAACAAAAAAAAAAGAAAAAGGAAGCTTTCGGGTTTGATAAAACATTTATATTTCTATGTATATACACATACATACACCAAGATTCTTATTGTGTTTCCTCCTCTTTTAAACCAGAACAACAATGGATAATAGCCACAACCCAGATAATAGTAACCTCTCTCTAAAAGAAGTACAAACAATGAGTGAAATGATATTTAGAAATAGAGAAAACCCTAGGAGAGGGATGCTAAAACTAGCTCTTCTTCTTGTGTGCATTCACCCAAGAGTTTGAGCTTCATTCCATGGCCTTTATAACACCCGTCTAAAATGACATTCAAGGAACACGCTAACACCTAACACTTACCCCAAAATTGCAACTAATTTTTTTTTGTTTAAGTTATAAGAAGGTTACAAGGATGTTAATCCCCTAGGGTACAACGACTAACTTACACCATTAAAATCAACCTTACGGTTTAAGAAATAGGTCTACTAGAAGGTTACCATATTCTCAATTTTATCTCTACAGTCCATCAGTCAATTATGCATTAGGAGGGTACCTAGATTAATTTACTTAATTAATTGTTTTCTTCACTGAAGTTAGTATTCCTTCCTAATATGGTTAACCTCTTGTTTAAATAATTAAATTCATTATCTTATTACCTTAGAGACCTTTCAAATACTACCTAGGGCTTACTAAGGACTAACCATGGATTATCACTCCACAGAAATTAAATGGCCCCATTCCACACTTACACATACTATAAGGTTTTTAAAACAACATTTATAAAAATCATTCTTACCTAACAAAAGTATGATGAAACCTTCCCCCTTAGATCAAATCAACCTTGGCCACTAGATCCTAGGGTTCCCATCAAGCCCTAAATTTACTTATGAGCTTTTATTAAAGTCTTTCCTTTGTTCATTTCCCTCATTTTGTCTATTTGTTTAGTTAAAAATTGCAGGTTGGAGAAGAGGAAGGCCATGGGAGCAAGAGGAGAGAAATCATGGAGAACTCTACAAGGACCAAACTTAGAAGGTTTAGATTAAAGGTTTAATGTTGTTTCCATTTTCATTCAGGGATTGGGAGGGATCTCTTCCCGCAATCTTGTTTTATTTTAAACCATTTATATTTAGGTTTTCAAAATTGGGGCAAACCCTACCCCCAAGAATAAAATAAGAAGAAATGTTTTAGATCCACCATTTGTATGTTTTTATTATTCAATCTAAGGGTTTTATTCATTATTTTTCTTACTGGTAGCTATTAGATGAATTTTATACTTTATAAATTAGATTTAACCAGTTAAAATTCACGCAAAGGCGCGGACTAGCGGAGTTCTATCATAAGTGATAGAACCGCGGCCCAGAGTAGACCGACGGTTCTGGGACCGCAGCCCTTCCTGGGTGACAAACCATAGACCGCCGCCCTACTGAGCGGTGGTCTTGAGATCACTACCTTAACCTGAGCGATGCTTATGAGACCACCACTTTGCATAGGGTGGTGATCATGTTTCTAAATAAAGAGAACCTTAATCTGATATTTTTATAAAATCCAAAAGTTACAAAAAGGTGTTAAAATGCATTTTGAGCCTAGTCAAGTACATCTAAAGGTTCTAGTTTTAAGATTTCAATTTATTTTTCCATTCTCTAGTTAAATCAACTCATTTTTGAAGTCTTATCTAATCTAATAAACACATTTACTTTGCAAAATCATTCTATTATGTTCAACTAGTCTTGTTTCAAATTCCATGAGTAAAGAAAACTTAATCTACTTTTACATTGTTATTTTCTTACTACAAAATCAACATTTCCAAACACAATAAACTTCAAACTTATTCTTTTGCTCCCATATTACTACAACATGTATACATTCAAAACAACTATAGCAACTTTATCTTACATTCAAATTTACTATATATACATTTACAACATTTACAACTTCTATATTTCTTCTTTCACATTTACAATAAAACAACTTCACAATGAAAGTGAACTTTCTTTTCCATTGAAATAGCTCATATATTTTAACACAGAACTAATTTTCTCACAATACAACCAAGATATCAACAAAGAAAATTACTTTCTTTTCTATTTGCAAAACTAACTCCACAATATAATTTTTCTTCTTTATTTTCTTATTGTTTCTTTCCACATACAATACAATTTTAATAACAACTATTTGAATACAACTTTCCTTTATAAGAACAAGATAATGTCTTCCACTTGAAGTGGGAAAATCCTACAATAATGCAAGTTAAAATAGAATACAATATTACAAGTTCTTCCACTTTAAGTGGGAATAGCACAAATGAATTTTATTACAAGAAGGATCTTCTTAGGGACTCCACCAAAAGCCCCAAGCTTCCCAACTCCAACAATATAGCTCCTCCAAGATTTTTTTGATTAACAATAAAATGGTGAGGAGAGGCAATACTCTCCACCCAACCAAGACATCCAATGAAGAGGGGAAGTCATCCTCTCCTTGGCCCCCAAGCCCCAACCACATTACAATGGAAGATAATTCAAACACATAGAAACAACAAGCTTCCACAACACAAACATACATTTCACAACATTTCATTTACATTCAAAACCAACTACAACACAAGAAGGAAGAACAACAAACAAAAAACCAAGGCTTTAAATGAAAGTCAAATGATCAAGACCTATGGGTAAGCCACTTATTCCTCCCAAAGGAAATGGATGCCCACCTTAAAGAATATAATGCAAATATCAATTCCCATACATATTCTTATGCCTCCCTCAAGTACCCCTTATACCTCCTACATACTCTTATGACTCCCCCAATCTCTTATGCCTCCCTCACAAAAGAAGAAAGAAAGAAATACAAGTATTCCTTGTACAAGGTGGGGCATCCAACCCAAACTCCCTCGACAAAAGGATAAAATCTAGTGCCTCCCTAAATGAAATCTCCCTATAGTCTCCTCCTACTCCAAACATAGGAAATCTACCCACACCCAATAAGAATTCCAAAGAAAACAATACTCAACACAAGCATATAGAAAAAATAAAGAATAACATACACAAGGGAAAGCTCCTACCTTTCCATAGTAGAGCTTATTCCAAGAGTAAGTATCTAAGCTCCTCAAGTCAAGAAATCATCCACAATCTTCAACAATCAACAAGCACTCTCCAAAATTCTCTCACTCTCATAAAATTCAAGAGCACAAAATATTGAAGTAACCCCCAAATAAGAAAAAAAAATTCAATAAATTGAAAAAGGAGAGAGGAGGAGGATGTGGCTTCAAGTAGGATGCCACATCATTTCCTCTCCACTCCACATCACCTTACTCAACCTCATATTCCAATGCACAATTCATAAGTGGTTGAAGGAATGTCAAGTTACTTGCACACACCATCTAAGCCCACACCTCCTAAGGAAAAAATTAATTTCTTGAAAGAAAGTACAATAAACATTTTACCTTTTTATCTTCCCAAAACAACTAATGGGGTATAATTTTTACCCCCTAGCCCATAGGTAGGGTTGGCATAGCCATTTAAGAGGTGTCAGACAAGTTTGACTTGTCCCACAAGCTTCCAAATTAGGCCTCTAAGGCCAAATTCGAGTTTCCCATGAAGGGTAGAGTGTAGAACACTCAAGATCTTAAGGATTCAACATACAACATAAAATCCAAGAGAAAATCAAGTTTAATAAATGAAATCTTTTTGGTCACATCTTTAATTAATTTAGGACTAAGGTTAAATTATCTTAAATAAGACACTACAACCCACTAATAATAAAGGGGTAAAACATACATCAAAATCTAAATAATTAGAACAAGTCAATTACATTACTAAAAGAACACATACTAACATTAGTAAAAGAGAACTAATAATAAAAGACAACACATGACCCTTTGGTCACAATTTTCTCCTAACCAAATAATTCTAACACACACACAATTACATGTTGCGATAGTGACCCTTGTTGAATTCATCTAGGAATTCCAATGTGGTTGGTCTCCAATCCCCCAATGTTTGTTGTGAATAATTTTACCTACAAAACACAGAAATAGCCTATTCGGCCTCATGACTGCATTAAAAACATCTATGATAAAATATATAATGATAATATAAAATCATCTATAAATAAATCAAATATCATCTAGGAAAATACAATATCATTTACGATTTTCTAGTAAAATTTCTATTCCACATTTAAGTATCCATGTCAAAATGATCACAATATTAATTCAATTATCAAAGGTCTACTCATGGTGACGAAAGTATATCACATGTCATATATATATATATATATATAACCATGTCCACAGTATATCAGTATCAATATAAATTGAATAAACAACAATCTAGTATCTCTAACATCTACTACCATACTAAATCAAAAAGCTATAGTGTAACCATAAGTTTAGTCGGTAATATCGAAATCAATAATAAAAAATGTGTCGAAGGGATGTGGGCACTACAGCCTCCCTTCTTCCTTAATGAGAAAAACAAACAAGATAAATGCAAGGATATGTTAATAAATGAGTATAATAAAACCCATAAGGATTTATAGGGTTTCTTTAGTGCAACCCAGATTTAAGAGCTTAGATAGAATAGATCCAATGGTGTTGCATGAGCCCTACATCACTTAAGTGATGGGGTATTTAGGTGGGATTGAAATAAATAAAAGGAGGTGTGTGTAATGTTAAGTGGGGCCTAAGGGGTTAGACTAAGTTGTGCATTGTAGTGCCCACTTCCATTCAACACCTTTCAATATTGATTATGATACTGTCGACTATACTTATTGACATTACTGTAGCCTTTGAGTTGGTATGATGTTAGACATTAAAAATCATGGATTGTGGTCCCCTCTTTGGATTCATATATGATGCATGTGGATTATTAGAGACATTTTATATTGATGTTGATACACTACTTTTTATGGTAATATATATATGTGTGTGTGTGTGTGTGTCAAGTGTGTGTGTGAACTAAGTGTGTGTGTGTGTCATGTGATTTTCGTACATGTGATATTTTATGATGTTCGGGGGATTGGAGCCGAAAGGCCACATTGGAATTCTAGATGAATTCAATAAGGGTCACCATGCGCAGCATGTATTTGTTGTTGGGTATGTTTGTATTATTGTAGGAGATCGCGCAGGAGTAGGCGGAAATCCGAACTGGTCGAATTTGACCAATGGAGTTAAATGTTTTTTTTTTAACTGTTGGAAACAGGCTTTCTGGGAATTTAGTCTGTAGCATTTTAGTAACGCGTATTTTTTCCGGCTTTATCGGCCATTTATTTTAATTGTGTCTAGATTTGTGCATAAGGCATGCCTGGCTAACATTAATTAAATGCCGAAGGTACAAAAAGTACGCATTTATTAGACCTGATCGGATCTTGCCGATTATGAGAACTTGTCAGTGATGTGGACGTAGCTTTGAGGGCAAAAGTACACGAACCGGCCGGTTCGGCCGAAATGGGAAATTTCAGCACTGTATCCTAAATGGGCTGATTTTAGAGGGACATGTGGGACGCGAACAAGTTAAACTTGAGCCGAAAGCCACATCAGATCACGCCATTGTGTACACCGACAGATCTACCTATGGGTTGGGGACATCAAAATTAAAGCCTTATTATCGGGCGGAAACTTCGTGATTTTTTATTCCACCTTCTTGCGTGTAATTAATTTTGTTCCTTGGGGCACAGCACTAGGATTGTGTGTGTAAGTAAAAAAATCATTTATTCACCCACCTTTTTAAGGGATGCGTGGGACGTTTGAAAAGTTGACTCGTGAAGCGGAGTTGAAGGATGTGTGATGTGACATCCTACATGGATCAACCTCATCCTCCTCTCTCCATTTTCTATTTATTCGAATTCTTTTTTTGTTTTAGGGGTTACTTCAGGGAGTTACTTCTTTTGGTTATAGCTCTTGTAACTTTTGAAAGAGAGTGTCCGATTTTTGTTGAATTCAATTGTGTATCACTGAAGCTTTTGGACTATTCTGGAATGGAGCAAGCTTGGTGTTGAACGTTTGGGGAAAACTCTACGCCATGGAGAGTTAGGATCTTGGCTCTTTAAATTTCTTATTCCTTTGATTGAGGGTAGATATGGCAATGCTTTGAATATCTAAGAGAAATATATTCTTGGATGGCTTGTAGATTGCCTAGGTTATAGTGCTAGGAGAAGACTATGGGGATATTGTTATCCAAAATTCACCCGTCAAGGTAATTTTGATAACATGCATCAAACGCTCTAGTCCCAAGCAATTAGATTGAGTCAGGGCAAATAATTTCATGTTTCTAGGGCCCGCACTCAGAAGGCCATTTTTCTAACTCCCCTATCCAAGTAGAAGAGAGAAATTTCTGAGGAAAGGTACGAAATTTTTTTTTCGCACAAAAGCTGGTACCATCGGGCAAGAAAAAAATCATGAAAAATGGCTAAGTCCGAGTCCTCGCATGCATTTGGGACACTTGGGACAAAAGGACGCGAACCGGCAATCAAGGCCGCTAGGCGGTCTGCGCAGCATTTGGGATCAAAGGGACGCGCAGGACGCGGAAATCCGAACTGAGTCGAAAAATGGAAAAATTTGACTAACTGTTGAAACAGGCAGTCTGGGACATCTGGGCAACTAGTCACGCGAACAGTGTTTGGATCGGCCAAAAAGAGTCAAGGTAGCCTGGAACAGTTGGGCCGAAGGGACGCGAAGTACGCAAACCTGTCGGATCGGCCGAAATGAGAGGCACTTTCAGTCAGGGACGCGCGGGGCAAAAGTATCACGAACCGGCCGGTTCGGCCGAAATGGGAAATTGCAGCACTGTGCTAAATGGGACAGAGGGAGTATGTGGGAGCGCGAAAAGCCAAAGGCAAGCCGAATGCCAATCAGATCACGCCACGTGTCACCGACAGAAAAGGGACATGGAAGCCCATTTCGGGCGGTTCGGAAGAATTTGCCTCCCGCACAGCACTAGGACATTTGGGACAAAGGGATGCGTGGGACGCGAAAAGCCGAAGCGGCTGAAGGAGAAGAAGAAAATTCAAGATTTCGGTCCGAAAACTTCAAACGGCCATAACTTTTGACTCCGAGCTCTCAATTTCACAAAATTGGACTTTCTGGAATGAGCACGACGTCCTCTAACAAAAATTGGATTTCTTATTTTTGATGAGGGTAGATATATTTAAATAAGAGAAATATATTCGGCTCCAGTCAGTTAATGCTCATTCTCGTCAAATGACAGAAAACGCCTGCCAGGCCTAAAATAGCTGCCCGCACTCAGAAGGCCATAACTTTTGCATTTCTCAACGAAATCGCACAAAATTGGTACCATTGGAATCATGGTTCCGAGTCCGATGCATATCAATCAAGAAATTTCAGATTTTATCAGAAATTGATTGAGTTTTTTAAGAAAACGTGGCCGGGTTCAGAACAGTGTTTTATTTGGTAGCTGGGAGTGCATTTAAGAGGCATGGTCATCCTTCTTTCTCTGCTGCAGCACATGGGATAGTATGGGGAGCCTTTTGCAAGTAATGTATAATCATTTCACCCAATTTAATGCCTGCTTACAGGTGGTTGAAGGACAGATTTCGGGATTTCCATTTTCCCTTCTCTTTTCCTTCTCTTTTGTCTATAAATTGGAGTGTTGGGCTCATTGTAAAAGGGAGAGTTTTTGGGTAGCAAAGCTCTGCCAAATTTTTTTTGTCAAGCCAGTGTGTTGCAGGACCTTATAGTGGACTCCTTGCATGGTGATCCAGGCCCTTATCTTGTAATAGACTGAACTGTGCATACCATGAAGCAATAAAATATAAGTTTGTGGATGTATCTTCCCCTGCTGTGTTTTCTTGCATTCTTTTTTCCCATTTAATCTTTCTACAAGAATATTGTGTCTATTATTTTGTTCTTGCAAGGATCTATCATCATTATGTATGCTTGAAATATTGTTGTGGATGCATTTTTGCTAGATTATGGAGAACTGTCATCACCTCTTCTAGTGTGCACTTTGCCTCTGTATTTCACACATTTGGAGATTACTCTCACACCCTTATTTTCTGGTGTATCACCGCTTTAGTGTAGGTTTTCATTTTATGCATTCTCTCTCTCCCTGGTCCCTTGGAATTTTAGATTAGAATAGCTAGTTTCTTCTGCATTAGAGTAGATTGTGGCAGGTAGTTTAGGAGTAAGAACCAGCTTTCTCTGGAGGTCTATCTCAAGTAGCAAGTCCCACAACTTTGAGATAGTACCCATGTTAGCCAATCACATTGTGAGTTCAGGCATATGCACAGGGGTGCGGTGATTTGGTGATAACAGATATCTTGTGAGGAGACATAATATTTTTGGGGAGGTATAAGTGTTATTATGGAGGGAGTTTGAGATTAGATTCCACCTTATAAAATAAATAGGTTGCATTTATTTAATCGTTATGGGGTGTCATAAGAGTGTGGGGAGGCATAAGAGAATGAGAGGTATAAGGTTTACTTAGGGATGCATAAGGGCATGTAGGGGTTATGAAATAATATATGTATATATTGGTGGGTTTATCTTAAGGTGGACACCCATTTCCCCATTGGGAGGTATAAGTAGCTTCCCCCATAGGTCTTGCTCCTTTGGCTTGTGCATGATGAAGCCTGAGTATTGTTTGTTGTTCTTCCTATGGTTGCAAAATGTAGTATGTATATGGACTTTTTTCTATATGTGAACTTTTTTTGTGTTGTGGAAGCTATTTTGTTTCCATGAGTTGAACTACATTTCTTATAGCTTTGTGGTTAGGGCTCGGGGACCAATGAGGAGAATGGCTTCTCCTCTTCATTTCAATTCTTTGTTGGGTGGAGAGCACTGCCTCTCCTCCTTGTTTCTATTGTGATCAAAATTTATATGGTAGATCTTCTTGTTGTTGTTTTGGAGCTGAGGATGAAGACAAATTACATAGTCCCCTTGGGGTTTCCTTGCTGTAAAAACTTTCCACTTCAAGTGAATGGCATTGTAATATTATTGTTGTGGAAAGTTTCTCTATTTTGGAAATGAAATCTATATTCGATTGTGAAAGATGTATATTTTGTAAGTTGTATGCGATGAATGAAAGAGGAAGTTGTAAAAGAATTATTGGAGTTCAATAGTTGTTTTAATTACCACAAATGGTATGGGTTTCATTTGGAATATTTGTTGGGAATTTATTGTGAAATATCTATTTGAAAATTGAAAAATAAATACGTATGAAGAAATATTACATTTCTTTGTTTCATTCAAAATGCATGATTTTAAAGTAGAACTATATTTGGGTCTTCACGTGTTGATTTAAGTAAAGTTAAATTTTGTAAATCAGATTTGAATGAATTAAAATATTTAGAGGATGATAACGAAAAGTAGATTCATTCGGGTTTAAGTATGATTTCAATTTTGATTCACTCAAAAAACTGTAAATATTTATCAAAAAAATTTACACAGTACTCTAGAACTTGAAAGACAAATTAAAATAATAAAGTAAGATAAGAAATATCAAAATGATTTTCAAATAGTTGAATCGTGCAAGAAAATTTATTAGACTTTAATTAATATGACTTAGACAAAAAAACTCAGACGTTTTACAAAAAATAGGGGAAGCTTGTTTTGAAACTCAATCCATCAATTTAACCATGGAAAATCTGTCCTAATTTTCCATGTGTAATCCTCTATGTCAGTTTAGCACATTAAGGAAGAAAGATTGGAAAATTGAATTAATTCCATTAAGTTAAAAGTCCAATTCATGATTTAATGGCAGGAAAGACATTTTTGTCAAATTCTCCAACTAAATTTTGTCAAAAATGAATTTTGTTGGTTCCTATGCAAAGAGGAGTTTGGCCCCTTTTCAAAAATTTCTCATTTGCCCAAAACTAAGCTTCCAGTGGAAAGTTATGGCCTTCTAAAGTTTTTACTTCGCATAGTTTTTTTTTTTTTAAAAGAGGATTTTTTTTTTTGTAAATCGGACCCGAGGGCCCAAAAATTATTTAGGGCACTTTTTTTTGCAAAAAATAAAAAATTCACAAATTCCTCCACGGCCCGGCAGCCCTACATCCTTCACTTTTGAAAAGAAAATATACTTCCGTGGGTTCGCGAGCCTTCACCTTCAAATTTTACCTTTTGAAAATAAAGGGCAAAAAATTGTAAGTCTCCTCGCTGGTCCGTTTCCCCCGCTTCAAATTTTGGGCAAGACACATGGCATCCTTGGGCATCGGCGGAGGCGAGGGTGTTTTTGAACCTTTTTTCCCTTTCAAACAAAAAGAGTTAAAATCCAAATTATCTATGACGTCCCGCCTTCCCGTGTTGGCTTAAAAATGTGCCACGTGTCCCTTGCATATTGGGAAAAATTTCTTCCCCAGGCCCTCTACCCCGCCCTTGGGAAAATTTTCTTCCCCAGGCCCGCAGACCCGCCTTTGGGAAAATTTTCCTCCCCAGGCTCACCATCTTGTAACTTAAGAAATATGAGGAGTTGGGAGGACTTCTTTATATCATTGGAAAGGGGAAGAAATTTTCTATCTAATGAAAATAATTTTAGGAAACCTTAAGGGCGTTAGATATGTGAAAACTATGGTTGAAGTGCCAAGATGAGTCTGAGAGTGGGTAAGTGGAAAATTTCCCCTTTTTAACTTAAATGTATAATTCTAAAGCATGGGTTGACCTTTTAAGGGTTCATGTTAGGGGATAAGAGAATGTTTTTCTATCCCATGCAAATAAGAACCTTGCTCTTGTTTAGACCTGGTGGAAGTATTTAATTGCTTTGGCACCTTTGACCCTCTAAAATTAATTAAGGAATATTTAACTAAATTGCTAATTTAATTATTTATTAAATTAACACCTAAAAGAAATTTAACTATATTTGGATTAATTATTCTTTTTAATTTTGTAATGTGGATCTAATGTTGGTTACAACGAGAAATTTTCATTTAGTAAATTATAATGGACTTAAGATCTTTGATGTAGCAATTGTTGCTTGAAGCTTGGTAGTGGTCATGATTTTCAAAAAAAAATTATTCCATAATTTTTTTCTATCTAAACCTAGGTTGTTCTTGCGTCTCAAGTGGTCGTTTTAGCTAGCGTTACATGCACCTTGTCCTTTTGGAACAATGAATTGATAATAATATGCATGTCTTTAACATTGCAAAATTAGTATTGTTGCCTAATTTAATTTAAAATTTATTTATGGCCCTTAAATAATAAATTTAAAGGAGATTAATGGAATAGAGCAATTAAAATCAAGATGAGAAATATTATTGAAATATTGAAGCTTAGTAAGAAAATTTAAATCATGATTCGAGTTTTGGAATGGAGTCAATATTAATTAGTCATTATTTGAATTTTCTATTGCCTCGAAAATTGTATAGAACTTTACTATCAAGAATTTAATCTAATTCCGATGAATGTTATTGTTGTTACCTTTCAAAAAAAAAAACCATAAATTTTGCTCTTTGCTATCGGGTTTATTGTGTTTTCTTGTTGAGAAAAATGTGGTCCTTACACCCGTTGACGTCTTTGTAGATCAATTTACTACCATCTAATGTATTTTCTTTTGGAGCTTCCAAAGAGCACCTTAATAAGGGCTCGAACTGTCAATGCTTTGTGATCTTGCCATTATTATCATCACCCTTGTAACTTAATCCAATTAGGAATCCTTATTCAATGTAGGTTAGTAGATAATTTTATGTATGTAGGTGTTGTAAATCATATCTTTCCATGGATACAAAACAAATACTAATAGTTATAGTGTTTTCGAAGGGTGAATTTTCTATTTGTTGTGAGGATGTTCCTACAAACATTGAGTTCTTATTTTAAAGCTTTAATATCACTCTTACATTCTTGTTTTACATATTTATAGACAACCCAAATTCAAATAAAAACTCTTTTAACATGCATACTAACATAATCGGTAGTAAATATAATAAAAAAATTATACATAAATCCTCAAAAATTCAAAATACAAAAAGAAAAGTCTCACATAAAAGATGTCTAATTCTATACAAGTACACAATTTAACAGATACCAACCACTTCTATATTCTAAAGAACCAAAAAATTTCAAAGACTAAAAACAATAGATTTGAGATTAAAAAAACTAAGAATCAAAGACGTGCATTAATACTTTAAATATATTACTACATTAAGGGAAAATGTTGTCACATTGATGTTGATGTCAACCATGCGTCAATAATACTTTAAATATATTACTACATTAATAAAAATTTGTTGGAACATCGACACAAGCAGTGTATCAAGCAGTGTATCCCAATATAATATTTAAAGGTTTGCCACAAGCAGTGTATCAACTTGCGTTATTAAATAGAACTGGTCACGATATCCTATTTTTTTAGGCAACTTGGAGGAAAATATTCGCTTCGCCCCTACCTCGTACCAGGGGCTACGAATGGTGATTCATATGGCGATTACACATTGTTTTATTTGACTTGTATCATGTATGTGTTATTACCCCCTCGATTTCACACGCTTTAAATCCTTCCTCGATATCTTCACACAACCACTCAGCCCTGCCTATGATTTCCCACATTCCTATAAAAAATTGAAATGCCAGTTCTTATATTAACCGAAATGAAATATATTCAGAGTTTCCAACTCATAAATAAATTGATAAACGTTAACAGCGATGGAAGAAAAAGCAGTCAACACAGGAGGAGGGAGGAAGTGTGCTGTACCAATCAAATCGTACATTGGAAGCACCTGCGCAGGGAAACTTTATCCGGTGAGACGAGAAACCCACGAGTATAGACTTTGTACAGTTTCCTCTTTAGGTTTGATTTGATAGTTCTGAATGTTATTCTTAATAGATATCATGGATTTAATCTGTAATATCTGAAATTCAATGTGCAGGAAGTGGACAAGAGTATGAAATCACATAAAGATAGAGATAGTCACAAGACTGGCACTTCTGCTTCGATATCAATTTTAGGTTGCCAGCGAAGAGGGAAGCAGGTGCCTAATCTGGATCTTTCCCTCTCTTTGCCTCGGGAGACATTGGAATTATTGAACGCTCCTCAACAAACAGATGAGTTAAATATGTTAACACTCCAAAACGCATTTTATTTTTTCAGGTATTATTAACTCAGCTTGAATATCACATATGGTGGCAAAGGTTAACTAATCAATAATAAATCTCTACTAAAAATGGTAAATACTTCATTGAATAATTAACCTTATAAACATATAATATGAACTCTTTACTTAATAAGTTATAACTTATTGTGATTTATCCTCAAAAAATTATTTGGTTGATTCAATTTGAAAATAATGCCTATTGTTTCAAAATATGTTCTAGTTATAATACTTGTCCGTATAAGTTGTTTTAAGGAAGAAATGTTTAATGCACACGTTTCCGTACAAACCTTTATGAAGTGTTAATGAAAGTAGCCAGGCACTGGATCCATCCAACAATGTGAATAGCAGTTTTATATGCATACGTCATAAATTTAACGTTAGTTATAGAGTCAAACTAATAATTTTCCTCACAATAAATAGTGTGTTTCAGTTTAGTTTGGTCTACTATTATGCTGTGGAATCGGTAAATCTTTAAAAACACGACATTACTTGCAAGCTTGAGTAACAGGCCACATTATAATAAACATATTAATAGATGTTAAAACACACAATATCTAAGAGTTAAAAATTTGTTTAAAAATCCAGTAAATATACAAGCAAGTTCATAAGGTATTTATTTATGCTCATTTTGATTTGTCTTTCAATTGCATCTAATCACTAGATTAATTATTGTTATATTTTTAAATTCATTAAATGATTTACACAATTGTTCTAAAAAATTATTAAAAAGTTAAAAACTGATTTGAAAATTCTGAACTATAAACTGTAAAAATTTATTAACAATGTTAGAAAATGTATATAAAATATGATAAAATTAAATAAATATATACATTTAAAATAAAACTTAATTTTTCAAAAAATTAATTTCCTTAAAATAAATGTTATTTTTTATATAAATAATAGTGGGACATTTCTATTTGGTCTTAAGAATAAATATAATAAAGAAAAATATCTCTCAACATAATATTCAAAGATCTATTTAATAAAGATATTTTTATTATATTCTTTTATTATATTCATATAATTTAAATGAGTTTGAGATTTTTTATTTTTATTTTCTATGAAAAATTTTTATTTTAATATTTTTTTTTTCTTACCTCTCACTAAAAAAACATCTCACACGATAGTTTTTAAATATTTATTATTTTAGCTTTTATTTTTTTTAATATTGCTATGTTATTGAATAGAATTTAGAAAACATAGCTTTTATTCCTAATTTAATCATTCATTTTACATTTTTTATTTTATTAATGTTTAAGTTTTCATATATTTGGTTTGTTATGTGAAAAATCTATTACAGTTACTGATTATTAACCTCCTATCTTGTAAGATTATTTAATCAACAAATATTGGAAAATAACACAACTGTAACTTCACAAATACAAACACATAAAAAATACCCAACAAGGTGAACACAATATTTTCAGACAATTGTCCCTGGAAAAACCCCGTAGGGAAAACCAGTACTACATATGAGAAATATATTAAACTTCAGTAAATCAAGAGATACAAATATTGCTTGCCTCTTACTGACAGAGCTCCGACAATCTCCTAATCCTCCTACTGATATTCCTCCACTGCTATCTTCAACGCTATCACTGCACCCTTGCTAACACTACAAGACTACTTGCTAACACTACAAGTTTCTCTAAAAACTTCCTTATTACAAATGACCCAATGACCCCCTTCTATACTACTCTCGTTGAAAATCAATGACCGAGATTAATACAAATGAACGGCTGAGATTAAGACAACTCAATAACCATTAACAACCTTGGTTATGAGGTGTCACCTAAAAGGAGTCAATATTAAATAACAATTATTTTTATCCTAACAATACTTGTTTGACAAAAACAACTATTTTTCTAAATTGTAGGCCAGAACGAATAGTTGTCCAAACTACCCATAACTAATGCTGCTATATTCGGGTGAGGACAAACAACTATCCAAGCTACTAAGATTAACAATCCCTCTTAGCAAGGAAGCTGTTCTGCATGACACCCAACATCTCTCTGAAGAAGATGAATTTTGCCTTCCCCAATGCCTTTGTCAGAATGTTTGCTACCTACTGATCTGTAGGTACAAACTGTAGCTTAACAACCCCGCGCTGTACACAATCTCTAATGAAGTGATAATTAATGTCTATATGTTTTGACCTATCATGAAACACCGGATTCTCAGTCAACTTGATGCAACTGTGATTGTCGCAGTGTATCACCGTAGTCTCAACCTTCTTACCAAACAAAGCTACTAGCAACTTCCGAAGCCATATAGCTTCACATGTTGCCATGCTAGTTGCTATGTACTCTGACTCTACTGAACTCAGAGCCACAGACTTCTACTTCCTGCTGAACCAAGATACAACTCCTGATCCCAGACTGAAACAACACCCTGAAGTGCTCCTCTTGTCCGTTGTACTACCTGCCCAATCTGCGTCAGTATAGCCCATCAACCTGATTCCTTCACCTCGAGCATATCTAATTCCATACTTGATTGTACCTCGTAAATAATGCAACACATGCTTTGCTGCAGTCCAATGCACTCTCTTTAGCTCAACCATGAACTGACTAAGAGAGTTAACTGCAAAAGTTATATCTGCCCTGGTATTGACCAAATACATGAGAGAACCAATCAACTGCCTGTATAAGGTGGGGTCTACATCCTTCTCCCTAGATGTGTTTACCTTCCTCCAATTTATGATCATGGGTGTATACATGGCTTTGCAATCTTCCATCCTGAACCTTTTCAAGATTTCCATGCAATATTTCCCTTTCCCAAGGAAAATCTCTCCATCTTTCTGCCATACCTCCATGCCTAGAAAGTAGTGCATAAGTCCCAAATCCTCCATCTTGAACTCCGCTGCAAGATCCCTCTTACATTCTTCTATGAGCCCCAGTGAACCTGTAAGAAACAAGTCATCTACATATAGGACAAGAATGAGAATCTCACCTCCAACTACCAAGTAGTAGAGATTAGCATCTACCTCACTCTTAACAAAGCCCATTTCCTATAAGTAACTATCAATGCGCTCATACCACGCTCTGGGAGCCTGCTTGAGTCCGTACAACTCTCTCTTCAATCTACACATGTGGGTCTCTTCGTTGTGTGCTACAAAGCCTTCTGGTTGTTCTATGTATACCTCCTCTTTCAACTCACCATTAAGAAATGTTGTCTTGACATCCATTTGATGGATCTACCATCACATCTGTGCTGAAATTGAGATTACAGCTCGTATAGAAGTATACCTGGCAACTGGAGCAAATGTCTCCTCGTAGTCTATTCCCTCTTTCTGAGAGAACCCCTTTGCCACGAACCTTGCCTTATATTTCTTGATGCTACCATATGCACCGTGTTTGGTCTTATAGATCCAGCATGATCCAACCACTGCCCTATCTGTTGGTCTAGGCACTACCTCCCACACATCATTCTACATAATTGAAGTATACTCCTCAACCACTACTTCTTGCCACACTTGATGTTGTGCAGCCTCCTGATAGCTAGAAGGTTCACTATCTACCAACATACTAACTAATGCAACATAGTCATCATACCTGGCTGGTGGTTTCCGTTGTCTATTAATCCTCCTAGGAGTACCCACTAACTCCTGAGTATTCTTCTATGTCTGTTGAACCTCACGGTTCTTTCTGCCAACTGTAGAGGATGAAATATCAACCTCCGTGTCTTCTTGATGCATCTCTTCTTGCACCTGTTGCTCCATACTTTGAAAACTCTCTCCTCCTAAGTCTATGCTCGTACTAGTAACTGTACTCGAGATTTGCTGCCCTTGACTCGATTGAGTGATCTTTGGAGCTTCTGTTGGCTGCTTACTCTGATCATCTAATGGAAAATCTCTATACCTTCTAAATGCCTTGTCCTCCATGAACTTGACATCACGTCGAACAATAATCCTCCTGGTCCCCAGAATGAATATCCGATATGCCTTTGAGGTTTCATTGTACCCCACAAAGTACCCTCTCTCTGCAGTCTGATCTAACTTGGTACATGTATCCTTAGGAATGTGACAATATGCCAAACTCCCAAAGATCCTAAAGTGATTGACATCTAGCTTTTTCCCAGTGAATGCTTCCTCTGGTGTCATCTTCCCTAGTACCTTATGTGGAACTCTATTATGTATGTATACTGTTGTACTGCATGTCTCTGCCCACAGATAACGGGTTATATCCTAGTCATGCAACATAGCCCTTGATGCCTCCATTATAGACCGATTCTTCCTCTTAGCAACTCCATTCTGCTGCAGATTGTAAGGAACAATCCACTCTCTCTTGATTCCTTCTCTAGTACAGAACTCCTGGACCTCATTGCTTTTATACTTGCCTCCATTGTCTAACCGGAGAACTTTTATCTTCCTTCCTATCGAATTCTCCACAAGAGCTTTGAACTCTTGGAAGCGACTTAAAACCTCATCCTTGGTCTTCAAGAAGTATATCCATGTCTTCCTGGAAAAATCATCAATAAAAGTAAAAAAGTACTCATACCCTGTGAGAGACTTCGTCGACATTGGTCCACATACATCTGAATGTACTAGATCAAGAACACCCTTGGATCTAGTGTCACTTCTTGGAAAAGATGCTTTAGCAAACTTCCCCAACACGCATCCCTTACATACATCATCGTGCTCTGTGCTCACCTCAGGAACACCTGTCACTGTCTCATGAAGTAATTTAAGGGCTCCATGATGGATATGGCCCATCCTTTTATGCCATAGCTCTCCCTGATCTCTAATATTACTGTTGCTCATGAGTTCCTTAGGAATATCAAATTGCAGCCTATAAAGCCGACCACTCCTAATTCTAATAGCTATGGGTGATTTCCAATCCTTGTGCTTGATCAACACATGTGCCCCTCTAAAGAGTACATTGTACCCTTTGTCCTGAAGGACAAATACAGAAATCAAATTCATCCCTAAGCCTAGAACATGCAACACATCATGAAGGGGAATCATCTTACCACTCTCCCTCTGAAACTAAATAGTCCCTTTCCCAACTGAGTTGAGTTTGGACATGTTCCCTATAGAGATCTAGATTCTAGTGCTCTCTTCCTTATAACTGGAGAAGTATTCTCTAACTCCTGTCATATGATATGATGCCCCACTATCTATATACCAAACACTCTGTGAGGTTGAGCTAACCATACATGCTATGAGTGCAAACTCATCTTCCATTCTACTAGAGAGCTCATCTGCACTTGCTGAAGCCACAACTTGCTTCTTAACTTTATTTTCATTCTTCTTCCTTTCTGGGCAATCGCTGACATAATGGCCAAAGTCGTGAAAACCATAGCACTTGATCTTCGAAGAATCTTTCTTCTTCTTTTCACCTTGTGAATTTGATCCTTTACTAGACCCCTTCTTTGCTTTCCCTTTACCCGCTAGGGCAAAATTTTCCTGTTCCACCTCACTTTTCTGACTCTTATTGTTGGCTCCATTGACAAGACTTAGTCTAAGCTCCTCCTAAGTGAAATCACTCCATAGTCGATCCCAACTCGATAAGGTGTCTCGTCCATTGATGACTTGAACAAAGACATACCACTACTTAGTAAACCCATTTAGGGCTATTCTCACTAGCTCATCATCATTTGGTTTGTCTCCAACAGCTGCCAATTCATCCTTGACAAGTCTAAGTCTGGTGAGGTAACTTGTGACCTCTTCTCCCTTATTCATCTGAGTATTCCTCAACTTTTCTCTAAGAATCAGCTTCCGGTTAGTGGTAGCATTCTAGTACAGATTCGTAATGGCATCCCACATCATCTTCGTTGTATCTAACTCTACAATATGTGGAACAATATGATCCTTGACACCGTCAAGAATCAGCGTCCTCGCCTTGGCATCTTCCTTCTTATATGCTAAGAGTTGTGTTGCATCTGTAGGTACAGGTACAACAGTGGTCACATATTCCTTGATACCATTCTCTTCCAGCAATAGTGAAATTCTGGCTTTCTAGACACCAAAATTCGAGGCTCCATCCAATCTGTCCTGATCTCTTAAACCTGCCGAGGCCATCTTAAAAGAAAATAATAATAATAATTTTGAAGAGGTTAAACTGGGTTTTATAAACCCTCACTTTCTTTCACCTAGGGTAAATCTCTTCTACCCGAACTTAGTTCTGATACCATGTGAAAAATCTATTACATTTACTGATTATTAACCTCCTATCTTGTAAGATTATTTGATCAACAAATATTGGAAAATAACACAACTGTAACTTCACAAATACAAACACATAAAAAATACCCAACAAAGTGAACACAATATTTTTGGACAATTGTCTGTGGAAAAACCCCGTAGGGAAAACCAGTACTACAGATGAGAAATATATTAAACTTCAGTAAATCAAGAGATACAAATACTGCTTGCCTCTTACTGACAGATCTCTGACAATCTCCTAATCCTCCTGCTGATATTCCTCCACTGCTATCTTCAACGCTATCACTGCACCCTTGCTAACACTGCAAGACTACTTGCTAACACTGCAAGTTTCTCTAAAAATTTCCTAATTACAAATGACCCAATGAGCCCCTTATATACTACTCTTGTTGAAAATCAACGGCCGAGATTAATACAAATGAACGGCTGAGATTAAGACAACTCAATAACAATCAACAACCTTGGTTATGAGGTGTCACCTAAAAGGAGTCAATATTAAATAACAATTGTTTTTATCCCAACAATATTTGCTTGACAAAAACAACTATTTTTCTAAATTCTAGGCCAAAACGAATAGCTGTCCAAACTACCCATAACTAATGCTGCTATATTCGGGTGAGGACAAACAACTGTCCAAGCTACTAAGATTAACATGTTATATTTGATATATATTGTTATAGAAAATCATTATATTATATTCTTCCATCATCGTTAATTATTATGTTATTGTAAGAATGCCTCTTCAGTAATTAAAAAGGTTTAAAACTATCAAAAGTTTATATTTAAGTTTGAAAGATAATTTATTATGTGGATTATACTAATAGCAGGAAGCAGGAAGCAGGAAAAGGATACCCAGCTAACTATTTTCTATCAAGGAACAGTCCATGTTTACAATTTGTCGCCGGACTTGGTAAACTATAATATAAGTTTAAATATATTCCATTTTAATCTGATATTCTATTTAATAAAAGTTTCGGATTATTCATGAATTGCACATGTTCTAAATAAAAATTCAACACTAATTACCTTTTTATTTATTTGAGCATATACAGGGAAATGCTATAATGGTATAGCAAACAAAGCAAGCAATGCAACAGGCCCCGTCGAACGCAACCAACTTACTTTCACACCGAAAGCTGGTAATTAACAAGAAGCAACCAATTCTAATATTCATGTATTTTACTTTTTGAGAAAGAAATAATAGTAACACAAGGTTGTGGATTTAATAGGTATGGGTATACCGATGATTCCAATTGCTGGACGGAATTCTCTGAAGCGATTTTTTGAGAAAAGGAAGGAAAAGCTTCAGGATACAGCTTCGAACTCCACTTGTTACTGTACTTAATTAATTTCATGTTAACATTTGGCTTTAATCTCAACACCATCAATTGTTGGGATAACAAAAATAATGAAGATTACCAAGGACTCGTAACATTATTTTCGGTTTTAAACAAGATTTTTATAAAAACAACTCCAAAGCCAATCGTATGTTCATAATATAATAATTCTAAGTTGAAGTAAAAAAATGAAATAAAAATGATAATAAGAACGATGTTGATTGTAAACATCAAATGTCCTTGTGAAAATCAAACTGACGTAAAATGAAAGGTTTAAAATAAAGATGAACAACCAATGTCATTACATTACTTGAATCCTAGCGTAAATATTTATAATTGTTACCGAGTTATATGACAAGCTAAACTATCATCTTGAAGATGAAGTATATAGTTGTAGTGCCCTCTAGTTTTGCTCCTTTGCTTAATGATTGACTCTATGGTATATTCATGTTTGAGACCCTTATATGAATATTATCGTGCTATTTGGATTGATTTGTTATTATTTTCTCTTATCATTAACTAGTCCTTGGAAGGATTATATGTGGGGCTCGCAAAGCCAATTTACCACTTTTATGATACTTACCATTTGGTTTTGATATAGCTGTTATGGGTATTATTGATCTTAGGGTTTACACGAATTATATTTTGGATAAAGGTTACAATGGCTAATTATATATATATATATATATATATGATACATATATATATGATATATATATATATATATATAAATTTGACATCTCTATCATAAATATGTTAACATGACTTTATAGGTTGTGTAGGAGGCACATGGTACCTATATTGTTATCTATTATTGCTTTGTTTTGGTGATGTTGTTATGGACGTTGTTGACATGCATATTTAAATGGGTTATAGTATTTTAAGTTATGGATATATCTTGTTTTAGCCTATTATCGACGTATGGATATTAATTGATTATATTAAATTATATGTATTGAGACTCAAGATAGATTTTATCAATCGGTTCTATGTAGAATCATTTCATTTGGTTAATTGTATCAAGTATGTATGATGACATGTGAATCGAGTCGTCCATGATTCAAGCTCACCACAGGAGAACATCATACATCAAATATACACCTACTAATTCACACAAGTGGCTAACTTAGACTAAAGCCTCACTTTTACTTCATTTTTTGTTTGGCCTTGGGCTTATGTGTCATGATTATTGCAGAACATCCATTAGTCGTTCCTTCATGACCCTTATTTTAATCATTTTTATAACCCTTTTTCTAAGTTAGCTAAGGGGCCTAATTAGTGCGTATATGTGTTAGTGTTGACTTATTATTATGTAAACATTGTTCTTAGAGGTGTGTGACCACTTAATACATGATTTGGGTGGGCCCCACCAACTCTCCATGTGTGCAACTTTTTCTAAACCCGAATTTGGGTTAAAAGTGGAATTTGTAAGTTTTACGTTTTGTCTGTTCAGGGATCTCAATTCCACCACAATGGACTTCTTAGACCCTACCTATGTGTAGGGCTGAATCCATTTTTCAAGGCTCAAATACATTTTTCCCTCCCTATATGATCCCCTATTATCGACATAATTAATAATTTACTTATTCATTGTGAGCCATCTTGGAAGTGGAGGATATTTAGATTTAATTTTTAATTTTGGAGTTTTTGGGTTATTTGGTTTTTTCCTCCATTAATTATTTTGTATTTTCTACGATAAGGACTATGTGAGAGTCCTTGTTGATGAGAATGAGATGGGTGACACATATCATCCTCTCACTTATGAGAATCCTCAGAATTTCTCTTTATACACCTCCATTTTGAAACTTGGGGGGACATTGTTTTGGTCTCATTTTAAATTTTAGAGTTTGAGAAGATCTCAGAGAGGAGAAAGGATATTTGAGAGATTGTCTTGCAATGTGGAGTTGGATGTTAAAACTTATGAGGTAAACCTCACATTTTTTTTTTTGATCTAGAAGGGAGTTTATGTTTGTTTTCTTGATGGTTGTTCTAATATGGATTGGCTATGTAGAAAATTGTTTGGTTGTTGTTTGTGTTCTTAGTTTCTTATCCTCTATCCTCTTGTTGGATAGAAAGGGAGATAAGTTTTTTAGGGATATGAAGTTCTCTGGTGGCTTATTTGGCAGTGTTTTGATAATCATCTGATTAAATGGAAATATGAATGCCACACATATTTTCTATCCCCTTATTCCTTCTTGAGAAGTGTTGATTTTTCTCAAATGTGTGGTAATATCTTAAACATTTGGTTTGTTTTGGTAACTGTTTGGTGTTTGATATTTCCCTCATTCGCCTTGTGCATATTGGAGGCATGTTCCATCTATCTCGCATCGGCTTGGATGGAGGATAACATGACCTCTCTTTTGCAAAGTGGCATGTAATGATGTCTATAGATTTGGTGGACAACCAAATATTTTTCATTTTAGATTTTTCGAGCTTTAGAAAATGGCCTTGGGTTTTGCATTCTCGATTGTTGATATGGAGGGATTCTTACAAAACATTTGAGACATTGTTTCCTATTTGGGGAGGATTTTCCTCTTCCACTTTAAGTGGTATATTATTGTAAATTGTACAGAGAAAATATAATGTAGATTGATTTGTACTACCCATATAAAGTTTCCTTGTTTTGTTTCTTCTACAATTAATGTTTTGAATAGTGATTAACTAAAAATGTTCTAACTATATAGTGTGGGGCTAGTTAATCTAAGCTATGAACAATTTTAACTGATGCAAATAAATGCAATCAGGAAGTATGTAAGTAAGGTAAAAAACTATGCAAAGGGAAATATTAACCCTAATGTGTAGGAAGAAAGAGGAAAGAACTCAACTAACTAAGAGATGATTGTCGAAGAGTGTCATAGAGGTGACTTGAAAAATCAGGAGTAGGAACGATTCTGCAAAAGTTCTGAAAAACATGGATCTAGAGGATATAACTAGACTGGAGCACCTAAAGGAGGACTGTGGTCCCTGTAGGTGTTCTGGTCTATAATATGGGCACCCTGGTCTGCGTAAAAGCTCTAAAAATAGTCTTCATTGGTTCAGAAGATGGTCTGAAACCCTTGTTGTGTGTCGCATAAACTTTGTTGTCCTGGGCTAGATGTCGGCAATACTCCAATATAAAAGAAAGACCTGAAAGACCCCAAAATAAGCATCAAAACCAAAAAAAGAATAACACATGACAGTTTCTGACTAACCTCAGCTACCATAACGGTGGAATTACTAACTGAGTGTTGCACTACCTCTCAAACCAGATGTAGTTCTATGTGCAAGTGTCTCTGAATATTCCCTAAGTGGATCATGTGTCAATCACAATTTTTGAAGTAGCGAGCAATAAATATGTGTATAATATGTAATAGAATGGAATAGAATAAAATACCCCCTATGAAGTGTGATGTAGATGTCCTAACCTTCTGCCTTGATCATGGAGCTTTGTGGATGCAACTCTAGATTGAGTGATAGAAACAAGTGATACTACGTCCCTCATTATGGTTTCATAACTTTATATTTATAGGGTTATCTTGATCTAATTTCATAACTAACCCCAAAAAGGATGACCAAAAGAAAGATAAAGATGCAAAACAGCTAGAAAGAGCCCACAAAGTGACGGAAAAGTGTAAAAGGGACCAGGGTGCCCTTGGTATGACCAAGGCGCCCATGAGTGCCTCAGTACTAGCTTGGGAACCCTAGTCAAGGATAAAAAAATGAGAAATGAGAGAAACATACTAGGTATGTGGATGAAAAGGGTCAGTAATGATGAAATAAAATAAAAAAATATGGCCAAAAGATAGAGGTTAATGAATATGTTCTTCACTTGAGAACCTTATAAATAGTAGTATTAGAGAGAGATAAATAATTTCTAAAGTGCATGATTTTATGACTACATTTTTCCACCACTTTATGTTGGTGAGAGGAAAGCTCGGTAACATAAAGTAGATAGAGATGCATACCTAATTTTCATGAAGAGTGTAGTAGAAACTCACAAGATGGAATGCCTGCTAAAACAACCCACTTGAGACACATGACCAACCTAGGTTTATTTACAAAATTATGGAATAATGTTTTTTTAAAGGTGTTAACAACGTAAGTCTTAAGGACAATTAAATTTAACTAATAAATTTTCCCATTATAATAATTACCAATTCCACATTATAAGGTAATAAGTGTAATAAGTCCACTCCTAGCTCAAATATCCTTAGCAATTAATCTAATCACTGATTACATTGACATTATAGCTAAATATTCCCTGATTAAAATTTTAGGGTTAAGGGACCAAAACAATTAAATACCCAAGGTATTTAATTCCACAAGATCTAAGAAAAGAGTAGGGTTTAATTATAGTGGGGAAAAGAATACATATTTAAAATCATCAGAGTAAATTCTTACTTACCCACTCCCAGAATTCAGTTAAAGATTCAAATAGGTTCAGAGAGTAAATCTTCACCATACCCACTCTCTAACAGGCTTAAAGTTTCAACTTGGTTTTTCTCATACTTAATGCATTAAATTTTTTCCTAAACTACTCCTATTGGATAGGAAATTTCCTCACCTTTCCATTGATATAAAAAAGTCCTCCTAACTCCTCATAAGACTCAAGTTATGGGCCAGCGGAGCTTGAGAGGAAACATTTCCCAAGGGAGAGCCTGCGGGCCTAGGGGAGAAAATTTTCCCTTGTGTGGGTCAGAAGAGTGGGGAAGAGTTTTGGAATTTTTTCCCTTTTCAGGGAAAAATAATTATTTTCCTCCATGCACCTATGGGCCCAAAGAGGACACGTGTCGGCTTGAGAGAGCTCTGACGGGTAGTCGGGTTATCGGAGAGATTTTCGACTTTAAGATTTTAAGGGTACAAAGTTCAAAGTATTAATTTGTTATGTGCCTCTTCCGATGCCTAAGACTTCCATGTGTCAGCCTTGCATTGATCACGGGTGGTGGGGCAACAGGGAAACTTAAGAAATGTTACCCAAAAGGTAAAAAGGTTAAGTTGCACGGGCGGGCCCGCGCATCCATGAAAATGATTTTTCCAAAGCAAGGTGTGTATGTGGGGCCGCAGAGAAATTTAGGAAATTTTTAAAGCATTAGAATTAAAACATTAATTTTAAAAATCCTCCCACGCCTCCACCGAGCCACATGGCAGCACTCGATTGGTTACGGGTTGGCGGGGCTGTGGGGAAATTTTAAAAAAAATTTCAATACTATTTTCATAAAAAGGTTAAGTTAGAAAATTCCCACCCCTCCACCATGCCACGTGGTAGTACCCAATTGGATGCAGGATGGCGGGGGTTGCGGGGAACATTAGGAAAAAAAATTGAAAGTTAAAATATAAATTTTGAACAGTTAGTTTTTTTTTTGAAGGCCAAATTGAAGTAGAAACTTCAAAGGGCCATAACTTTTGATAGCTTGGTTTTGAGAAAACAAGGACTTTATGGAAATATATCCATGCCCTCTTATTAAAGGTAACATTAATTTTTTATTTTGATGAATTTTAAGGGGTCAAATTCATGAAAACGTTCTGCAGGTTCTAACAGAGCAAACTGGTAAATTTTAACTTATAAATTTTGTTCAATTTTTTCGTTCATTTACTTTCAAAAAGTCAAATAGACATGGGGAAATGTTCTTAGATGTATTTCAGGAATTTTTCAAGATTTAATTTGTTTAATTGAGTTGTAAATTAAAAGTTTACATCTCTTGACAATGAAACAACTGTAAGAGGTTTAGACCAGATTTTGCAATGTTTTGAAGGATTTTTCCATAAGTGTTTTAGCCCAATTGAGTTCATTGATATCATAGAATGCTATATTTTAATGTTTCAATGTTGATTATTGTTTATAGGCTCGAACTGTGCATTTTAGAGAAGTATTTTCCATTTTTAAATTTTAAAACAGAGATCAAATTAAAAGGGGTCTATCTAACTTTTCATCATTCAAGTATGGAAGTTAATTCTAATCATATTCATATCCATTTAGTTGAATCAATAAACCATTTAATGGCTAAAATGTAAAGTTTTGTTTCCAATTTTGTCATATTTTCAAAAGAACAAAGTAATACAATTCCTTCATACGTATTCCTTTCTTTCAAAAAAAGATTTTAATAACATTTAAAGATCATATTTCAATGCAACAATGTAAATGAAGAAAGGTATTGCAATCCTTTATTGATTTCAAATACAACTTTACATCTCTCAATTCCTTGAATGCAAATAACAGATTTCAATTTCTTTCTTTCAAATGAACAGAAAAAAGTATATATATATTTCACATTTCAAATTTACAACTCCCATCACTCAATAAAAAGTATATTTCCATTACAAATAATATACAAATCATCCACTTCAAAGTGGGAAAGGTTACAATGAGATTTTATTTCACATGGAACTGTCGAAATGTCTTTCTCCTTTGATCCAGAACAACAACATAAATTTCTCCTTTTGGATCACAAAAAAGGCAGGGGAAAGACAATGCTCTCCACCCAATGAAGACATCCAATGAAGAGGAGAATCCATCCTTCTTCATTGGCCCTCGATCCCCAACCATAATGTAATAAAATATGTGATTCAACCCATGACAACAAAGGCTTTCAAAAACACACATGCAACATTTTCACATTTTAAACACAATTAAGAAAGAATGTAATTTACAACTACATTAAAACATACAAACACTACTAATGCTTCATCGAGTAAGCCAAAGGAGCAAGGAACTATGGGGGAAGCTTCTTATACCTCCCAATGGGAAATGGGTATCCACCTATAACAAACCACTAATATAAATCATCTCACATATCCTTATGCCCCCCAAAATCCTTCCTTATGCCCCCCACAAATTTCCTTATGCCCCCTCCCCCCCCCCCCCACAAAGTAAGAAATGTAATGCCATTTCTTTTCCAAGGTGGAAACCCAATCCCAACTCCCTCCACAAGAATTCTGATGCCACTGACATTCCCTTATGCCCCCACACATGGATTCACCATAGCCTTATCCTACACCATTCATAGGCAGTCTACCCAAACAACCCACAAACATGCTAAAACATTCACACAATAACATGTACATTCATAAAGAAAAAGAGTATTTCAAGAGCCAAGCTCTTACCTCTCCATGAAGGAGTTGTCCAAGTTCCAAAACAGCAATCTCTAATCCAATGCAATCAGTCCAAACATGCAAGCACAAACATGTAAAAGTCTTCCCAAAATCTCCTCCAAAGCAAGATCTCCAATCAACAAGAAAATTCACCCCAAGGAAGCATTCCCAAAAGTTCAACAACCCAAAACGAAGCAAGGAGTTCTAATTTTATAGAAGAGGGAAGAGAAGAGGGTGAGGTTGACCCATGTAGGATGCCACATCACACATCCTCAACTCCAAGAAAAAAGTCAAATTCATTCTCCCATGCACAATAAAGAGGTGGGTGAATAATATGACAATAAACTTACATACTCCAAAAAGCCCACATCCCATAAGGACTGAATTTAATAAAATGTAAGAAGAGTGCAACTAAAAGTTACAATAAGTCATATCAAAATGCATAAAGAAGGTCTAAATTCAACCCTCCAACCATAGATATGGGATAAGTTTTACTTGTCCCACAAGCCTCCAAAATCAGCCTCTAAGGACAATTTCAAATTTCCAAGAAAGTGGAGTGTTTCACACTCAGAAGTAAACTTACACATCACTTACACATACTTGCAACATTTATTACAAAATCCAACTACTTCACTAATTACTTGCTTATAATATATTGATTTTTTTAGTTTAACAACATGAATATTCGCAACATTAACACAACATTTAATAACTAATGAAAAAGGGGGTAAAAACACCACAAAATAAACACATGCAAACATTTAATAAAAGGAACCACATTAATAAATACATGAAGCCCCTTGGTCAAATTCAAAGGTAATCCCTCCATGGGAATCCCTAACAAAAAATAACACTTACACATAAAACATGTTGCCATGGTGACCTTGTTGAATTCATATAGAATGCCAATGTGGTTGGTCTCCAATCCCCCGATGTTTTTTGTGATAATTTAACCTGCAAAACACAAATACCTCCTTTGGCCTCATGACCATATCAGAAGATCCAAATTCATATAAATATAATCACAAAATCATCTATACATATGAATCACAACAACATCAAGGTAATAAACACTATCACTTACAATTTATATCAACAACTATATCATCATCATATAATGTCCATTTTCTAGGTCTACTCACAATATTCAAAAATCACATGTCCAAACAACATTCATAATATATCCATGTCAAATAGTATATCATCATCCACCTATGAAGTGTCTCTAATAATCACCATGCATCATAACTAAATCAAGAAAAACAATAATCCATGGTCCAACATCTAACATCATACTAAATCAAAACCATAATAATGTCCACAATGTAATCAACAGTATCAAGATCAGTATCAAAAGGTGTCAAAGGGAAGTGGGCACTACACAAGACGACTAGAACAAGTGTGGAGTGATAAAAAAAATGGACCGTGGAAACTAAAGATGAAAAATGTGCAAAGAAAAAGTGATGATATTAATGTACCTGTATGGTTAATAAAGTGCATGTTGTCACGAGGTGTTGCTATTGAAAATGTTGTTTTTGTTGCCTCCATTTGACTACTTGTTTCTCATACTCCCAAACCAATAAGTAGAAAAAAATCAAGTAGTCAAATATGTATGTATATATGTGTAAAAAATCAACGTAAAAGACGCACGTATATGAAAGCATGTAAGTGTAAAATACGAAAATGTAAATGGAACATATGCACCTAATCCATGTCAAGAAAGAGAGTGTAGAAGGATATCCTTTACTGCGAGTTTTTTGGGTGATCTCACACCACCATGGTTGAAGAAGTGTAGGGAGGAAATGCTCTGCATCCTCCAAGGTCTAACTGATTGCTTGAATGTGTGTGAAGACATCTCTATATCATCTTGGTTATTTGGGAGATTCAAAACCACTAGCTGAAGTAGTGTAGGGAGGAACAACCACTATAACCTCCAAGCATATAACTGCTTCCTAGAATGTTAAGCACACCATGTACTATAAAATACGTTGTGTATGGGGTTCGTAGAATGGTCTAAATCCACTCAATGTCTATAACTAAACCGAACCAGTGAAGAATCTATGTGTTAGTATGTAGAAAACCCGAAATGATGTGCCCCTCTTTGGGGACACATGCGACGCCACTGATAGGAGAATGCGGCTATAAAATTGGACCAACAACATGTAATTTGTAACTATTCCTTGCATGGGGAGGGAATGTAATTGATAGAAACAAAGGTGTGCACAAATAAGGATGGCTAAAGAAAACAAGTGTTAGTATAAAAAAACATGCATGGAAGAATAAAATAAGTAATCTACGCAAACAATATAAAAACTACCAAACAAAGTAGTGGAAACATGCAAGAAGATAAGTAAGTTACATAATTAGGGTCACAATTATGGGACATCACTCACAATGTTGCAAGACACGTAAGGCCATCATGACTGCAAATAAAAAATAAGTGTTCCCACCAAACATAGGGCAATGTCCACATATAAGAAGAAAACAATGTCAGACATGTACAAGCAAACAAAACAAGTAGTCATGGAAACATGTAATCTTATAAAACAAGTGTTGTGCATGGAACACCCATTAGCATGTTAAAGAAATAACCAATATGTCAAATTATGAATAACCAAGTGATTTAAAGTGTTAAGAATATAATGAAACAATAAAAACTAGGAGAGACGAATGTGGATGCCCCTAGCAACCAATGTAGGAAGTGTAGAAGGCGAGAATCCATGTTGCATGTGAAGGATCTATATCTGCGATCAAAACTAGACAAAGGCTTGGACACATATGTGTGGATGGTGTAGATAATAACATATAATAAATAAATCTAACAGGTGTAGTAAACTTACCATGTAAAGCACCAATAAACAAGATTAAATGCTCCCAAAACAATGCAATATGATGTGGATGGATGGAATGGATTACTAGGGGTCGCGTGCCCCCTGAGTGGATGGAAGTGTATGTAATGAGGTTCCTTTTTTCCCCCTCAAAGGTTAAGAATCAACCATAAAAAAGAGTGTGTCATTAGGAAATGGTTGAATAGTAGTTTATGTCTAACACGATGTGATGAATGTGTAGGTATAGTGATGAGATGCGACTTAGAAATGATGTGTGTGTGAACCCTATAGCCAAAGTGTATATCACGACTAGATGAATGTATAAGTGATTATTTAGCCTAATCATATATCACTATATGATGAATAGATGAGTGATGATTTATCCCTAAGAGTATATCACTATAAGATGAAAGGAAGGAGTTGTGATGTAACCTAATGTGTATACCACTACATAATGATAGAATAGGTGACAATTTAGCATAAAGAGTATGTCACTAAACTAGAAATGTCACATAGTGAAAGGTTAAATAAGAAATGGGTAATGAGTGTAAGGTTCATTTGATTTATAAATGCTTGAAAATCGAGCATGGAATGAGGAACTAAAGTGCGTCATAGGGTATTGAGTCAAGTGCGTTGAAGTCAATGTAGCATATGTAATGATAAAAGACAACCATGTGATGAAGAGAATATGTAAAAAAGTAGTGTGTAAAATGCGATGGTAGATATGAAGAATTTATAAAATGGAATGTATAACACGTAGTGTAATACATGTAGATAGATGAGTAATGTAGTGTGTAAAATGATGTAATGCTAGAATCATATGTAATGAAGGATTGTATGGTATTAAGACACATAGAATATGTATAGGATGTGAGCAAATATGTGTAAATAATCTCATAGTGTATGATGTAAGATGCGTAAGATGAGGAATAGTATAATGTATGATGTATGAATGATATGTAAATGTAGAATGTACGGTGTATGTCACGCAATGTATGAATAGATGCAATGTGGATGACCTAGCATGTAGTGTGTGAGATATAGTGTACTAGTAATCTCTCAACAGTCAAGTATGAACTGAAGCACAAGAATGTGTCATCAGGTTATGACTTTTCTATAGTAAGAATGAATATGTATATGTTATGAATTTGAATAACACCAAGAGGTTGTGAGTAGGTGCTATAAGGATGTAAGGGTAAATGCGAAGAATGTGACATAGTACTATGTAAGAATGATAATGCAATAATGAGTGATATGTCTATGGTTCGAATGTGATGGAGGTGGATGTTTGAGCTACTATACCCCCCACGTACGTGTGCTGAAATAGGGTATCATAGATTGTCATCTACAAGATCATTTCTCTCAGGTTCATAGTTGAATGGGTAAGCATTAGTGACTTGATAAGAAATAGTGTCAGGTGGGTCATGTAATGAGCCATTAAGGCATAAGTTTCACATCTCATAGCATACTCCCCATCGATGAATAGAGGAAGTGGATAGCGAAGTGCATAACAACTAGTGAGATTTTGAGTGTGTCATAGGAAAGATATATTGCAAATGAAAACATGTCTAAAGGGAATAGAAAATGAAATTTCTATATGATCCAAATCTAGTGTACCTCCAATATAGTCAAGTAGATTGTAAGATGAAATTTACACACACCATAAGTAGGAATAATATGAACAAAGCCATACTAAAGGTAGGGAGAACATGATGTAGGATAGATGTCCTAAAAAAAACTCAGGTAAGAAATAACTATGAGCAAAGCCATACTAACAGGTAGGGGAGAACCTGATGTAGGAGAGATGTCACTAAAGAGGTGACTCTAAGAAATAACTTAGGAGTAGGAATAACAGATGCCTATGCAGAGAGTGTCACTGAAGAGGATGGACTATGGAGAATCTAGGACTAGGAAAAATTGGATGCACTTGGAGTCCTGAAACTAGTGATGGATATGGAGAATTCTAACTAGTAATTTGGAGCCCCCACTTTGGAGGAGGACTAGTGTGCTTATGGGAATGGTCTGAAAAGTTTGTTAATTTGGGCCCCCTCAACTTTTGTAAAATCTTTGAGATTTGATCTGAAAACCTTGTTATGTGTCACATCAACTTCTTCATCTTGCATTTGATGTCACCAATACTCCAAGATGAAACAAAGGCTTGCAATACCCCAAAACAAACATCGAACACTAAAAAAATAATGCATATGAAGGGGTTGGACTGACCTCAACTACCACAATGGTGGAATTACTAACAAAGTGTTGCACTACATCTCAGATCTTATTTTGTTCTATGTGAAAGTGTGTGTGAACATGTTGTAGGTTGCTCTTGTTCAAGTCAGAATTTGTAAAGTAGTGAGTAATAAATATGTGTTGAAAATGTAATAGAATGTGTGCAAGGATTAGAATAGAAGTTGTCCCACTATGAAGTGTGATGTAGATGTACTAGCCTTTTTCCTTGATGATGGAGCTATGTGAATACAAGTTATTTTCAATGCAATAGATGGATGCAAGTGATTTCCAATGTAATAGATGGATGCAACTCTAGATGGAGTGATAGTAGTAAGTGATGATAGGTGGTTTATTATGGTCTCATAACTTTATATTTATAGCGTTCTCTTTATCAAATTTAGCAATTAACCCAAAAAATGCCAACCAAAAGAAAGATAAAGATGCAAAATGGCTAGAAATATCCCAAAAATTGGTGGGAAAGTACAAAATAGACCGGGCGCCATTGGTGGGACTAGAGCGCCCACGGGTGCTTGAGTACTAGCCTGGGCACCCCAATCAAGGATAAAATAATGGGAGATTACTGAAATAGACTCAACATGCGGATGAAAAGTGCCAGTAATGACGAAATAAAATAAAACAAGATGGCCAAAATATGAGGGTTAATTAATACTTTCCTTATTCAAGAATCTTCTAAATAGTAGTATGTGACCAGGATAAATAATTTCTAAAGTGCATGAATTTGTGACTATAAATAGAAGAACTTGATATAAAGAGAATATTTTAATTTCCATTTAATATTAATGATAAGAAGAATTAAACATATTTTTTATTTTCTCTCCTCTTGAAAGTTTGTAATGATGGAAAGATTTGTTTAACAGTATAAAGATAAACTTTCTAATTTATGTTTTTTCATATGAAAACATTGTGGTTGAAAGAGGTTATTATTCCATTGAACTTGTACGGGTCATTACCTCTACTATCATCTATCTTGAACAATAGGTATTGCTAACATCATTTTGGGAATTACTAAGTTTGAGAAACCACACTATTTGGTTTCTTAGTTGGTTATGCTTTTTAGTTGCAGTTAGAAAATACATTCCCTTTGGTGTACACAGGTCGGGTTAAATACAAAAATATTCAAGATAAATATCCTAAACCTATCTTTTTATTTCTCTATGTTTAAATCATCTTGATTATATTTATAAAATGAATATGAATCTTCTCATTTTATAATCAGAGACAAAGGGGTAAAAAGATTTTAACCTTTCAATTAAGGAAATTCCTTAGCATCTCAATAGTTTATTGTGATACATTGTAAATGATGAATTTTTCATTTTCATTATACTAAGTTTATATACACTTGAATAGAGTTAAATCCTTATATAACCAAATATAAGATATATGAGATAATTATGATATTTTTCATAAATGGAATCTACTTGGATCTTATTTAAGGCACTCATTATTCGAGTTCTTTTTTTTATGTTGATTATGAAATTATATATATATATTACATAAGAATGTCATTATTTTATTTCTGTATAATGAGAATTTTATTAAAGATCAAATCTAAAAAAAAAATTATTTAAAAAGAGAAGCAATATATCTCCGATTATTTATATAGATATGTGTGTGTGAATATAAACATACTATATATATAAGACCCAACCATGCCCCTATTAAAAGATTGATTTCTTTTCAATTTAATTTAACTTCCCAAATGTACCATGTTTTAGCATTTATACGTGGATAAGTGTGTGTGTGTGTGTGTGTGTGTGTGTGTGTGTGTGTGTGTGGTTGGAGGGGACGTGACCCCTCCCAAACCCCAAAACTAGAGGCACGACATGACCACCCTCAGTGTACTGCACACACACAAAATACATTCTGAAAAAATGTCTCACTTTTTGGTATGTTTTGTACCATTATAAACATGAATTTTCAGTTTCATTGATTTTCTAAAGGTAATAGCCATAAAACCGTACACATTCATGAAATTCCAAAAACTAACGAAATGTTGTGTTTAGAGTGTAGAATACATGTAAATTTTTTTTTAAAAAAAATTGTAAAAAAAAAGGTCTTTTTCTTAATTTTATTCATACGTTGTTTATTATGTTATAAAAGAGGAATGACTGTCCCCGGGTGGTTTTTTTGAATGAAATTTTAGTTTTTCACTATGAAATTTTAGATGTATGTTCAAGATTTGAACTTTGAGGAGCTGTCAAAATTTCATATTTTTTGGACTTATATATTTTTTTAATTAATTATTTAGTAAAAATATTTTCAAATAAATGGCGTACAAATGTTTATGCCAATAAATTTTAAGATTTATATGGAAATTGAATTTTTTTTTCATAGGTAAGAAGAAGACTTCAATAAATAGTAATTTTAATTTTTTCAATTTTTTTTGATATTTTTTACTATTTTTCAAATTGGGTTGATTGTGTACGATTGATTGTCCTAAAATACCATATGTTAGTAAAATATAAAAAATAAATAGTAAAACATATTTTTAAAAAAATGAAAATTATATTTTTAGAAAGCTAATAAAATTATGTATTTTTTGTTAAAATTTTGTAATTTTATTCATTCGTTAACCCTAATTACGTGGCACCTAAGTGGCACATTTTGGCATAAAATTATCCTCCAAATGGATTTGGTGCCAAAATGTGCCACATAGGTGCCACATAGGGGGGTTCGCATGAAGGGGGGTTCGCGTGAACCCCCCTTCACCTAAACCTCCCTAAACCCTAAATTTTCTGCCCAAAACTATATAAATATCTATATATAACTCTTTGCCGCCAAAATTATTTGAATTCAAGGGGTTCAGGCGAAGAGGTGTTTGCACGAACCTTAATTTGCGCGAACTAGTTTCTTTGTCCTATGTGGCAGTTCAGGCGAAGGGGGTTCACGTGAAATGGATGTTCGCGCGAACACCCTCCATTTCCGATCCCGCCCAACTTCTTACTCACATTTTTGGGACATGAAGTGGGACACAACATTGTGCTTTGACCCACTACACACACACACACACACAGATATATATAAGTTAAATATCATAATTGGAGGGGACGCGACCCATCCCAAACCCCAAAATTGGAGTCATGACATGACCACCATCAGTGTACTGCACACACACAAAATACATTCTGAAAAAAAATATCATAATTGGAGGGGACGCGACCCATGCCAAACCCCAGAATTGGAGTCACAACATGACTACCCTCAATGTACTGCACACACATAAAATACATTCTCAAAAAATCATTATATATATATATATATATATATATATATATATATATATATATATATATATGTATGTATGTATGTATGTATGTATATGTATATAAACAAACATGTAGTAAGAGTGCAGTCTCCCCCAGGGCATGAAGTATTACAATATAAATCATAGATTCACATATCTAATAATGAAAGAAAGTATACCTAGAACTGTATACATAATGAGTATATGTATAACTACATTTCCCCCAAATTAAACATTAATAGAGGACTTGAAATCCAAGTAGAAATGGACTAGGAGATAATAAGATTGATTTCTTTGAAAAAATTATATACTCCCCTTGAAAACATGTAAAGCAAAAACAATATCAAAAAAAATTCCCCCATAACAACTACTCCATACTAATCTATAAGAATGTGAAAAAAAGAGACAATTATGTTATAATGAAATTTCACCTGGGTTTCCTTCCACCTTAAGATTTATGGCGATGATTTCTTTAATCCTAGGGATCATATTGAATTTAGGGGAGCCACTTGGCAAGTTGTTCCATTATTTAATTGTTATCCAATTTTTCCCCTCAGGAAAAATTGAACAAACTTGAACTTGCACACTGATAAATTGGAGGGATCATTCAGCCATGAAAGCTCACATTTTTATTCCAAAAGTTAGGTTGTAGGTGAGATCAACAATGGAAATGATGTCAGAGGAAAAATAGTGAAGGAATCTCAAAGTTGAGATAAGTGAAATATGGGTGCCTCGAAGTTCAAATATCGGACTTTGCAGGTTTTATAGTTCAGATTTTTGGCGGACAAGCAAGGCAAAAAAAAACTTAATGTCCCGAAAGCCTAAAACCTTAAAGTCCAAAAAGGATTAGGTTTTTTGGGGTTAATTCCCCTTTCAGGTTAAACATCATCATATATTAGTGATGGACTAGTCCACATTATGAAGTTCTAATTTAAGACTTTGGAGGTTTGTAGGTCTCAGAAGCACCGAGAAGTGAATAGTGCCACATGGAGGAGAGTTAAAGGTCTGAAAAATTCATACTTTGGAGGTTTCATGCACCTTGAAATCCCCAAAAACCCTAAAACACCAAAATATGGAAAACCCCAAAACCACATAACCCCAAAACTATAAAATCCCGAAACCTAAAATCCTGAAAAGGAAAAAGGTCTGAAACACGAATTTTGAATTTTAGACTTCATAGTTTAAAAATTTTGGAACCTTTTTCTAAAACAATGAACAATATCCCATTACATGGTTTCAGAGTCCAAACTCCAAAGTCCAAATTTTAGAATTCGGAGGTTCGACATTGCTGAACTCTCAAGTTGACTTGAGCGATGAACAATAACTCAAACTTTGAAATAAAAATGTTTGAAGTTCTGAATCCCGAAACTCTGAAAGTTTTGATTTTGGAGTATGCGATACAATTCAAAGTCTGAAAAGATAGAGAAAAGCACTCGCATTTATTACATTATGGCACCCTCATCTTTAGATGGCCATAACGTTTTACTGGGAGCTTGGATTTGCACAAAATCAGACCTTTTGGATTTAAAAATGAAGAAATTCAATCCTCCATTTGAGAGGGTTTTTCCATGTTTCTTACCTATCAAAACTATGATGTGTGGGTTTCCTTTCTTCCCATACAAGGTAGAGTACAAGGAGGTAAGGGTTTTGTAGTGGCACCCATCATTGTTGCAGGTGATTTTAATGCATTTTTGGGTGTGTGAAGCAGTATTTCGAATTCCTCTCTCTCTTCCTTCTTTCATTCTTCCTATATATTGTAAAGTGGGGCTTATTTCAAAATGTTGGATAATCTTACTTCACGCCCTCCCTTCTTCTTTTGTCTGTAAGAGAATTTGTGGAGTTAAAATCTCCCATTCAAGTTGTAATGCAAATTAGTGCCTCTTGGCCATTATAATGCACTGTATGAAATCTATGGTGCAATAATATAAGTCTATGGATGAATTTCAACCCTCTATTTTGTTAATTTCATTCTCCTGATCTCTCATACTGATTTTGGTCAATTGTGCATGTTAAATTGTGTTGCATATTTAATGGTTTGTATTTAATGGTGAATTAATTTGTGATAAGAAACTGATTTTTTTTATGTTCATCCTCTTCAATATTGTTTCACTTTCATTTCCATGCAAGGAAATTTATTCAACATTCCTTTTAGTGCATCACTTCTTATAGATTAGTTTTAATTTCTTGCAATATTTTCAAGCTTGTCTCCTTGGCAAGTTAGAGCAAATTGTAGGATTGATCCTCTACAATTTGAATGTGTGTATCATAATAGAGGAATAGTAACCAACCTTCATCTGGAGAACCTTCCCAATTGTAAAGTTCCACACTTTGGGAAAAGATCTATGTTACACAATCACACTGACATTTTCAATCTATTGATTTGTAAACAATCAGGGGTGTTATGATTACACATTAACATTAACCTCTTTTTCAATTTGCTTATAGGTTATTAGCCTCGCCTTTGTTTAAATATGGTAGAGTTGCATTATTTATTTTTAAATGTTTTTGTTATTTCTAGACTATAGGATTATGAGTCCTTATCAAAATAATTATCCTCACTATTAAAATATTAGTTAGTTTAATTTTTCCACCTCATTACAAATTTACAAAGGAAAATCATTTTCTTATCGTCCTGGTCAATTATAGTGGGGTATATATATATATATATATATATATATATATATATATATATATATATATATATATATATATATATATATATATATATATATATATATATCGCAGTAAGGTGTCATATTAATCATTTTATTTGATCCTTTGTGTAGTAGGGGAATGGGCGAGTTAAGTAAACAACCCTGTTTAGACTAACCTTAATAATTCTTCTTACGGTGGTCAACTTGGTAGGCCTTTAAAAATTTTTTTCTCAAGAATGAGTAATTTGTATCATATTGGATATTTGAATACTATTTCTCTAAGAGAGGGATCTTAATGAAATAAGTTAACTTTCCTTTGGGTTAGGTCGATCCCTCTATAGAAATTAGTTTTTATCTCAAGAATACAAAATTGACTCAAGTATTGTTATCCAAAATTCACCCCCAAGGTAATTTTGATAACATGCAAGCAATTATATTTATTCAGGGCAAAAAGTCATGTTTCTAGGGTCCCCTCATATTTGTCTAACTCCCCTGTCCAAGAGGAAGAGAGTAAGTTCTGAGAAAATGCGAAAAAAGGGTTCAAGAAGGCAAATAGGTCGATCCAGGAAAAATTGTGAAAATTGGCTAAGTCCTGCTCAAGGTCGCCTCCGGGACGTGTGGGACAGAAAGGCGCGAACCGGCCGGTTCGGCCAAAATCAGCACAAACAGCCCGAAACAGTCTAGGACGCGTGGGCCAAAAATATGTGAACCGTCCGAACCAGCCGAAATGAGAACTTTTGTCCCGGAACAGTTGGGACAAAAGGGCGCGAACCGGCCGAACCGGGTGAATTTGTCCCAGACGGTCCGAAAGCAAATGGGACATGTGGGCTGCGAGTACGCGAACCGGCCGGTTCGGTTGAAATGGGAAATTTCAGCACTATGAAAAAAGGGACAAAGGGATGCGCGTGACGCGAAAAGCTGAAATGGCCGAAGGTAGAGGAGAAAAGTCAACATTTGACCTGTGGAACTTCAAACGGCCATAACTTTTGACTCCGAGCTCCGATTTTGATAAAATTGGACTTTCTGGAACGAGCACAAAAATTGTATTTCTTATTTTTGATGAGGGTAGATATATTTAAATAAAGGAAACATATTCGGCTCCAGTCAGTTAATGCTCATGCCCGTCAAATGACAGAAAACGCCTGCCAGGCCCAAAACAGCTGCCCGCACTCAGAAGGCCATAACTTTTGCATTTCTCAACAAAATCGCACAAAATTGGTACCGTTGGAATCGTGGTTCCGAGCCCAATGCACAAAAATCAAGAAATTCCAGATTTGATCAGAAATTGATCGAGATTTTTAAGAAAACGTGGCCGGGTTCAGAACAGTGTTTTATTTGGTAGCTGGGAGTGCAATTAAGAGGCATGGTCATCATTCCTTCTCTACTGCAGCACATGGGACAGTATGGGGAGCCTTTTGCAAGTAATGTGTACCCATTCCACTCAATTTAATGCCTCTTACAGGTGGTTGAAGGACAGATTTCAGGATTTCTATTTTTCCCTTCTCTTTTCCTTCTCATTTTTTTTTATAAATTTGAGTGTTGGGCTCATTGTAAAGGGGAGAGTTTTTGGGTAACAAAGCTCTGTCAAAATTGCTTTGTGAAGCCAGTGTGTTGCAGGCCCTTGTAGTGGACTCCTTGCATGGTGATCTAGGCCCTTATCTTGTAATACATTGAACTGTGCATATCATGAAGCAATAAAATATCAGTTTGTGGATACATCTTCCCCTGCTGTGTTTCCTTGCATTCTTCTTGCCCCTTTAATCTTTTCTACAAGTATATTGTGTCTATTTATTATGTTCTTACAGGAATTCATTATCATTGTGTGTGCTTGGAATATTGCTGTAAATGCATTTTGCTGGATTATGGTGAACTGTCATCACCTCTTCTAGTGTGCACTTTGCCTCTGTATTTCACACATTTGGAGATTACTCTCACACCCTCCTTTTCTGGTGTATCACCGCTTTAGTGTAGGCTTTCATTTTATGCATTCTCTCTCTCTGGTCCCTTGGAATTTTAGGTTAGAATAGCTAGTTTCTCCTGCATTAGAGTAGATTGTGGCAGGTAGTTTAGGAGCAAGAACCAGCTTTCTCTGGAGGTCTATCTCAAGTAGCAAGCCCCATAACTTGGAGATAGTACCCATGTTATCCAATCACACTGGATGCTTAGAGTGATCAAAATAGAAATCTGATCAACATCCAGGGGTGCTGTGATTCGGTGATAACAAGTATATGGCTAATTTTTGGAATTAAATTTTTTATTCTTAATGAAATCAAAACTCTAAGAAAGGAATTTTTTTTTCAAATGTGGTATAATTGTTACCTTGTGGTTGACCCTATCTAGACATGTGACAAATCTCTACGTAAAAATTGAACAATAAGAACCATTTTTCATAAAAGTGATAAGTATGTTTTGGAAAATTTTGAAGTTGCAAAATAAATTAATATTGTCTCTTTATCCTTACATAAGTTAGTTGGATTAACAACCAAGATAATAAGGAAAAAGGATTCCAAAAAATTTATAAGGCTATCGGGAATATCAATTGTTCATTTTGAGTTGCAAAATTATATGCATGACATTTTGTATATGAGAAAAGGTTAAGAAAAATTAGCCTATGGGATAAATAAGAAATGATACGTGTGTACTCATCATGATGTGTGTGTTAGGTCGATCCCTGAAATGCGCAATTATTGTTGTGTTCTTATGATCTTATTTTGTGTTAGGTCTAAGGTTCTTTGAGAAGTATGTAATCAATGGTTTCCTAGTTCTTTGATATGACCTTGGAATGGGTAACAAATCCACATAAATATCTCTTATGATTGTTTGTTTTCTTCAGACAACTTATCTGTAGATACTTAGAGCCTGTTATGATGGAAAATAATGTTATGGGTGATACCTAGAGCATGTTATGGAAAATATCTATAGATTGGTTAATCATTCTTGAAATTTATTTCATCATTGGTTAGGAAATTTAATTATGGTATTTAATAGTCGCTATAAATATTGGTAGATTTATGGTACTTTCGAGACTTATTTCCACATGGGAGAGTCGAAATCATGACATATATCTTATTGGATCCATATTAGTTTTATATATCGAGATTGACAATCAATGATTAGCACCCCTATAGGTGGCCCATGAAAGGATGCGTAGTGAGTGTGATGTGGACATTTTCATGTGTTGTGTTTGTAAACTTGAAATTTTTACAACCAAAATTTTATCTGTTTTATTTATTATAAAGCTTTGGGGATCCTCTTGTAAATTTTTTACTTTCTTACAAAGTTTTTATGGTTTGAATGTGGTTACTTAGCCATTTATTTGTTACTATTGAGATATCATGGATTTTATCTCTTTTTTGGGTGACTTCAGGTTTGATTTTTTTTTTTAGGCCACTTGGCTAAATTTTCATCAAGGATGTTACGTGGGTTTTTGTTCCTATTGGTGATATGGTTCTATTTTGATTTTGTTATGTGATTTTTTTAGAAGAAGTTGTAACCAAGGTGTCATGAATGCATTCTTTAGGCTACAACACATGCCCTTGGTTTTGATTCTATGGGGATTTATGTGTCTGGGACCATGGAGTGACCCAAACTCACTTTTATACTTGACACTCAGTCCTCCTATGTTGTAGTGATACTAGTGATTTTTTCTCATTCTTTAGTGGAGAGAAATACATGATATTGAGTCTTATTTGGTAGAGAGACTCCTATGATTTAATCGTCATATTTTATTGAAAGAACTGCATGATGATTTGCTATCTTGAGTGGATTTTCCTTTATGTTATGCAATATTGATTAGTGCATTGGACAATGATCTTTTCTTCTCCTTGATTTCTATGATGTTATTATTAATTGTTCAGATGAATATGGTAATAAATTTAGGATTTATCTCTTATGTGTAGGATGGTTCTCTCTTTCATTGTTATGATTTACTAGAGTATAGTGTAATGTTGGGATACAAGCATTCACTAATAGGCATACACGATGTTTTAACCTAGTAATGTTAGTCTTATTTGGGATAAGATCGAAATTTGGGCGTATAAAATTTATTTGGTAGATATGGATATACATGAGTTATTTAGGTCATCGTGTTGAAAGAATTGTTCCTATTTTAGTCATGAGGAACCACCGATAGATGTAATTATATCTTATTATCTTAGTTTATTTTGAAGTATACCACACTATAAACCCATTGACATCAAGTATATACTTCCTTGGTTATGTTTTGGGTAAGTTGTTTCGATCTCCATTCTTGGTATGAAGGTGTTTTCTTGGGGAGTAAGTGTGAAACATATATAGTAATATAACTATTATAAAAAATCACCTCTCAAGGGAGTTTTGATAACTTGCACAAATTTTTCGGACTTAGAGGGGAAAAAATGGTGAAAGACCATTAATTTGGATTTTTGGGGACCCCTTTGACTATTTACTAACTTCCCTATCCAAAGAAAAATTGAAGGTGTTGGGAGAATTTGTAAAAATCCAAAAAAAAAGAAGTCAAGGGTCTGGTTTAGTGAAAATCAGATCTGGGGGCTGCAGATGGAACCAATGTGGGTCATATCAAGGTTTGTCGTACCAAGTTCGGGGCCCAAATACTAAGGTAATAGTGGTTTATGAAAAAATTTGATAGGCACGGCCCAAGCCACATAAGAACACGTGGGATAGTTGGGCCCAAAAAACTTGAAATAGACGAAAGCAAGGGAAATATGAAAAGGTGGAAGTATTTGTCTTGTGCGGTCTATGGGATAGTTGGGACTAAAGTACGCGTGGGTTCCAAAAATCTGAAATCACTACACACAAAGTGATGTGGATGAGATGGAGGTCGGGAGCCCAAGTTGCGAAAAAGGTAGAAAAAATCATCTCAGCTATGCCGCGGGAAACTTGTACGGACTGGACCCGAAATTTCTGAAACACACACGGGTAAGTTGAATGTGGGGAAGTTGGTGGTCAACGGCCCTCACGGCCTAAACAATTGTGGATACATGGGGCAAAAGATCCCGAATCAAGAGACATAGAGAAAGGAGGCTTGGATGTTCCTAGTGTCGTAGGAACATGACTTCCTAAAAAACCCACAAACCTGCAATACAAAGGGAAAGTGGAGAGCATGACTCCGAACTTCAAACGGTCATAAAATATTACCCAGAGCTTCATTTTCATAAAGTTTGAATTTTTAGAAAGGGAACGACATCCTATATGGAAAAAAATGGATTTAATTTTTTAATGAGGGTTGGTACGTGAAAAAAAATAAACATCTCCAACCCCAGAAATTCAAATGCCCAGTGCTGTAAAAGGCAAGAAATCCCTAACAAACTCAAAATAGCTTCTCACAGTCAAAAGGCCACAAATTTTTCATTTCTCAACGAAATCACACTATATTAGTACTGTTGGAATTATGTCTCCACGCCCGAAGCACAGTAGTCAAGAAATCAAGATATTTATGAAGTGTTTATGGTTATTTTTATTAAAATGTGGACAAGTTAAGAACAATGATTTTATTAGTAGTTGGGAAAAAATTTAATAAATCATGGGAATACATTTTACACTGCTGTAATTTATGGGACAATATGAGGAGCCATTTATAAAGAAACATACCATAATTTCAATCCATTTATGGCATCTTGCAAGTGGTCCGAAGTCAAATTTCAGGTTTTTCATTTCTCCCTCTCTTTCTCCTCTCAGATTTCTATAAACTGTAGTGTTGAGATCATTGTAAAGGGGAGGATAGTTTTAAGTAACAAAACTATGTCCTTTTTGTTTTTTGAAGCTAATTTGCTGCATGTCCTTGTAGTGGACTCCTTACAAGGTGATCCATGCCTTTATCTCGTAATAGATTGAACTTTGCATATCAATGAAGTAATAAATACACGTTTGTAGATGTATCTTCTCCTGCTGTGTTTGTTTACATTCTTCTTGCCTCTTCAACCTCATTGAAAATATATTGTGTCTATTTTATGCTCTTATAGGGTTTCAATATCATTTTTTGTGTATGAAATATTTTTGTGAATGCAGATGCTAGATTGTGGAGAACTGTTATCACCATCTCTAGTACATACTTTACTTCCATCTTTCACACATTGGAAAGCTATTCTCATTCCCTCCTTTTCTAGTGTATCACCACTTTATTGTAGGCTTTGTTTTCATGAACTCTCTCTACCTTATCCCTTGGAAGGTTAGATTAGGACAAAATAGTTGTGCCTGCATTAGAGTAGATTGTGGCAAGTAGTTTAGGAGCAAGAACCAACTTTCTCTAGAGGTCTATCTCAAGTAGAAAGTCCCACAAATTAGAGATAATACCCATGTTATCAAGTCACACCATGAACTCAAGCACCCACACTTGTGAAAACTAGAGGGTGCTTTGATTCAGTGATATCAATAACTATTTCATCTTAGAATCATAATTAGTGAAAAGGTTTTGACAATGATAGATTTCGTAACCACTCATCGAGTCATCATATTTTGGTGTTATTCCATAGATACTATTTCATATCTAGTAAGGAAACAAAACTTATCAAAATCTTAAAAGTAATCTTTTGAATCCATAATGTATCTTACACTGATCCTTTCATTGTGACTCATGGGAATTATTGTCGATGCTTTGGTAATACTTGAAGCTCTTAGGAAACTCTATGTAAGCTTGATATGTTTAGTTTTGTTAATGATCACTTGTTTAACTATGGTTTCTTTGTACATTTTGAGGAAATTTACTCTTTAAAAGATAAATTGTGAATTAAATAAACACAAATCTATAAGAAATTTATTCAGGAAACATAATTTTTAAGACTTAATGAGTAAAATGTACACATTGCAAAATTGACCTTCCTCATATCTAACATTTTATTTTAAATTGTGAAATAATAAATACATGAAAATAATGAAGTATTCTCGCAATGCTCTCTCATTTGTTTTTGGAAGAAAAATGCTCATGCATATCTCACATGGTAGGGTGAGATTCATGCGAACATTGGCATTGGTACTTGGGGAATAAAATTACGGGATGCTATGAATAAAACATATTATAAATGGAAATTGCAAAAGTTGAAATTATAAGAATACTTATAACTTATAACCATGGTTAAAATTGGGAATAGTTTTCTCACTCATGATCATCCAAAATGAATTAATAAACTATAGACACCTATAGTTTGATCAAATCACTATTATTTCTAATATTGCAGTTATTATTCTCTTCCTTGCAAATTTAGGACATATAGTCAGTTATATCTATCTAAATCCCCTCTTACAACACTCTTTTGGTCATATTTCCTCTTATAAGCTAATTCAATAGGTTATAATAAACTCTTCTTGGTTAATATTCTCTTCTTTACCACCTCTATTAGCTCCCTGGCGTATTAATCAACTTCATTGGAATGATTAATCCTTTCAGAACCCTCCAAGAAACCTAATTTCTTTCTAAATAGGATAAATTATCCTCAAAACATCGTTAATTAAATATTAACCATGATCAATCTCTCCCTTAACCTAGTCATAATATCACTTTGACTTGCTAAAAGTTACTTTTTGGACCACCTTTGCATTTAGTCCAACATGCATCCCAAATCCTCCCACTTTCCCAAATGGGAAAACTATAAATGGGGCTAGAGCCCCTCCCTCATTTCTAGGAATTATCTCTTCTTCCTAGCACAAACTATAGTATTTTGGTTCAAGATTTAGATTGTAGTTCATTTTCTTTCATTGAGCTATTAGCATTTTATTTTGTATTTTATAGCACAAATATGGAGTAAAAGGTAAGAAACCACGGGCCTTAGAAGCCATTCATGGAGAGATCTCTTTCTCTTAATCAAAAACAGAATTCTTAGATCCTCTTAGGTTCATTATTTCAAGCTTTTAATGAATAGAGGTTAGTTTCATTTTCTTATTTTGCGTGTTGACTTTAAATTTATGTATGCAAAGTAGAAACTCCTTGCTCATTTCTTATCATGATGGTCCATTGATTAGATTGTTCAAATCCTTTGGGGTTTCTTTAGACATTATTACCCCAATTCAATAGCTTTTGAAACTTTTCCTTGAACACATTTGGCATGCCTGGTGGGACACTTATGTCCATCCTCACAGTAATGGAGGTCTTTTGAGTTCTTCAAAGTTCATTTTCAAGTATTTTTGGATCAAATCACTTTTTATTTCCTCATTTATGTTTCTATGACTAGAAAAATGACATTCATTTCCATGCAATTTTTTGGGTTTGATATAGAAATAGGACACTTTGACTAACAACTAACCCGTTTGCTTTTGATATTTTGAAAATCTATGAATTTTGTAGGTTTTTTCACAAGGGTATCGCATAGGTGTTGTGAAGGGGCACGTACATGTTAAACACTCTAGCGTCTCCATTACAACAAGAGCGCACACTTGTCTAGTTGTGTTCATCATTTGCAAATTTTATCTCTGCAGGGACACACACCACATCTCCGTCAGTGGGTCTGTGTCTCCATTTCTCTGGCCATGTCTGTGTAAATAACTCAACTATGTAAAAATTTGAAATTGTTTGTTTTATGCTTGGGCGTGTCTCTGTTGAAACCTAAGTGTCCATGTTGATTTACAAGTGTCTCTATCTTTCTGGACATGTCCTGTGTTTTTGATATACTGGATTTTACTAATTTTTGTTTACAGGTGTATACGTTGAGTTAGGCATGCATAACCATCAGTTTGGGAGCACTTGTGTCAGTTTGGGAGCACAAGCGTTTATTTAAAAATTGGAAATTTTTTTCTACAAATCTACAAATCTTTTTTTCCTAATCTTTGTTACAGATTTTTAGGACTAACAAGTTAATTATAAAGTTTTTCTTTGGGAATTTAAAGTTTGCATAGTTAAGTGTTTTCGATTTTTATCTTGAACTTGGTTTGTAAAAGTGCGTATGCTCTCTCCTCGTACATTCAAAAGTGATCACAGAAATTAGAAACACTTATAAAAAAATTGTATCCAATGTTCAAAACAATTATTTTATAAAGGATGAAGTGAACTTTCATGTGATTTAGTAGCATTTTTCACATTGCATATGCTCTTCCTTCGTGCCTGTTGGAAATCCTAGGAATCAAAAGTCAAGGTGTAAAGTTCTCTTTCTTTTCATCAAATCGAAAAAATGGAAAATTATTAAAACTTCGTTCTCTACAGGGCCGAACAGTTGTAGAAGAAAGACGTCAAAAACATAAAACTTCTAATACATGTGTTTTATACAAGTTACCGAATGGTGTGCTACTTAAAACCACATTAAGTTAAGCAAGATAAAAAACACACCACTTCTCATCACACTGTATTACAGGTTTCAGAAAAGGGTTACATCCCTATGTGCTCAACTAGAACATAAACCCTTTGTCATAATGCCTTAAGCTACAATAATTGGGTTGGTTCTAGGAACCCTAAAGTAATCCATTGACTGAGTAACCTCATGGATGAAACAAGAAGCACTTCGCTTACCCACTTAAATAGTCCTTTCCTTTTGAGTTAGTGTTACCGGTTGTCTTTATGGAGACCCTAGATGAGAGTACATATGGATGCATTTATTACCCACTGTTCTTGAAGGAGGTAAATTAAAGCCGAGATACTCCTAAGATAGTCAAGGTGACTATTTGGGTAAATCACACTTGCTTAAGACAACTTTGTAGCACCTAGTTGAGAGAATTTATTTAAGGAGGACATTCTATCTTGGATTCCACTTTACTAATCCATTTTTGCGTCATAGCCATCATGAAGTGACAGACTTATTGGAGAAATCTTAACCTTGTTTTTTGAATCAAGGCAAAAAATCCTTGTAAGTTTGATCCAAGTGTCTGTCATCACGAAATTAAAGTACATCCCACCTTTGACTTAGTTTTATTCTTATCTTCACATGAGGCGAAACGGTGCTGCCCAAGGCGCGCTTAGTTTGTTTAATATTTTTATATACACCCTTGGATTGTCACCACCCATTTTTTGGGGTGGTAACAGGTGCATACCCAAGGCGTTTTTATCAGAGAGTGGTGCATCGCCACTTTGGAGTGTCGATAGGGTAAAGGATGTTCCCTTGGCGCACGGAAGAGGATGTCGAAACATCACATGGTTTGCGCCTATGGTTGCACCTTCAGGAGGCGCAACATTTTGAGCGCTGACAGGAAGCAGACCCTGGCACAGATATTCAAATGGCCATACACTTTTGACTGGGAGCTTGGATTCATGCAAGGTTGGAGTTTTGGAAATATTACGAGGTCCTCTATCCAACTAAAACTGGATATCTTTAATTGGGTGAGAAAAAATTCTTTAAAATAAAAAATACAGTTCGCTATTTTTTGGGTTCGCTAGGGTTCTCACCTACCACCATAATGAGATGAATTAAATACAATGGGGGTGGTTGGGGCAGATTTCGATTTCCTCTCTCTTTTCTCTCTCATTCTTCCTATAAATTGTAAGGAGGGATTCTTTATAAACATTGGACATTCTTGTTTTGCCCCTCCCTTCTTCTCTTTGGCAGGTGAATTTGTGGAGATCAAACCTCCCATTTTAAAACTGTAATGCAACTTTGCCTCTTGGCATTTTGCAGTGTGTTGTATCAATCTTTGGAGAAAATTAATGCATGTCTGTGGATGATTCTCAACCCTCTCTGTGTTCATTTTCATCCTTCTGATCTTTCACTGCAAATTTCGTTATCTGTGCAAGATCTTGCATTGCATTTTAATGGCTTGTGTTTATTGGCAAAACAGTTGTTCTTCAGTCCTCGGTGCATCACCTTTGTAGTTTAGGTTTTATTTTATGCATTTTCTTACCCTGTCTCCTTGGAAAGTTAGATTAGGTTTTTAGTAAACCCTCTGCATTTTCTATGTGTGCATCTGAAAAGAGGAATAGGAACCCGGCCTTCATCCGGAGAGATTTTCTGATTTCACAAGGTCCCACACTTGGGAAAAGCTCCATGTTATGCAATCGCACTGAGAGTCTCAACCCATCGGGTTGCAGACATTTAGGGGTGCTGCGATTCACCACCAACAACACCTAGTTGAGAGACCTTATTTAAGGAGGCCATTCTGTGATGGAGCTCACTTTCTAGTTCATTGTTGCGTTAAGCCATCACGAAGTGACAACTTATTTGGAATCTGAACCTTGTTTTTTGAACAAGGCAAAGAATCTTTATAAGTTTGATCTAAGTGTCTTTCATCATGAAATTAAACTACCTCCCACTTTCACTCATTTTTATTCTTGTCTTCAGACGAGGAGAAACTCTGCCCAAGTGGCGCTTAGTTTATTTTCATCTTTTGATCTATACCCTGAAATTCTCACCACCCATTTTTCAGGGTGATAAAGGTGCATACGTTGTGCATTTTTATCATAGATAGTGCTTGCCACTTTTTTGTCCATTTACGCCCATCCATGTTTGTGGCTAGGTTGTTAAATTTCTAAAGTGCGTAGGTAAATTTTTCATATCTTTGATAAAAGTCCATCAATATTGATTTCAAGATCATCTTCAACCGCTGCAAGTTCTATTCATCATTCGTCTCTTCTTGAGTTGACTAGTTTTGTTCGCATTCTAGATGCACAATCTTGGTACTTACATCGTGTTCTCATTTTTTATGAGAAAATGGTATAAGTCCCTTTATTACATGGTTACGCTACTAACACAATTAAAAAATCATTATTATACTTATCCATTGGTTTTGGTTTCGACATCATATAAGTATTTTTTAAAAGAGTCGATGACACATTATATCTCATGATAAGGTGGTCACCTTATATTTATCATGATAAGGTTTTCATGATACTAACACCTAGTTTGCTTGGTTAATGTATCACGGTGACATTGTTATGCTATATCTAGTCACGAATTTCATTTTTTAGAAGGTTTGGCTTTCATCGGCATTCAAACAATTTTTAGTATACCTTGTTGAGGGACTACGTGAACACCACGTCAATAATTACACCTTGTTATAATTCTAACATGACCTACATATTAATAGGATATTGTCGCTATTTGTTTTATGACATGAGGATTGGTAACAAAAAAATTGAGTGATTATTACATTTAGGTGTGCATATGAGTGTTCCTTGATAAAAAATACTACATAACACTGCATATAGGATAAACTATGGTATAGTTCAAACATCACCTTGAACGGCTTGTAGAAACCATACACTTAGGGGTCACGCTAGCTGCATACAAACGTCTAGTAGTAATGCATAAAATCACAAAAATGGAAACCAAATCAAATGAGCATGACATAGGAGAAAACCCTTTTAAAACCTTCCCAGTTAGTGAAAACAATTTGTGACCTCTCTTTTCTCAAGTCAAAGATGCGGAGCTATTAATTGATCATAGCAGAAAAGAGTCAGACTCTTCTGAAGAACAAAAAATGTTAGACCTAGGTAGGTTTAATTAACTCCTATATTATGATAAAGATCAAGTAGTAACAAGAGTATTAGAATTAGGAACTTAACTTTTGCAAGAGCGCAAAGAATAAACAAAGGTCATTAACCCTAAACTAGGAGAGTGAATATTCCTCTTAGACATAGATAATCCTTTTGATGTGGGATATGCTTCCACTTCTGGGATACATAAGGCCACCGTTGAATGGGACCCATCATGGAAACCTCACTATAAAGCTACACGTAAAGTGAATATTGAGCATAAAGCTTCCCCTCCTCTGAAATTTGATGAAGAAGAGGACCCCTTGGTTAAGGAGGAGATCCTTCAAAAACAAATCTTGAAGTTGAGCCAGAACCTAGCAAACTTAGGCTCTTCAAGAAGAAACATGTACAAAGACAAAGACAAAAATAAACTTAGCGAGTTTCAATTTGATCCACACACGGACCATACCTGTAAGGTGACTCAGGTACAAATACCAATATCAAATCATGGTATCATACTAAAGAGCAACTCATTCATAAAGAGTTACAATCAATGAGAAATACACTTACTACATCATAAGAGGGAAATGTAAGTCATAATAGAAAATATTTGTATGAAGAACTATGCTCTTACCCCTTTAATAAGGACATGTTACATCAGCCTTTCCCAAAACACTTTACTATTCCCAAGTTTGATAAGTATAAGTGCAAAAGTGATCCTCGTGATCATATAAAAGACTTTTACATGGCTTTCCAAGAGGTCACATATAGTGATAATTTCTTAATAAGACTTTTTCCTCGCAGCCTAGGACCCATGGGTTGGAATGGTTTTATAGCATACCGAAGGGCTCCATTACAACCTGGCCCATATTAGCAGAAAAATATGTATGAAATTACTCCTATAATATGGAAAGTGACATCACAATGAATGATCTATGCAATACAAATCAAAAACCCAATGAGACATTTACAAGATTTTAACAACGATGGCATGGGTTAGCTAGTTTTTTTCCTTGTGCATTACTATGAAAATAGATAGTGAGCATTTTTGTTCCTAACTTAAACCTAGAAATAGCCTTTAATTTACATATGCACTGTGGCTCAAACTTTGAAGAGGTCATAGAGAAAGGTGATCAAATTGAGAAAGCCCTCATTGTAAAGGGAACACTTAAGTTTGTCATTAAAAACAAACATAAATCCAAATCCATAGACAAACCTAAATTCTTCAATAAGAACAAGCATTTTTTTGTGATGGAATTACATACTCCATGAGAGTCCAAGCCATGGAGACATGCCCACTTTTAAAGAATTCATAAGGACCTTGTCCCAAATAACCTACAAAATGTATGTTTACATCCTTAATAGAGTCCTTGTCTGCCATCCTAAAATAATTAGATGATGAAAAAATGGTGGAATATCCAACTACGATGGTACCATACCCAGAAGATGTTCTAAAACCTGATTGGTTTAAAGACCATGAATATTGCGACTTCCACCATGTTAAAGGAAAAAAGACAAATAGGTGTTTGAGACTGCATCATTACATACAAGACCTCATCGAGGAAGGAAAGATCATTATGGATTCTCCCCCTGAATCTGGAAAAGGGCTAAATGAGAAAATGGGTATCTACAAGGAAACATTTCTATAAGGAACTACAATTTACTATCTTAGTCACACCTTGATCACATACGAGTTGAATATGAGGGTAAATGGTCAGTAAAACCAGCCATAATTGGCACTTATAGATACATCTCACCCTTTGGGCCTATTGTACTTCCATCCACACTCTTACTAGTGTAACCCCATATTCAATCGTCTATGGCACTAAAGCCATCATACCTCTGGAAGTGGAGCTTCCTTCCCTGAGAATATCTCTCAAAGACTATCTTGATAAAGATGATGACTATAGAGATTCTCACCTGACAGAGTTAGAACTATTAGATGAAAATAATATTAGAGCACTCAATCACCTGAAATTCTATCAGAACTGAGTGTCCAGGGGATACAAAAAATACATCATTCATCTAGAATTTGATGTAGGAGGTCTATTATTAAAATAAAATCAGAAGAATATTGTCAAAGAAAGAGAAAAGAAAGGTAAGTTTGAGGCTAATTTGCTAGGTCCTTATGTAGTAATTGTAAAGTATGGATCAGGAGCCTTTAAAATTGCATATTCAGATGGTGAAGAGATTCCAGAACCTATGAATGCCATGCAACTCAAGCAGTTCTATGTTTAAGCATGATGAGAATATCTGATAAGAATTAAAAAATAGAAAACAAGGAAAAAAAAACAAAAATATGGAAAATTGAGAAAAAATTAAAGAAAAAATAGGTCGTCGACATGTGAAAACCATGCAGTTGTGGCACAGTGGGTATGACTTTGGGTGAAAAATAGTTTTCAGCACTCAAGGAAGATTCGCCAGATGAAAGTTACTCTTATAGTAGGATGGGTAACCCTCCCCACTTTATAGATATGACTTCCTTTACTAGGTCTAGGAACCCTATTAAAGCCACCTTTTTCGCACCGTGATCTGGCTCATTTTATCTTATATTTGCATGAAGGAAATTACCTTTGCATACTCCCATCTAACGCTAAGGGCACTTGAACATTTTCACCTTCTCGTACATACGTGCATGGCATTCTACCTTTTGTATATTCCCACATCACGTTGGGGATATCCACGCTTCCTTGTTCTTGTACATTACTTTCTAAACATGACGTTAGAAAACACAAATAAATACTCAGAAAAGGATACACAAAAAACCTAAACATTCAAAAATATCCCTTTTTTAGGGATGAAGCTACGAAAACCATGCAACATTGTTTTAGAAAACAATGTGAACAGTAGCCTTGAAAACTTATCTTTTTAGATAAACCCAAAAACATTAGAAAATATATCAATGTTGTAGGGACCCAAAAACAAGGTAATGCTTTAATTACTTTTAGTTGTTGGTTTTTATAGTGTTGATTGTGAATACCTTTTCATGTGATGTTATTACTTATTTTCTTAGTATAGGTTGGATCTTGTTGGAAATAATTATGTATGGCATTTTTTTAATTTGTAACATGTATGAATTTATTAGGGTTCATTTTACTTAGATTAAAATGTAATTTTGATCTTTGTAGTATGCTTTGTGAGATCGTGTGTTTGCATCATAAGTTGTGTTGTCTTGTTTAGATACAATTGTTTAGCTTTGTTAAATTTTTCTTGTATATTTATCTCTTGCACAGTTGTTTGTTATCACATCTATCATCTATCATTCATCACATATAAAGCATCATCTACTATATCATATATAAAAAAATTCAAAGTATTACATCATGCATGTATTCTAAGCTAATCATCACATATCGTATCATCAATGGGGGCAAGAGGGGTTGCACATAATCACAAATCTATCCCCCCCACACCAATATCATCTAGTATCATCCCATGTGCTAGAAGAAGAAATCAAAAACATCTCATGAATTCTAAAAACATGTGGTGCTATCTGTAGATACATCATCAATATGAAAGCATGAAACATACACATCTCTAAATCTAAGGTATGTCACACACATAGAGGAAAGAGAAATCATACATCATAATCAATGATAATACAAAGCATAATAATAGTATAATATATCAAAATTTCCATATGATACATGTATAACTATCCAAGTTAGTGGTCAAAATGTACATCACCAATATTATATTCCATCTAAAAAGGGAATGAATCAAAAGGAATCAATCCTTCATCAAGAGGAGTCATCAAAACAATGGTACATATAGCTATACATCAAAATCAGCCTTCATAAGAGGCATATATACGATACAACTGTACAAAAGGAGAACTAAAGAGCTCAACCACAACTCTCTCCCTCGTTGGGGCTCCTGGGTCCATGAATTGGTTGATGGAAGAGTGGTGGCTGTGATGGACCAATGCCAGGGGTACCAGCCTGCTATTTGGTTGGCTGTTATCCAGCTGGCTGCCCTGTAATGGGCTGCCAAACTGATCTAATTGAATGACCTAATCATTGTGACCTAGAGCCTATCGTACTCACATCTGAATTCTCAAAAGGAACCACTTGCTGCTATGTCAGGACTTCCCTGAAGTAAGTAGTCCTATAGTATAAAGCCTCACTGCTAGATCTCATGGCATCACATATCAGATCAACATCTCTAGAATTGATAGCTACTTGTAAGGTGACATCTCACTCACCTATCAACTCGCCACTATCAGCCTGAGCCTGTCTAGAAGCAATGGCCTCTTGATCTCTATCTGTAGTAATAACCTACACCTGGGCTCATACCTCATCTATCTATGTAATATAGCCCTGTGACTGTGACTAGGTATGGTCCCTCTACACAACAACCATCTGCACTTGGGTCTGAGCTTAATGTAAAAGGCTCAATATATGAGCCCCCTTTTTGGCCATCTCACTAATCTAACTTTGCCATAGTGTACTATCACCGCCCTGGGTGGCCTGTGCTCTAGCCTAATCTCTCTCAAATGTCAAAATTTTCACCTGAGCATGTGCCTAATCTCACTCTATTGTGAGGGGCTGTACATGTGTCCTAGCTGCATCTCTCTCCAACCACCTATACTAAATAGCAATCACTATATGTAACTGCTATTGAAGGGCAGCCAACTTTCCACCATCACCGACACCCTTTGGAGCATGAGGTGGTGGGCCTTGCTATGGAAGTACTTACTAGAGAGGGGTGTATATACCCGCTGGAATGCCTACTGTGGGATACTCTATGTCAACTACCCTAAACACCTGTCTAAGCCTAGGCCTGGGGCCCTGTCCCTGTGGCTGTTGTAATGCTGGACCCTATCCCTTGACCTTGAAATACTAGTATGAGTCAGACCCACCATCATCATCATCATCACAATCCTCACCACCAATGTATCCACCCTCATCAACACTAGGAAGCCCCACTAGAAGATCTCTCTCACTGGCGTTATATGCCACCCTGGAAACAGTCAAACAATGTGGAAGAACATCATGATACCATGGGAAAAACTTAGGTGTAGTGCCTGTATCTCTAATCTATCTCAGTGGCACCCATATAGTAGGTACCACCTGTCGGAAACTGCCTAGTGCTCTATGATGGGAGATTTGTGGACCCATATCAAATTACTATCAGGCCCTGCAAATGTACCACCTATGTGGCCCAGGAACATCCTGGGTACTACCAAACTACCTCTGACACTTATCTACTGTATATAACTCTCGCATATAGCTATGACTGCCTAAGATAAAATTCTCCACTATGGTAGTACAGAGCTCTAAACCATCCTCAAGTCACTGGAAATTTTTGCACAACCTCTAAACCATGGAAGCCTGTTGTAACTCATCAAGCTCATGGTGATAGTGATAAGCATCCCCCATATATGGCCGCACATCATCCCCTGTCAGGACCCAACCCATCATATAAGGCTCCTCAGGAGCTCGAACTCTCAAAACAACTAAGGGGTGACCAATGGCAATGTGGTCCCACACCCAAACCTGAAGCAAGCGAGCTGGTCCTACCGTCTTCTCATGGTAGTAGGTAATCAAATGAAGGTCCCAATATAGATGTCCCAAAATTCACTAACCCCAAAAGTACGTATCTCCCTCTACCAAACCGTGTATCACTCCAAAGATGCCAAGTGGAAATGAAGCACTGATCTTTTCAGGGAGTAAGAATCCACTGACGAAGGCCATCATATAGACCACTACTCAGTCTAACTCTAAGTCATCAATGCATTGTGATATCCTAATAGTAATCCCATGCCGTGGTATCATCGGGATTCCAAACAAATCTACAATATAGTGCTAAATATCAGTCCAACGGCTTTTAGACTGGATGAGATGACCTTGAATCAGGACCTGCATAATATGCCACACATCCTCAAGAGTAACAGTAATCTCCCCGGTCAGAATTTGAAAGCACCGACTCTCACTGTGCCATCACTCGATAGCTCTCAAGAGGCCATGATCCAATGTAATTTGGGTCATCTCAGCCACATGAGCCAATCCCATAACATAAAGAAGACTATCCAGAGTCGCTCTATCATCATCGTCAAACTGGGCCTCTATCACCGCTAGCTGACCATATCAGTCATGGGTCTAGAGGATGGGTAGTATACGTTGTAAACAAGAAAACACACATGTATCAGTTGACATTTTTATCTAATTCTATCTAAAAATTTCTAGTAAGTTGCCATTCTCCTATATTATTTCCTAAAAATTTTCACTTTCTTCTAAGTTTGTCTTCTTTTCTCTCATTGGCTAGTTTTCTGGAAGGATGTTCTACTTCTTTGACACGTGTGAGCCTCCTTCGATGCCTGTGTACCCATCCTAACACATACGCACCTATCTTTACGTGTATATGCCCCTCTGTTTCTCTTTTCCCCCCTCCTAATACCTACGCACCCACACTGATGCTGATGCACTTGTATTCACATATACGCATGTATGTCCCTGCTTCCCATTCTAAATGCGTACGCAGCCCCTTTCAATTGACATGCATCTGCATCCCTGCCATTTTCTTTCCAATGCATACACCTATGCATAAACGTTTTTCTATGGATACACATGTGCGTACCCACTAGTTTCGACACATGCGCACACATGCACACGTTATCAACTCATGCATGTGCGCGCATACAAAAAAATTATCCTACCTAGCTTAAAAAACCCTTAAAAATGCATTAAACGCATAAATCACAAAGGGGGATAGGCCACTCACATAGGATCCATCCATTGGGTCCCGCATGAACTCTCGGATGCAATCTGCTCATCTCCTTCTTCTTGGTATTCTTGTCATCTCACTCCAGGGCTTTCGCTCTCACTCGTAGTAAAAATTCGTAGGAACTCTGGTATAAATGAATTAGTCGTTATTGATTTACCCCGCCCCCTCGGGTGGGTATATTAGGCTATTGCGATGCCCCTGGGGCATGTTTTCTCCGCTGTGATCATACTAGCGCTTCTTCTATCCACCAACATGATTAATTTTCTATTAAAATAATTATTTTTATTCATTTTTCGTACATTGGGGTGCTTAGTATCACCCTGTGGTCACTTCTTCATTACATTGGAATGATTCATGCATATTCCAAGTGTCATTTTTTAATCTTTTTTCTTCTATTTTTCCTCTATTTTTCACCTATCGTAATGATCATTTTTAATAAATAATTATTTTTGGCTTGTAATTTTTCTCACCGGTCCACTTTCTATGCTCCTTGGTGACTTTTTCTTTTCCTTTAAACATCCGCACATATTGTTACAAGATATTTGATATCTTATACAAATTCTACTGACCAGTCAAAAAATCTAAAAATTGTAAAACCATTTAAAAAAAACCAAAAACACTGAAATACTTCATAAATAGATTAAAACTCGGTAAACCGTTCATCTATAGCTGAAATATGTCTCTCGCATCGCATTCATCCCATATCTTGTTGACGTTTTAAAATATTTTGAAACAACAACTAACGAATTATCGAAAGATTCAATCATCGCCACAAGCTATGCTACTTACTTTGTCTGTACTCTGGCGCACTATCAGTTGGTTGGTACTATTTTCGTTGTGCACATTGCTTTTTGACTAGGACCCAAGTGTCCTCCATCTTTTCCCTTGCATTATACACATTTCTTGGGGCATCATTCCTCACCCTTGTTTTTTATCAAAACATTTAGGACTACATCTCGATAACAAATTATTTGTGTAACTATATTGAATGTTGTTGGTTTAAGTGTGTGTAATTGTAATTTCCCTGTCAGGTGATATTGTTTATTTCTCGTATTGCATTGCATTCGTTTATGTTACATGGAGTTGGTCATTTTTAGCACAAGGCGGTAGTTTCTACCTTGGCTTTTCATTTAATTTTATGCTTCCGTCATATGCTCACATTTTAATAAGGACCGATGAGGAGGATTCTAAGTAAAATGATGATTAATTATTGTTAGCAATTGATTTATGGATAGCCCAATATCTCTCTTTCTTCTTGTTTCTCATCTTCTCTGTGTAGTTTTCTTTCTATTGTTCTCTTTTTGATCGTCAACCGAGTTCTTCTATCACCCCATTGACACTTGAGGGGGACATCCTTCATCCTATTAATTTTTCTTCTACCTCTTCAAAAAAAATTCTACTCAATTTTTTATCTACTTTCTTTGAAGTGACGTCACTAACGCTCCCTTAAAACGAGGAAAATGTAGAAACCTATAGTTTCATCAGAGCACTATTATTTTTAATATTGCACTTATTATTCTCTTCCTCATAAATTTATGACATCTCATCAGTTAGATCTATCTAAATCCCCCCTTACGACACTCTTTTGGTCATATTTTCTCTTATAAACTTCCTAAGTAGTTTATAATAACCTCTTCTTGGCTAATATTCTCTTCTTTACCATCTCTATTAGCTCCCTGGAGTATTAATCCACTTCATTGGATTGATTAAGCCTTTCAGAACACTCCCAGATACCTAATTTCTCTCTAAATAGGATTAATTACCCTCTAAACATGGTTAGCTAGTCTTAACCATGATCAACCTCTCCCTAAAACTAGTCAAATGTTACTTTGACTTGCAATTTACTTTTGACTCCCTTTTTAGTACCACATGCACCAAAAATCCTCCCATTTCCCAAAGGGAAACCTATAAATAGGGCTAAACCCCCTCTCTCATTTCTAATAATTCTCTCTTTTTCCTAGCATTAACTTTAGTATTTTGTTCAGGCTTTAGATTTTAGTTCATTTTCTTCCATTGAGCTATTAGCATTTGCTTTTTAATTTTATAGCACAAATATTGAGTAAAAGGGAAGAACCATTGGCCTTGAAGCCATTAATGGGGAGATCTCTTTCTCTTAACACAAACTAAATGCTTAGATCCTCTTAGGTTCATTATTTCAAGGTTTCAAAGAATAGAGGTTTGTTTCATTTTCTTAGTTTTCTTGTTTACTTCAAATTAATGTATGCAAAGTAGAAACCCTTGTTCATTTCTTATCTAATGGTCCATTGATCAGCTTGTTCAAAGCCTTTGGGGTTTCTTTAGATATTCTTACCCCAATTCCATGGCTTTTGCAACTTTTCATTGAACACATAAACAACTTTGATGGAAGAAAATTATTGGTTATACCCATAAAATATGAAAGAAACATGATATTAATGATTGGACCAATTACATTATATATTTTTCATCACATGGTGAGATTTCTATCGCAATTTAATATTAGTTTTAGTTGTAATATTGATTAATACATTTTCCATGTTTTACTTTGATATAAAAATATTATAAACATATGCAAAATGATTATACCATGGATACATGTTGGATTACATTTCGATCTTCCATTAATTGTTATGGTTTTCTAGACTTATGTATAAGGATCTTATTACTTTGATAGTCCTATAACTTTTTATAAGGATATTGGTGGACATTACGTATTACCATGTTAAAAGTGGAAACTACTTAATTATGCCTAGCATGGATGATAAATCATTTGGAAGATGGTGTTACCTTTAAATTTTTAGAGATTACTTGGAATTGAATGCGTGTAATTATTGTTCATAGAGATATTATAGCCCATCATAACCCGATTATTGTATGGTTCAACAAGGTTATAACAGGTGATTTGTTTTTGAAAAAAAAAATATACATCTAGTTTTAAGGGAAGTACCATTCTTTTCAGTTTTAGTGGGTCATTGTTGACCTTGGTTTTTTAGAAATTTTAAGCAACACATGTAAAGGATATGGAAATTTTTTGGAATATTCCTTTCCATTTATAAGAAAAAAAAAATTGTACTCTTGACCTCTTTGGGATGTATGAAAGGGGAATTTATATTTGTGGTCACATAAGAAATATTATGGATAGTTTCCCTATTAACCTTGCTAGTTTTGGACCTTTAGAGACATCTAGTTCTCTTAGCTCTTATGAGTTTCCTTATAGATTTACAAAATTTTTATACTTGTAACAAATTTAAACTTCAATTGGGCCATGTTGTGTTCATAACCAATTTAGTATTATTACTAGTAGATTATTTTGGCATGTTTTAGGGTATGGAAGTATGGGCATCTAATTAGTAAGATAGGACTCCTGTTACCTTCAAACCAAATAAAATTTTATGATCCTCTCGTGGTTGTCTAAAACAAAATAATTGGACATGATACATGACATAGGGTTAAATAATCAAGCTAATAAAACCCTAAGAAAAAGTTAGTAAAATATTCCAAATATGTGGTTATATAGGGGATACTCTAGTTTAAAACTATGTATCTTGGATGTGTTTTATACACCCTTATATAAACTATTGACTAATATAACCAAAACCATTATCATAGAGCCTTTATTTATATGACCTTAACCTTGTTGACCCATATGGGAAAATGCTAAACCTGGTATAAATTTGAAGGTTGAGATTGGTTGCTTATTATTGTGATGTAGAATGAGGATGAACCATGAAGTGGAATTCCACACAAGATGAAAATATTATCCTTCTTCATTGAGGTATATAACACCATGGGTCATTTCATGCATGTATTATAATAATAAATTACCAATCCTTATATGATTAAATATGTTGTTCATTCATTTTTATAGAAACAGTTTTTGTAAGAATTGACAATTTTTGTTATTAAGGATAAAATGCTTTTTGACTGGGACCCTACCCAAGAAAATAAAGGCCACCGCAATAATATAGAAATAAATATACATTTAAACAAAAATGATACTATAATAAAAACACTGTCAAACCACAACTATACCACAACTAATGCACCACCCAAAAATAGGGAAAAAACTAGAATGCACTTGAATTTGGATTTTCTATTGTGAACAAGATTTAAGAATTTGTAAATTCCCTAAAACTTACATTCCTCCTCCTTGCCAAAATTAATACGAATGTAGTCATTTTAATGAGGAAATTCCAAAACATGATAATTTTTGAGAGAGCCGAGATCAATCGAGGTTGTAGGTAATATTTTGAGAGATGACTTGGCAACATTCATAGTGGTGTGATCTTTAAAATCTAGAAATATTTCCAATTTCTCATTAGAGAAACTTGATTCATTCATTTCATGTTTTGAACCCATACTTTCAATCTATCCGTGACATGCGGTCATTTCAACGGATCACATAGATTCACTCTTCCATCTATTTTCCTTGAAATAGACTTCATTTTGGGAATTCAAACTTGACTCAAGAAGGAGAGTGGGAAAAGAAATATGGGGTGACACATATATGTTGTTAGCCATGTTCCCATGCACAAAAATCTAGTCTCCAACTGATCATTCTAATCTATCCATGACACAACTACATCGGGTTTCAACACACCTTGCAATGTCTTTTCTACCAAAACTAGCATCTCCCCGACTTACACCACATCTGCTAGCACATCTTGTTCAACCAACCATTCTGAACTCACTTTCTGAAGATCATACACAAATTCCTCCACTGTAAGAGTCTCTGACCAGTTCTCTACTAGAACTGAAGCTAAAATTACTGTGGGAAGGGGCCCCGACCTAAGAACATCTATAAAAGGAGATGAAGGGGAGAATGTTGTCAAGGTAGGGTAGACCCCGAACTACATCCCAATCTCTAGATTTAGAATAATTCTAAACTTCCTAATATAATGTTTAACAATATCCCTACAACGCATAACATTGTGTCCAACTATATTGTAATTAATACTAAAATAGGGGAGGATTCATACACTAAATTCTATTACTAGGACCTAAATTTTGAGGAAAGGAGAATATATTTTCAGAGAGTATTTCTCTGAGGATCATAGGAGAAAATTATTGTAAATATAAGTATGGTATGAGCCAGAGTGGTTGATTTTATATAATTAAAACTTCCCAAGGCCTTGAAAATATTTGAAAAAACATCCAATTCTCAGTACTCCATAGGGAGGGCTCGCAATCTTACCCACATAGGGAAGATAGGAGGATCTTGAGTGAGGGAAAAAAGAAATCATCTTCTTGAAGATAAATATATTTTGGCATAAAAAAAATCCCCCATGAAGAACATTTAAAAAATCTTCCTCTATAAAAAAATTAAAGAGAAAGGAACTATTTGAGAGGGCCACAATGTCCAAATGCTTAGAAATCGTCCATTTCTGCTAGACCAAGATCTAACGTAATCAATATTAGGTCTTAGGTAAGATAAATTACCTACCAAAGAATTATTTCTTATCTTTTGGCCTCGTGCCACAACCTCATTAGGGACATGACGAACAAGATCAACGTCCTTCCCTGATGGGGACAATGGAATGATGACCCCCTTTTCTTGATAATAGATTATTTTATCCTATGAAATTTATTTCTTAGTAGTAGCGTCCTCCTATGAGGAGTATATACCTTGCTTAAATAGATTGTAAATTGTGAAATACACTTCCTTCTAATAGTAGTTATTGTTATCACCAAATCACAGCACCCTCAAATGGCCTGATTGTAGAGTGAGGCATTTAGTGTAATTTGTGTATCATGGGTGCTATCTTTAAAATATGGGTAGACCTCCCAAGAAATTTGTTTCTTACTCCTAATCTACCTACCAAAATCTACTCCAATGTAGGAAAAACTATCTTATCCTAATCTAACATTCCAAGGGACCAGAGATAAGGAGTGCATGAAAATAAATCCTACGCTAAAATAGTGATACACCAGAAAACGAGAGTGTGAGAATAGTATTACTATGTGTGAAAAATAGAAGCAAAGTGCATACTAGAAGGGGTGATAACAATTCTCCATAGTCCAACAACTGCATTCACGACAAAATTTCATACATACACAATGATGATTAATCCCTGCAAGAGCATAAGATAAACACAATATATTTACAATGAGGTTGAAGAGGAAAGAAGAATGCAAAAAAACACAACAAGGGAATATACATCCACATACTTGCATTTATTACTTCATCAATATGCACAGTTCAACCATTTACAAAATAAGGGATTGGATAACCATACAACGAGTCTACTACAAGGGCATGTAGCACATTGTCTTCGAAAAACCAAAATTACAGAGTTTGGCTACTCAACACTATCCCCCTTGTATGTAATGGAAAGGTTTGTAAAGCTATGGGATGAGGTTAAATAACCTCAAGCTTGACTAAACTCAACCATGCACCATAAGATTACAGATAAACAAGAAATTATCTATGCATATAGATATTTGAAACTAACATTCAAACCCTAGCATACATACTACTCTCTACTCCATGAAATCTTAATGAAAGTGACCCTAGTTAGACTCTAAGCAATCAAATTATGTATTGTTTACTCCCAAACATAGTGAAGACATATCTCCAAGTTGGCTACATGGTTAAGCTTTAGATCTTCCCTTACTAACTATATTTGGAATCGATGGATGTAAGATGGGGAAGATATTAACAATGGAGTATGGGCAAGATCCAAATGTTTTATAGCTTAAAGCTATCAAAAATGATTCTAATGCCAAGATCTCCATATATGAGAGATTTTTACTATGAAAAAAAGATATCAGGTTGAGAGGGAGGGGTGACCCTTCTATTTATAGTTTTTCACTTGGGAGAGTTTTGAATTTGGGTGCATGTGGGACTAAAGCTCAAAAATCACTTTTAGATTAGATTAGGATAAACATGCTTTAGGCTTAGTTATGCTTGGTATAGGCTAGTTAACTAAGGTTTAGGCTAGTTAAAGTTGATTAACAAGTTATTAGAGACTCATTGAGAGTTGGGAGGGATCTGGGTAACCAAATGTGACTGATAGATAGCCTACGAAGTCAATAGAAGTGGTCTATAGAGAACTAGGGAGGTTCTGAATGGTGAAAAGGAGGAATGTTTAGCTAATAAGAGAGATATTAGCCAAATAAGTTGAATATGGGAAGAATATGATTGAGAAGGTGTTGTAAATGAGCATCCGAGAGTGGAGAGAAGAAGGGTTGATTAACAAAGTGTTGTCAATTAGTTGAATTGGATGAAATGGTAAGTATAAGCATATTTTAGGTGTCTACATTTGCCTCTCTTCGAGGTGGCGTAAGTAACGTCACTTCAAAGAAAGTAGACAAGCATAAAAAAGTAGAAAATCTTGAAGGGATAGAAGAAAAATGAAGAGAATGAAGGACGCCCCCTCGATTGTGGATGGGGTGATATAAGAACTCGATCAACGATTCAAAAGATGATAGAAAGAGAACAGAAGAAAGAATAGTGTGAAGAAGAAGAAAAGGAATATAAATGAAAAATGAGTATGAGGAAGAGGGAATGAGCTAACATCCATTCAGTGCCTTTTTAAACAACTTTATTTTCATCATATTGACAAAGATATTCATCATTGGTCCTTATTAAAAATAATGAATAAAAGTATAGTATGACATTGAAAAGCCATATACGAAAGAATGTCCATTACTAAAAGTAGTAACTCCATGAAACATACAGAAAGAAATGCAATACAAAAAAGTGAAATATTCCTAACTCCGTGCAACATACATAATGCAAAGCAATGCGAGAAAGTAAAAAAGATAAACTAATAGAGAAACAAGTACAATTCTTTTGTTATCGAGCTTCAGTTTGAACCTTTTTTAATTAAAGACAAGGGTTAACGATGGTTCCCCACGAAAGGATACATGCAAGGGGAATAAAAAAGGACACTTCGGTCCAATGATAAAGAAATATGCACTATGAAAAAGTACTATACAAATCGTTGTGCCCCAGTGTACAGACAAAGTAAGAAGCCAAGATTTTGTTAATGAAGGTAGATCAAAATGATCTGTGATTCGTGCACATGAACATGTTAGAACTAAAGCATGATGTTTTGTAGGATGATTTATATTTTTTGAATTTTTCTAAAACATATTTGAATGTTTTTTATGATTTTGAAAGTTTTCTAGAAATATGTACACCTGAAGATGAGGAAGCGTGGATGCCCCTCGTGATATATGGGATGTATAAGATCATAAGGCCATGTGTGTACGAGAAAGGTGAATATGCAAAATTTCCCTAGCAATTAGGTGGGATTATTCAAAGGAAAAATATTCACATGTAGTTCAGCGGGACCCAAGGCCATTATGGATAGGTTCAACATGATGATGAAAGTAAACCAATGAAGTGTTGGGAAGAAGTAAGGATTCCCTCACTGTAAGTTGGCCTAAAAGAACATGATAGAAAGGAAGGAGAAGATTGTTTTTGTGAAAGGTAAGAAAGGTGTCCATAAACATGGAAAAAAATTAATCTTATACACATGCATGTTCTGAACGAAGTAGAAGAACATTGTGAATGATATGAATGTAGATTAGAAGCCTCATAATGAAGAAGTGATTAGCCAAAGGAAAAAATCATGAGACAAGATATGGACTACAGTAAGAGTCTAAACAAGGTCAAAAAAAGACACTTGGTAACATACCAATCATGTTTACTCATGAGAAGATTAGCTATGTTAATAAACAAGAAACTAAGTAGCTCCATGATCTAACTAAACCTATCATAAACATCAAGATGAGTGCTAAACAAGATAATTTCTACAATAATGAATTAAACTAAAACACTATCATTTTATCTCTAACTACTCTATGATTACTTAAAACATAAATTGAAACTAGTTAAACCTATGAGCAATCAAATTAGATTTGTTGTTTTCTTCAATGGAGGTGAATAGGTCTCTCTAAAATGGCTACAAGGCCAAGTTAGATACCCTCATACTAACCTACTATGAAGTTATAAATGCAAGATGGAGGAGCTTCAAAAATGGAGGATAACCAAGATCAAATGCCTATTAGCTTGGGTAATGCAAATGATGTCTAATGCCAATATATCCAAATGTGAGATAGAAGGACTTGTGACTGAAGTTGTGATTAGAAAAAGGCACAAATCGTGAGACAAGATACAAACTAGAGTAAGATTTTGAACAAGGTCCAAAAAAGATGCTTGGTAACATACTTATCCTACCTACTCATAGAGATCCAATGTGTGCACATGGAATTTAATTACCTCTTGTAGGGAAGATTTAATGGAAAAGTAAGTGAGGACACCCTAGCCAATGTGTAGGAATGATTTATTTTGAAAGTTGATAGGTGATTTGTGAATGAAGGGTGGAAGGATAGTCATACATTGCTCCACTGCTAGTCAGGCAGATGTCCTGATGGAGATGCATTTGATTCTAATCGCAAAATTTCTCTACTACTACTCAAGAATCCATAGCCTCAATAGAGATTATTGGAAATACCCCAAGAGAGATTTATATAACAATTTACTTTTTCTTTTATCTTTTAGCTTTTGATTTTTTGATTGATTTTGATTCTTTTGCATTCTGAAAAATTATTTCAACTCTCTTGTTTAATAAGGGGTTAAGAACCTCAGATGGCTTGATAGAAGGATGTGGAAGTAATTGTTAGGACAACATTGGCTAGTGTCAACAAATATGTCCAAAAGTTCTTCGTAACAATTTTATTAGATGCTCATTGTGATAGGATCTCTAAGAGGTCAGTTTTTATTTAATTTACCAAAGTGATAAAAGACCAAGGTCAAACGGATACCGTAGAGATAAATGTTGTAAAATGCATACAAATGGTCTAACCAGAATATCATAGAAGGGATGAAAATTGTAGGAAGACTTTTAAAAGAACATAAAGGAAGGGAAGAAAGAAACATCCATGTGTACGCAATATTTGATTGCAATTTTTCTCAATATAAAGGAAGGGAGGGAAGAAAGAAGCGTTTGATTTTTCAATTTTTTTCTCAATTTTTTGTATTTTTGCATTGTTTTGATTTTTAGATTTTTGATAGTTTTTGGAAAGGTGGGACCAAAAAATTCACTCTGCATGGTAAGATCCAACAATGATGTTTGTAACTTCCTTGATAAGGGAGACTAGGCATGTTTTCTTATCAAGATTAATATTTCTCCAATCTCGATGATTGTGGTGAGCTCGTACTCAAAAAATGATTTCAATTTATCTTGAAACATTGATTATTCATATAGGAGCTTGAGTTCCCTATCTCTAGGCCTATGCACTTTGTGTCATACTTGATGGTTACATTGGTGTGCAATATTGAATCACGCTTGATTTTTAAACCTAAGATTTTTTCAATTGTTGGGAGCTTTAAAACTCTTGGAAGTTTTGATGTGATCTTGATTAAGAAATTGTTTGGGTTTCTTAGAAGCTGATCCGTGACTTTTCTGATCCTAAGAATGAGCAGAAAGTGAATGTGGACAATTAGAATGGATGTGAGAAATGACCAAGGACTTTCAACAACCATTGTAGAAGAAAGACGTGATGGATGAAAAGGATACGCTCCAAGAATTGAAGAGGATGGGATACCAGGAGGTGATCCACTGATAGAAGATGATGAAGGGATACTAGAATATGGACCTAAGATGGAAGATGTTTTTCTACAAAGACATGTCCCAAGAATAGAAGAATTTGACAAAGGGATACTAGGGTGTGGAACAAGAATAGAAGGTAATGGGCTATCAGGAGGTGATCCACAAGTAGAAAATGGAAGGCTACCCAGGAGTGGTTATATTATAGAAGAAGACGATGGGCTATTCAATGGTGACCCAAGGAGATATTTTGATTGAGGAATGATGATAGATAATGAATTATTTGGTAATGAGAAGATAGACCATGGCTCAATGCTAGACCCTGGTATCTCATCATGCTCCAAGGAAGGTGAAGATGGAATAGAAGAAGAATCAAGTTCCATCACTTTAGGATCTTCCCCTATGTTCTGATAAAAGGAATCAACTTATTTTCCCCAATACGTGAGCATATCAAGTTCTAGAAAGAATCCTTGTTTGCAATCCTCTAGAGGTATATCTTTGTGTACTCTGATTGTTTCTTCATTTTGAAAGAAATAATTTAGTATAAGTTGTTTTTGTTTGGCCATAGAAAGTTGAATAGAATAAATAGGTTCGATAAGTAGGGAAGATTGATTAACAGAAGAATATGGCTTAAGAGAGGAAGAAGGATTGGAGGAAAGCGTCTCGTGAATGGATGATTTAGATTTGGACTTAGATAATTTTTCTACAAGATAACCTAATGTGGGAGAGAAAATAGGATCACATTGTCATCTATTAAGTTGAGATGTAGGAGTCTAATTAGATGATTGACTAGAGGAAATTCAATTCATGGAACTCTTCGACGGAGGAGGAGGTCATCGAAATGATTGATGAAGGAGGTCCTATGAAGAAAGGGAGGATTGTGACTTAAGAACCAAATTAGATGTTTGATCGATGGAACTTAGAGTCGTACGAGTCTTTGAAGGAGGAAGACATCATTGAGGTGATATGGAATAAAGGTCCTATGAAGGAAGGGAGGACTGTGATTCAAGATTCTATCTAGGGGTATCTGAACAATATTTAGGATCCGAGTCTTCAGAAGAAGAGTGGGAGTCCAAATGGTAGTTTGGATCTGAATCAAAAGAGGAAGAGTGGGGGGAACCTGATTAATAATTTGGATCATAAGCATCCAAATCATACCACCAAATATGAGTTGAAGGTGGGGAACAGGGTACCCAAGTGGGCCCTCTAGCACAAAGAACCAAACAAGGTTTATTTATAATGGGAATCTTTTGATTTGAATCACTAAACCTAGGTTCCGTATTTTTGTAAATGTGAGAAATCACATGATAGTTAGTCATTTTTTGCATTGTTTTAAGCACAAATGTCTAGATCTGAATAGTGTGATGGAACTCCTTCAAAGGGAAGGAAGTGACATGTCGATTCAGGGAAGTATAATGACAACCAACTAGACATTTTTTATGTATAGAGATGCGTGCATGATTTTCTGAAGAAGGTATAAGGAAAATAGACATTTTGATGACATGATCTCAATGAGATAAAAAAGGATTGTCCTAGAAAATAAAAATTCTACATGAATGATCACAAGGAAAAATCATGCAAGGTGTGAAACGCAAAGCCAATCAATAAGGAAATACTCGCTAACAACATGTGTCCAAAATGATAGTTCGATGCAAATATGATCAACACAATGTCAATATTTACGTCAATCTCGAAATGAAAAAGGCGTAAATATTAATAAAGGGTATATGTGACTCCCAATCAAAGGATACCATGAAAATTTCAACAACTAACAATGCCCAAATGTTAAAGGATGAGTTTTACAAGTGTAAGCCACCTAACCACACCAATTTGAAATGTTAGTCAAGATTCACAAAGAAGTAAGATATTAGTGCCAAAGTGGTATGAAAATAATGCAAACAAACTAACTGACACCCATGAATATTTGGAACAACATTTAAATTTAAACCAAGTCGAAGTATACTAAGGATGTGCTAAAATGTGGGCAGCATAAAGCTACAATGTGGATACTTAGATCACATTTACGAAAAACATGACATAAGTATCTTAATTGTGTCAAGACAATGTGAAGAAGGTAGCACGTAAAAGGGAGATCAATCCTAATTATGATGATGATCTTGAAATCAAGATCAAGTGGCCATAAAAGATACAAGGACGCATCCACACACTTTAGACATTTAAGAACTCAGTCGTAAACATGGATTAGCGTAAATGGATAAAAAAGTGGTGAACACTATCTATGACAACAGTCCCGAAAGATGCCTTCTCTTTTCTCAAATGTGCAGAAAGAATGAAAATGTGTAGATCAAAATAGGGAAATAAACTAAGTGTTACATGGGAAGAGATTCATCTCATCCGAAGGTGAGAACATGTTGTAAACTTCGTGATGAGATACAGTTAGATCTAACTTAAATGGATTTATTACTGTGTTCAAAAAACAAGGATTTGAATCCAAAAAATGTATCACTTCATGATGGACAACACACGATAATGGACTTGTAAAGTGGGATCCTTGATGGGATGGATTCCTTACAAAGATCTCTCAACTAGGTGTCACAAAGTTGTCTTAAGTGAGCTCGAATTACCCAAAAAAGTCACAATGACTAATTTGGGAGTATCTCGGCTTTCCTTTACCCCCTTTAAGCATAGTGAGAAATAAATGTGTCCATGTGTACTCTCACTGGGGTTGCCATATAGAAAACTTGTAACGCTAACTCACAGGGAAAAACTAGTCAAGTGGGTAAGCGGAGCATTTCCTATTTCATCCAGGAGGTTACACAGCGATGGATTAGTTTAGGGTTCATCGAACCACCCCTATTTTTGTAGCTTAAGGTGTTATGCTAAAGGGGTTATGTTCCAATTAAGTGGATAGGGATGTACCCTTTTCCTAAACTTGTAACACAGTGTGATGAAAGTTGTGTGCTTTTATCTTGCTGATCTTAAATGTGGGCTTAAGTAGCACACCATTTGGTAACCTGTATGAAAACACATATGAGAAGGTTTTGTTTTGTCTTAGTTCCTCCTTTCTTTGACATGCGATTTTGATCCTACAAAGAAAGATTACTAATTTTCCACAAAATATCATGATATCAAAAGAGAGTTTCTGTGTTGCTTTTGATTCCTAAGATCACCAAAAGGTGGGAAGGAAGAGCATATGCAACGAAAAAAATAAATTAAAACAAGTTTATGGAAAATACATTAAGATTTTTTGCAAAAGTTTGATTTCATTTTAACCATTTTTGAAATGTTCATCCATTAGGAAGTATAAATTAAGTATTTTTAAAAGCAATAGGAGGGTTTTAAAAGTGTTTTTGGTTCCCAAGATCACCTAGAAGGTGCGCGGGAAGAGCATACACAATTCGAATAATTTCTATCAATTAAGAAATAAAACAATTAACTAAGTAAAAAAAAGACCAAAATAACCCTACAAACAACTGATTAGTGTCACAAAACCTTTCAAAGTGTTAGAATAGCCAAGAAAACAATTTTCAAACTTTAAGATACATTAGAAAATGAATAGTTACCTAATAATGTAAACCATAAATTTTCTATAACTCAAAATCCTAATTTTATGATTGCATTGTGTATTTCGCTTCAATACCTTTCCAATGCAATAGAAACGAAGCCGTTTGGAGCTCGGGAGAAAATTTTATGGACTCTGGAAGATTGCTAATGATGCATGCACTAGGATTTGTGTGCCTACACCAAAGAAAAGGTGCTTGCGCACCTCTTCTAAAAAAATATAGTTTTGATGGTGTGTGCACCATGGTTTTCATGTCTGTGCCTAATTTAAGGTGCATGTGTGTGGTTTTGGGTACCTATGTGCCTCTGTAAAAAAATTATAGTTTTTAAGGCATGTGCGCCATGGTTTGGGCATGTGCATTGAGTTTAAGGTGCCTGCATGTGGTTTTGGGTACCTGCGTGCCTCTGTCAAAAAATTATAGTTAGTGGTGCCTACACTAGAAAAAGGTGTATGTGTGCCCTTCCCTTTAGGTGGCTAAAAAAACACAGGATTTAAAAAAAACTGAAAAATGTCAAAATTTCATAAATTTGGTTTAATTTTGGCAGCACTTTACCTCCTTCAATCCTGCAAAGAGCACAAAAGCAAGACAATCCTAGCTAAACTAGTTAAGAATCCTGATATTTAGACATTAATACAAAAATATTAGTGAAATGAAAAACTTAAACTAATATAAAAAACTTTGAAAAACTAATCTAGAAAGCTTGAAACTAACCTAAAAAAGATTGAAACTAAGAGAAGTTAGAAAATAAAAATAAAATCTTCAAAGTGACTCCATTAATGGAGGGTGGACAAAGTGTCCCACGGGGTGTGCTAAATGTATGCAATGGAAATATTTTCAAAGCTATGGGATGAGGTTAAAGAACCTCAAGCTTGACTAAACTTAACCATGCACCATAAGATTAGAGATAAACAAGAAACTATGTATGCATATATAAATTTGAAACTAACATTCAAACCTTAGCATATATACTTATAGAACACATCATTCCCTTTCTGAGAAGTCTAATTTTGTGAAAATAAGAGCTACAGGTCAAATGTTATGCCCGTTTGAAGTTCGGGGTCGCGATGTTCTTGCAATGTAGGTATAGCGGGTTTTTATGTCCCATGTGTCCCGGGACGTTCAGGTCAACATTATCTTCTTTTTCCGTAACTCAGGATCCTATGTTATATCATGTTTTTATTTATTTCCCCACATTGTCTTGAACGGGCCATGAGGGCTTTTGACCATCCACTTATCAGCAATTCTTTGAGTGTGGCGATTTTAGGTTTGTGGGGAACTCGCATCCCCGTGGTATTTAGACTACCTGGGCCAAAAAATTCCACTTCACCAGCACTATACTCGACCCACCTTTTAAATTGGCTATTTAAGACTTCTTGAGCCTGATTTTCCTGGACAAACTTTTCTGCCATATCCACAATATATTGATTTATAGCCATTTCAGCTTTTTGGGTCCCATGGATACTTTCATCCTAGCTATCCCGCAAACTGTAGAGAATAAATTTTTCTACCTTTTTTGCAATAAACTTAATTTTTAGCATTTCAGACACAAAATTGGTATGAAAAACCCTGGTTTGATCCATATTGGTTCCATCCATAGCCCTCAGACTCGATTTGCACTAAAATAGGCCTTTGACTTCATTTTTTCTATTTTTTAAAAAAAATTTGCAAATTTTTGCTAATTCCTTGGATTTTTATTTGGATAGGGAAGTTAGAGAAAAGCTAAGGGACCCATGAAAACCTGATTTTTGGATTGTAATCATTTTTACTTTCTCAAGCCTAAAGGAATTGTCCAGGTTATCAAAATTATGTTGGGCGTGAATTTTGAATAACAATTTGGCAACTTAGCGGGGTTATCTACCTTTTAGATGTAATGATCAGTGGCCGTGGGGTATTTTTTGGGAATGGATTATACCTAGTAATCTTAAATATTATTTGAAACTAAGGAACCACATCCATGAGTCATTGAAGCACTACTTTCAAACCTGGATCTACCTTCAACTACTTGTACTCTCATCTTTTATAAGAGAATCCATAATTCAAGGTTTGTGAGAGTAACAAATTTCATGAGACCTAAATTCACCCATTCCTTCAACTGGGATCCATGAGGTTGAATGATTAGTACCTATGAGTGCTTCTTCAACATCTGATTTTAGTTGCTCTACATTTGTTTGAAATTTAAATTCACAACTATTACAAGAAACTATGAGCTTCCCACTACAACAATTTCTCTTTCCTAAAGTGTGATGAACTGTGTATAAAGCATACAGTAAAGCAATATAACATTTGCATGAGCACTTAGGGAAATTTAACCGTAATGTAACAATAACGACAATGTACACAAGTACTTGGATGAATTGGAAATCCTAGATTAATATGTACAAGGGTGAGAAATTTGTAGCTCTTCACCATATAACTTGGCCAGTTAGAACAATTTCTATTTTTACATTCAGTGATCATATATGGACAGCTCCATATGGCATCAAACTTGGAATGCTTACCTGGCTTTGCATGATCAACATCCCACTTCAGTACCAAGTCTCCTTCTTGGAATTTTATAGCTTTGGTTTTCTTGTCAAAGCTCCTCTTGATCAATGTTTGATCCTTTTCCATGGTCTACATTACATGTTATCTTGCTTCTTCTAATTCCATCAGCTCCGTATACCTGATTTCCATGGGCTGAAACTCAGGTAGCTCCAGCTATTTCATGAGTTCCAATGCCGACAACTAAAGTGATATAGGTAGCACAACTTCCTTTCCATATACAAGCTTCTATGGAGAGCTTCCTGTGGAACTTTTGGGTGTAATTTTATCTGCCAATAGAGCTGATTTGAGCTTCTTGTGCCAAGTTATTTGATTCTCATCAAGATTCCTTATGATGATTCTTATTAAGTTTTTTTTGTAGACTCTTCTTGGTAATTACCCTGAGGGTAATAGTTTGAAGAGGTGTTTAGGTATATATCTTTCTGGACATCCCATTCAGTTATTTTTGTGCCAAGGAATGCCAATACATTATCTGATATGATAGGAGTAGGGGCACCAAACCTCATGACTACCCCTTCATAGAAACCCAATATGCTAGATTCATTTACCTCCTTAAGTTCCACTACTTCAATCCACTTGGTGAAATAGTCTATTACCATAAGTATCCACTTGTCACCTTGACATGAATTTGGATTGATAACTCTAATGAAGTCTAATCCCCATTGTATGAATTATTTATCTACTAAAATTGGATGAAGGGGCAGGGATTCTAATCTTTCCATACCTGCGAAGAATGCACATTTGTTGCATTTATTGATCCACGAGTAGCAATCACTAAACACCGTAGGCTAATAGTAACCATCCTTCATGATTTTGAGAGCTGTTACTTGTGGATCAATGTGTCCTAATGATTCCCTGTCATGGAACTAATGTAATATCTTCTCAACTTGACTTGTTGGGAAACACCTAAATAACACCCCATTCACATCCTTCTTGAATAAGATGCCATCAATGAGCACATCTGGGAGGGATTGCAATCAGAAATATCTCGTCTTAGATTTTTTCCATTCTGGAGGGCACAAACCTATTTGGAGAAAATGTACCAAGTCTTGAATCCAACATGGAATGGGTGTATCACTAGTTGGTTTTTCTTGATCATTATGCAGTAGCAGGAATACCTCTTCTTCACCTTTTGTCTTAGCTTGTTTTTTGGAAGTGAGTCTCTCACACAAACATTTTCAAAAAACCAGCTTGGTCACCTTGATTTCAATATCGTATTCCATTACCCAAGAGAGCCAACTTTCTCTCATCTTGTTGAAATCCTTATTTAGGATAAAATACTTGACACTAGCATAAGACACTAGCAGTTGAATCTTATTATTTGAGACCAATTTTATGAACTTTTTCAAGCTCCCAATGAAAATAAGGACATGATTTTCAATGAAATAATACCTTACTTTGTAATCTTCCAGGATTTGACTAAAGAATGTTATGGGCTATTATGAACCTTCTCTATTCAGTTTCACCAAGATAGCTAAGATTACCTCTGATCATCCAAAAACATACAACATGAAGTCATTTGAAAATTCTGGGTTGATAATAGTTAGAGCTTGAGATATAACATTCTTGATAGCTTCAAAGCTCTCTTTTTCTTTTGTCATCCACTTGAATGCAATATTTTTCTTTAACATCATTATTAATGGTTTCAAAAGAGTGGAAAAATTAGGCACAAATATGTGGAAGAAGTTTATCCTTCCCAAGAATCTTTGGAGATCCTTCTTGTGGTTTGTCAATGGAAGCATTCATATGGCTTCAACTCTTTTAGGATCAATTATCAACCCTTCTCTTGAAACAATGTGGCCCAACAATTTTCCCTCATGTGCTAAGAATACACACTTTTTCAGATTCTAGGACACTTCAAATCTTCTACATCTTTGAAATACTTTCTTGAGGTGGAAGAGGTGGTCTACAACATTCTTTGAGAACACAATGATATCATTTAGATATAATAGCACTATTTTTTTTACTATTCATTTTAATGCCATATCCATAGCTCGTTGAAATGTTGCTCCAGTGTTTTGTAGTCCAAATGGCATGTTCTTATAAGCGTATGTGCCCCATTTCATGGTGAAGGATTTATTGAACTAATCTTCTTCTTTCACCATTATTTGGTTATAGCCTGAGTAGCCATCTAGTAATGAAAACATTTTAGAACTAGCTATAACCTGCAAGATTTGTTCCATTGAAGGAATTGGATAATGATATTTGAGCGAATCTCTATTTAGATCACACTACACAAAATCTGATTTCTCCATTCCTCTTTCTCACTAGCACCATGTTTTTAGCCCAACTTGAATGTTTGATATGGAAGATGATGCTAGCTTCAATTACCTGTTTCAAATATTTTTTCATGAAAGGTTTAATGTGAGGATTCATTGGCCTTTATTTCTGTCTGATAGGCTTGGATTCCATATCTAGCTCAATAGTATGTTGTGCTAACTTTGGGTTGAAACCTCTTAAATACTTGTAAGTCTAGGAGAAGACATCTGGGAATTCTTGAAAAAGTTGAAAAAAATCATATTTCTCTTATGGGGTACTTAATTTTCCAATTTACAATGTCTTGCCTTCACCTACAAAAATGGGTTCTAAATCCTCATCCTTTAGTTTAATGTTTGACTTTCCCTTCCAGAACTGATCATTTGGGTTGAATAATCAATCCAAAGTCAAAATACCTTTTTGTAATTTGTTAGTTCTCACCTACACCACTTGGTCACCATACTACTACTCCAACTTGTCCTAGTTTCTAGCAGAGAACTAAGCTTATTCTTGTAGAAAATTGACAATTTGGTGATCATTCTTGAAGACTTGCCAACTTGTATTGTTATCTTGCACAACTGTTCTTACAGCCACTTTTATATGAGGCTCATATTTCTCACTTTTGATACTTTCTACAACATCCAATGCTTCCCCAATTGTTGCTAGTCTATCTATTGCCTCATCTTCTTTCTTGGGATGGAATTGATGTTAAAAGCTTCAAAATATTCAATGAGGTCCAATATTTGATTTTTTAAGTGCTTCAACAGATCATTCTTTGCATTATTTTGTCCTCTGATTTGGTTCACAATTAGTTCACTATATTTGAATACTTCCAAATTTTTAATACCTCTCTTTCTTGCCTAATGAAATCCTTGAATTAAGGCTTCATACTCAGCTGTGTTATTTGATCAGGTAAACTTGAAAGGAAAAGCTGAGTAATATTTTGTACGTTATGATGAAATGAGCATATCTCCTCCTCCTACACCTTGTCTACTCCTTGTGCCATCAAATAATAACTGCCATAATTCATTACCATCTTTGTGATCAAGGTTGGTAATGCTAGGGAGAGGTTCATTCTCTTCATGGAAATAATAGACTCCCAATTCAGCTTCTTCCATTTCCTTGTAAGGGTAAAAATTATGTCTCTTGTTTTCCCATTCATCAAGAATCAAGTCTAGAATACATATGACCTCGGTATCTATTTCATGTGTGCTTAGATAATCCTCTTGATCAAATGCTGAACAATTCACGCCTATTGGACTTCGTGTGTGAGGCTGAATATGAAAGTTTGCAATAGGATCAGATCTAACTGTATCCTTAGCTCCATACCTTGTTCTGAATAACATGTGTGACCAATCAATAAAAAAACAACCCCCAATTTTAGTAGTGAAGTCTCTTGAAAAATGCAATGCAAAGGGTGGTGCCAAGTCTATGAATGATACATCTTGTAACACCATTACACTAGGACATGCATGCAATGTGAGGCTCAAAGATTTGATTATGTGTGGAATGGTTTTGTGCTTTTTAGCTCAGTTAGATGAATGAGAACTAACACCTAAATAATTCTATAACAAATCTAATGACAAAATCTAAACACCATCAAGGATGAGAGCTAAACAATATTAATACCTATCATAATGCATTATCTTTGAATTAACAATGCTATAGTATTTAAACCTCTACTTCTCTATATTACCAACAAACAAGTAAATGGACCTAAATAAGCTCCATGGGAATCAATATTTGGTTGTCCTTGATATCTCTAAGAACCTAGGAATGGAGGCTTGTCAAAATTGGGCTACAGACCTCCCATATGACCTAAGTACTTTAGGCTAGAATAGGAAGCTTAGCTCCTCAAGATGATGAACTCTCAAGAGAACACAAAAGCAAACTCTTAGCCTATTTTGCTATATGCTTTGCATTTGCTTTCTCAAAGAGTTTAGGTGTAAGTAAAAAGATAGGTGGAGGGATTTTTATATAGCCCAAAGGATAAAGGATTCAACACATCCTCATGAAAGTGGGATAAAGGTAAAACATGATTAGGAATGAGTAAGGTTGCTTTATTAAAGGCAAACTTACTTTAGAAGGGTTTAATTTATGCTTAGTAGGTCATGGGAGTTGGGGGGGTGCTTTAATTAATCAAATGTGATTGACTAATAGGTAGATGTGAGCTTATAGAAGCCAATTAAAGGAATATTAGTATGATTTAGGCTATTAGAATGGGATTAAATGAATTAAATATTGATTTACTAGTTAAATGAAGGGGAGGACTAATTAATTAATCTAGATAGAAGGGGTGATTAATTAATGGAAGGTCATTAATTAGGTTATTAGCTAGATAGGTGACTTAATCAATTAGAGTATTGTAATTAATTAATGACAACAAGAGGGAATACGAGCACTTTTGATGATATGTAGTTGATTTGCAAGAAAGGGGATAATTAGCGCAATTTAAGTATTTAAATTGCTAGAGCGTAATTATAGGTGTCTACATTTACCCCTCTTTGGGGTGGCATAAGTGATGCCACTACAAAGATAGTAGACAATTTTTTTTTTTGAAGGGATAGAAGAAAAATTAGTAGGAGGGAGAGATGCCCCCTCGAGTGTTGATGGGGTGATGGAAGAAGTCAATCAACGATCGAAAAAGGTGAGATGTAAATAGAAGAATAGGGAAGAGGTAGGATGCCTCAATGAGAGAGAAAATTAGGGGTGAAAAGGGAAGTGGTGTAGAAGAAATATAGACAAGGCGAAAGAAGAGTGTAGCCTCTAGCTGCTTATTTGTTTGGGACAAATGTGTTGTCATCATATTTCCATAGGAACTACATCATTGGTCCTTATGAAAAATATAAGCATATGAAAAAGGTACAATGACATGAAAAGCCATACTATGAACAATTTTCCATTACTAAAAGCACCAACTCCATGCAACATACAATAATGCAGTGCAATACAAGAAGGAAACAAGCTCATATAACAGGGAAAACAAGTATGAACGCACATATCCAACCCAACAACGGTCAAGACAGTTGTACAAATGTTTTGTTATCAATGCTGAAGAGATCCACATGTTTGTGATTGATGAAAAGGGTTAAAAATGATGCCCCAAGCAAGGATACATGCAAGGGGAAATGACAATGGACATGAAAAGTGTTTGTGCACAATGAAACAACACGAGGCAATGAAAGTGCCCCCAAGTATAGATGAAGCAAAAAGCTATCTTTGTGAATGGTTATGAATCAGGTGATCCACGAGTCATATTAATCGGGGAAGGTGTGAAAAAAACCAACAGGATATGGAGAAAATACCATGTGCAAAACACAAGTTTCAGCCGTAATACCATGTGAAAATACCATTTTTGTAGGGGGGTTTTACTTTTTAAGATTTTTTTGGAAAATTTAGCCTTGTTTTTGGGTTTTTGATATATATATTGTTTGGTTTTTTTTAAAACCATGGTGAACAGTATAAGAAAGTAGAAGAAGAAAGCGAAGGGGTCTAGAGGTGACAAAAAGTGCCCTAGGTGGAAGAAAAGAGAAAAAAATGACAAATAAAGTCCTTGTTTAGTGGAAAATTTAAGAAAAAATAATTATTTGAAAAATAATTATTTACGAGAGTGTGAAGAGGAAGAAAAATTGCTAGGGAGCAATAAAATTGTCTGGGGGAGAAGACAGGGGTATGGGAAGAAAAATGCCACAATACAGTGAAATAGAAGAGAAAAATAATTATTTAATAAAAATAATTATTCCACAGTGAATAGAGGAGAAGACGGTGATCGAAATGGGCTTCTTGACCTTCCAAATGGTGAAAAACAGGTTAATATACACCCCCAAGGGGGTAAAAACATTACAATCAGTTTATTTTAACCACTAAGTTAAGAAAACTTACCATGAGGTTCTGACATTTAGGAGAGATGGTGATCACATGAGACCATTTGAGGTGTGCTGACGTAGTCCAGGGGTACCAGAGGCACGTGAATGAGGGCCCATTTATGAGTATCACAACCTTGCTTTGAAAATTTTGTCATTAATGCATTAATTAGGGCATTTAGGTGTAGAAAACGTGTAGGCATGTCTGCACACATGCGCAGGCATGGGATAGGGCATGTATGCACCATTTTGGAGGCGTAGGAATCCATTTGAGGGTGTAGGTGCCAGGTCTATGCGCACACACATGCAGTTAAAAATTGCACACACACACACACACGTTCATACATGAGCACATGTGCATGCACACACACACACCGAGAAAGGGGTGCACACACTAAAAGCATGGTGCAGGCATGGATAGGCAAGCACACATACTTGGGAAGCACACATATACACGCGCAAGTACCAATTAGGTGGTGCACATGCCAAAAAGGTTGCGTAGGCACCCAAAAGAGGGCGCACATGCCAAAAAACATATGTGTGCAAGCACAGGAACCAGAAACATGGTGCACATGCCAAAAGGGTGCACAGGCACCTTAGACAGGTAGAAAAAGATAGGAATGTGTCCAAAAATGTGACACTTAGAAGAATTTTTAGGATTTTTTTGTTTAACCCTAAAAAAAGAGAAATTTTTAGAGGAAATGTTAGAAAATAACGAGTGGCATGTTATTTTGCAGAGGCAACTACAAGTATTACAGACGCAAGAGCGTCACTCCTAGATTACCTGAGTTAGAGGGTAGTATGCACTAGCAAGACCGTCGAGAGATGGCCATATTACTTGAGGCAGTGGGGCTAGGCCATGTGTCTCGGATGCCATCGATTGTATTGGATCACGACCTCCTGACTGCACTAACCAAGCGGTGGCACAGTGAGAGTTAGTGTTTTAGACTACCCACAAGCGAGATGATAGTGACCATAGAGGATGTGTGGTAGATTCTGCATGTGCCCATGATGGGTACATTGATTGAGTATAGCTCAGATGCAGGGTTGATCAGAGTAACATGCAGTGCTTTATTTGGGGTCAATGACATCCCACATGATGAGATGACGGTAGCCTTACACGAGTGCATTTCTGACCTGACATTACATTGGGGACCACTTTACATCATGGTGCTTATCAGTCGGTTCATACTCTCTGATAAAATAGAGACCTCATTCCTGAGAGGATTGCTTCCACTAGTTCAAGGTATTTACAGTGGCGAGAGATACTGTTGGGGGTAGTGTATACTAGCCCACTTATACTGGGATTTACATCTTATCACATACCATGGTCAGAAGACCGTGGGGCTGACATCATTACTATAGATATGGTCATGGGATCATATAGCTATTAGATGCTCCGTTGGCCCATTCCAAGTTTGAGATCTCGAGGAGCCATCATACATGGCTTGGATAGGAGTTGGCGGAGATATCCATGGTCACCTTAGCAGCCTATTCAGATATAGGCAGGAGTTTGATGAGTTAACAACAATAGACGTCATTTTGCAGCCATATAGACACTTCCAGTAGGCAGAGGATGCCACAGAGCTTAGCGTTTGCTTGGTAGAGAACTTTCTTATTGGTAGCCATAGCTACATCATGGAGCTATATCATGTTGACAGGTGCTACCGGTAGCTAGGATGAGTACAGGGTGTTCCTTAGTTAGATATTTGGCATGCACATAGGGACTCTGAGAGGCAGAGTATGGGGCCTCATATTGTAGCAGCCCAAGCTAGGGCTAGTTTCTTATAGGTGGTCCCCCAGGCATAGGACCCATTATGATGGATTAGAGATCTGGTGACCACAACTGATTATGCAGCATGGTATGTGACATTATTACCCCGGTGACTTACTATTTTAGAGGTAGCTTGGGTAGTAGGAATTCACCTGCCTGTGGAGGTATGGCACGGGTCAGAGCGTAGGGCCAGAGTAGTGGAATTAGGGCCAGACCTTGAGGATCCTTTTGATGGAATCCCATATGATGGACAGGGTGCCACATAGGCATGAGGACCGATGTCGCAGGGCCTAGTACAGGCAGCCATGCCTCCACCCCGAGGCAGGGTTTTTGAGTAGGGCCAATCTTCTAGAGTGCCGCAGGGACCAGTCCCTGAGGCACATATAGCCACACATCCAACGACACAGATAACCACAACACAGGTATAGGTGCAGAAGCTCATGGTTGAGAGAGACGTGGCTAGAGTAGAGAGATACAAGGCTCGAGGCTGGTGTGTGATAGCTATAGTAGAGTGGGACGAGGCTCGAGCACATTGTTATGTTAATTTCAAGGTGGGATCAGGCTCGGGCTTAGGCTAGGCTAGGAGATGATAGAGTAGCATGACAGAGTGAGATCTGAGAGACAACTACACAGGGGGCACAGATACTGAGTCTCCTACATCAAACCTAGTCATAATTGCACATGGTTGTGCCACAGAGAGACCATGTGTATACTGGTTATCAGGCGGTAGTAGCCCAGAGGGACTAGGCCTGTGCCAAGTTGCCAGCGATGACCACAAAGAGGGATCAAGATACTACCACCTCTAGACAAGCTGAGGCAGACCTGGGCTGGGTTACAGGTGAGCGAGACACTGTCCTTTAGGTAGTGCTTTCCTCAGGATATGTAAATCTGATTCGTGATGCCACCACGATTCGTGATGAGGCCCTTTTTTACAAGACAACATATTACAGAGTGGTGCTGCTAGAGCAGAGAGTGGCATTGCCACAATTATCAGGATCAAGTGCATCAGGCTCTCATTCACAAAGGTCTGGGCAGTCCAGCAGATCAATCAAGTAGACCCTTCCAGAGTAGCCGACGAGACCAGTGCGATCCCATCCTTCAGATTTTTGGCATCTAGAGGATAGACTTGGGAGTCCTGGAGAGGGCGAGAGCTGTGGTTGATAGACACTTTTGTATTGTATAGATTATTTTATATGTATGCCTCTTATGAAGGCTGATTTTGATGTGCAGTGATTATAGACATGTATTTTTGATGATGCCTCATGATGAAGGCTTGATTCTTTCAGATACATGCCCCTTTTTTATGGCATTGTGTATTGCCGATGTATTTGTATTGAGCATTGATCAGGACATTGTATGTAGGTATACAAACATTTTTTATGTATCCTTGTTGTACGCCTCAACTGAAGGCATTTTTTATGTAGAGCACATATTTTTATGTATCCATTTTTTGATATAGATGTATACTTGACACATATGCATATATACATGAGGAGTACTTTGTTATGGATCAGATTCACATGATTATGAGATGATGTATATCTTTGTTTTTTATACACGTATATAGATGGTTTTTGCTTTGTCGTTAAACTCATGGGGAACTAATTGATGATGGGACATGAATCACGTTTAGTATCTTGAGCGAGATTGTTTCCTGCATTGGATTTGATGCATGTTATTTTTCTTGATTCAACACTTATGGATGTTGTTATGATGTTATTTTATTGTCTTTGTATTCTGATGCATGTGACACGAGTGTGCATAATTCTATGATGTGAAATACCCATTTTAAGAAATTACTATATGTTGATTCTCATTACATGTTGCATTTGTTGAATTCGGCACTTATGGATGCATTATCAGATTTTGTACTTTGTATGTATCTGATTTCAATGTTTTGATGTATACATGCTCTGTGGATCTTAGATGATAGATCCTTAGATGATATCAAATTTATTTCTCATGTGTCATTTTGATGTATATGGATGGGATGATATGATGATATTGGTGTGGGGGGATATATTTTTTATTATGTGCAACCCCTCTTTCCCCCATTGATGATACGATATGTGATGATTATCTTAGCATACATGCATGATGTAAAACTTAGCATTTTTTCTTATATATGATGTTTATATGATGATAGATGTGATGATAGTGATGGTAATGTGATGTGAATGATAACAAAACAGAGCACATGTAAGAAACAAAACCAAATTCTAACAAAGAACACCAGGAATTAATGCAATACACCATGATTCACCATGTCTTATTAACAAGTAACAAACACAACCAAATGCTCAAGAAAGAACATAATGAATTATTACATCATGATTTCCCAAGGTTTACTAGCATGTCGAGACACACCACAATATGCAAAATCAAGAATGAATCTAATCTAAGCAAGAAAAGATGAACTATGAAAAAGTACACCCAAGCAACACACAAGTCAAAAGAAAGCACACAAAACACTATATAAGCAACAAGCAAAGCAAGACAACAAGACAATGAAAGTAAATTTTTTTGTGAGATACGTTTTCATGCACCTATTTTCTATTGTTTAGGTTGTTTGTGAAACAATTTTCTATTGTTTTTTTGTTTTGTGAAACAATTTTCTATTGTTTTTGTCTTGTTCTTGAAACAATTTTCTATTGTTTTTTTGTTTTTCTCGAAACAATTTTCTATCGTTTTTGTGTTTTTCTCGAAACAATTTTCTATTATTTTTTTGTTTTTCTCGAAACAATTTTCTATTGTTTTTGTGTTTTTCTCAAAACAATTTCCTATTATTTTTGTGTTTTTCTCGAAACAATTTTCTATTGTTTTTGTGTTTTTCTCAAAACAATTTTCTATTGTTTTTGTGTTTTTTAATGGTTTTCCAAAGCTATTTGTAGGTAACCAAGAAAACATGGATGCCCCCAGCGTAAGGTGGGGAATATACAAGGGTAGAAGCCACACACTTATGAACAAGAATGTGAAGTCGTTGAGTTGCCCCCAATGTAAGATGGGAAATAACAAAAGACCACATCCCTCACAGATGAATAGAAGAAGCTAAAGCTAGATCAAGGCTGGATAGGATGGTGTGCACAAGGAAACTCGAAGGCTAGAACTAGTTCCAGGACAAAGACAACTACCCTTCTAATACAGAATTCTTGTGAACAATGAATCCTCCCGAGGTGCCAAAAATTGGTTTTCACCCAAGGACTTGTCCAAAGTGCCACAATTGCGTGGTTTTCACTAATGGACGACCTATTTTCTCTTTTTTGTTTTTCTGATTTTTTTTTTATGTTTTTGTAGTTTTTTATTTTTGTGCCATGTTCAAGCATATAAATTCTTAAGATGTATGGCATTCATGGGCTCCCAAAGCTCATCACCATTGGGGTGAGACAGTTTGTATGCCCTGGTGCCGTACTTGGCAACTATGACATAGGGTCCTAACCAATGTGGTTCAAACTTCCCTTTCTTATCTTGCTCCGCTTTGGTGTTGAACTAGTTCTCCTTCATAACCAAATCACCGACCTCAAACTGATGAGGGGTGATTCTCTTGTTGTATTTTCAAGACACTCTATGTTAATACACCTTTAGGTGATTAAGGGTGCAAATGCATCTCTCATCCAGTAGCTCCAACTCAGCTAGTCTTTCCACTCGATAATCTTCATCCTTATCTAGATAGTATCAAAGAGAGATCCTCAGGGATGGAATTTCAATCTCTAAGGGGATGATAGATTCTGTCCCAAACACTAAGGAATATGGTGTCGCACCTATAGGGGTGCGAATGGATTTTTGATAGGCCCAAAGGGCTGGATGGATTTGTAGGTCCCAATTTCGACCTATTTTGCTAACCATCTTCTCCATTATCCTGACCAACGTCTTCTTTATTGCCTCAGCTTGTCCATTACCTTGAGGGTAATATGGTGTGGACCATTTAAATCTGATTTGGAACCATTGGCAAATACCTTTCACAGTTTTATTCTTAAATGAATTCCCATTATCTGTAATAATGGCTACTGGAATACCATATCAGTAAATAATGTGATTCATGATGAATTTAGAAATCTATGCTCCTATGACATAGGTTAAAGGGACGGCCTCCACCCATTTTGTAAAATATTTTGTGGCTATGATGATATGTGTATGACCATCAAATGAGGTAGGAGTAAGTTTCCCTATTAAATCGAGTCCCCACTTGGAGAATGGCCATGGGGTAGTGATTGGTTGCAATGGTTGCAATGGAACATGGATGAAATTTCCATAATTTTGGCAAAGCACACATTTCCGAACATAATTGCAACAATCAGTTTCCATGGTAGGCCAATAATAACCTACTCTCATTAGTTTCTTAGCCAAGACCATGCCATTTATATGTGCTCCGCATACCTCTTTGTGCACTTCCTTGATTTCCTAGATTGACTCCATCACATGCAGACAATGTAACAGATTCCTGTCATAGCCATGATGATAAAGTGTACCTCCTAAAAGGGTTTAACAGGCTATCTAGTGAATTAAGCTTTGCTTTTCAGAGTGGGAGATATCGGGAGGGAATGTGTTGTCCTTAGAATAGGTGAAAATGGGTTCATACCACGAAGAATGGTGACCAACAACCTCACAAGCTAGGCAAGATTCTGGCATGTCATACCCGGGCTGGCATATATTTTCTACAAAGAATGGCATATCATTATTCCCTGGTGGAATATGAAGCATAGATCCCACCATTGCCATGGCATCCGCTGATCTGTTCTACACTCTTGGGATCTGCTCAAAGGTGATGCGCATGAAATACTCCTTTAGAGTTTACACTAACTTTTTGTAAGGAATGAGCTTGTCATCCTTAACTTTATACTCATCATTAACCTATTTAATGATTAGCTATGAATCACCTATGACCTTAACATGATGGACATTCCACTTGATGGCTAGCTTCATCACTGCAATGAGTGCTTCATACTCTGTAATGTTGTTCATGCAAGGGAAGGCTAGGAGGAAAGCCTGCAGTATAGAATCACCCGAAGGAGTAATAAGGACCACTCCTGCACCTCAACCATGAAACGTAAAATATTCATCAAAATCTATCTACCATATGACAAATTCTTTAATGTAGTGCAAAGATGCATCAGGTAGATCTAGACTTAAAGGTTTTGTGCTTTATAAAGGTGATTCTACTAGCTGGTCTGTAAGTACTTGTCCTTTAACTAATTTTTTATGGATGAATTCTATATAAAACTCACTAAGTAGAATGATCCAATTAGCCATTCTACCTGTGAGGGTGGGTTTGGACAAAAAATACTTGAGCGGGTTAACCTTGGATATGAGCTTGGTCTTAGTATTCAGTAAGTAATGGAAAAGTTTCTGAAAGGTAAAAACAATGGCCAAGCAAGCCTTTTCAATATGAGGATAATTAAGTTCATAGGTGATGAGGGTGTGACTCAGATAGTACACCACATTCTTTTTATGGGTAAGGTCATATTGGGCGAGCATCGCACCAATAGCATATTGTGTAGCAGAAATATAGAGCAAAATTGGTTCTCCCGGAGTAGGAGGCATGAGAACAGGTGGATTAGCCAGGTATTGTTTAAGAAAAGAAAAGGTTTTCTTTTTCTCAGGTCCCGAGATGAAAGTGATGTCCTTCTTAAGCAAATGAGTGACATTTATCTATAAGCTGGGAGATAAAGCGGTGAATGGCTTGAATTTTCCCTGTAAGCTACGTAGATGCTTGATACTCTCAAGTGGAGGCATTTCAATGATGGTAGACACTTTAGCAGGGTCTACATCAATACCTCATCTTGACACAATGAAGCCCAATAGTTTCCTAGATAGCACACCGAAGACACACTTCTTTGGATTGAGTCTGACTTTATATTCACGCAGGCGTTCAAAGATAAGCCATAAAATGATAAGATGATCCTCTCTTATTTTGGACTTTCCCAGGAAGTCGTCTACGTAGTCTTCCATGGTGTCATGAATCATATCATGAAATATTACTATCATGGCCCATTGATAAGTTTATCCTACATTCTTAAGGCCAAATGGCATCACTTGATAGCAGAAGGTGCCCCAAGGAGTTGCGAAAGATATTTTGTGTTGGTCTTCCTTAGTGATTTTAATCTGATTATAACCTGAAAAGCCATCCATGAGTGAGAGCATTTCGTATCCTATGGTTGAGTCAACAATCATGTCAATGTTGGGCAACAGAAAATCATCTTTAGGGTAAGCCTTATTAATGTCCCTAAAATCCATATAGATTCGGATACCGACAGGTTTCTTCTGGACATGAATAATGTTCGATATCCATTCGGAATAATCAATTGGTCTGATGAATTCTGCTACAAGCAATCTTTCCAACTCTTCCTTAACCAACAAGGCCACTCTCGGGTGCATTTTTTGAAGCTTATGTTTAATAGGCTTGGCATATGCATGTACAAATAGGTTGTGTATGACCAAAGTTGGATCTAGGCCTGACATGTCTTTATAAGACCATGCAAACACATCAATGAACTCTCGCAACAAAATAGTGAATGTCTTTTGTTCTCTAGCCAAGAGTGATGCCCCTAATTTTACTATCTTGGGATCTTCCTCGGTACCAATGTTTACATAAATGGTTTCTTCGACTAATAATTTTGATAAATCCTCCATACGCATAGGATTGGGAGGAAGGTTGAGATCTTCATCCAAGGATGTCTCCATGAGATTTTCATCCTTGGCATGGTCACTTTGTTTGTCCTTTGATTTTTTTATTTTTTTGTTAGCCAGTGCCTGAAAGAGGTTTTCACTGTGTGACTTGGACACTGATTTTTTTCAAGGATTTTCTATAGAACTTTTTCCCTCACTTTTCCTTAAATTTTATTGACCACAAAGCTCAGCCTCCTCACCGAAGTAGGCACAGGTGTCTAAGTCGATAAAGAAACCTTTCTTGTGATCTCTAATGGGGATTGTATCCCTTATGCCCATGAATTCTGCAATAGCCTCGTTGTTCTCGAAAAAATCTATTGGCACGTGACATTATTGGTCCCATTCAACAAGGGAAGGGTATACAAGGTCAAGGGTTGGTTCGGTGGGGGTTATGGTTAGGAAAATTTTTTTCATGATAATGTTCATGGAGTCCAGATCCTCATATTAGATATGATGGGAATCCGTATCGTTGTCTAGGTAATCGGAGTTATCCTCATGCTAAGAACAAGCTGCATCTTAGTCATTAGGGTGTGCTCCTTAAGGATGAATCCCAATGTCATATCTTTCTGTTTTGAAATGTGGAAGTGGAACTGGTTCTCTTTGTCCTTGTTTGTTCTCCGACATCCTAGGCCTTTGTAGCCCATGCAATACATCATTCTACTAGATTTTTCATATTCTGAGGTTCGATAACAGGAATGGTGAGTGTCCTCAGGGACCCAAGTAATAGGTTGATGAAGCAATTTATCCTTAAGTAACAAGCCTCCATGAAGGAATGGCCCAATAGTGTGTTCTTCTCTAGGTCTCCTGAAGTGGTAGTTGGGTTGACCTCTAGTCTTGGGCGACAGTGAGAGGTCAGAGACCAAGAGCGCTTGTTGTACATTATACTACCCGTAGCCATATTCTAGGATTTTCATCTCCCATGAATCAAATAGAGATGTTAAATTATATGCCCCATGAGTGTAATAACTAAGTGAATCTGAATCCACGTGGGATTTCATAGCCTCAGACTGAAGAGGAACCACTATATCTATGGAGGGACATGCATATGTACCCTTTCATACAAAGCTATTGAGAGATCTACAATGAGAAAAGGGCTTTGAATCTCTTTCTATTGTTGTCGTATGTCCCTCATGCTTAAACTTGATGCATTGATGAAATGTTGATGGCGCGGCTTGCATGGCATGAATCCATGGTTGGCCTAGAAGCATATTATATGGAAGCTCCAAGTCTAGGACATGAAAATTTGTCTGATGACAAGTGAGGCCTACTTCCATAGGCAGTGTGATGGTACCTGCTGATTCTCTTTCCATGTTTTCATATGCGGTGATAGTTATAATATGGGACTCAATATCCTTTTCCGTATGTCCCAATTTTTTGACCAACTTAAGTGTGTAGATGTTCAATCCCAATCCATTGTCCACAAGCACCCGTTTGATTTTTCTGCAGGTGACAACTACCTCAATGTACAAGGGATGGTTATGTGTAGGATTCTCGGTAGGGATTTCCCTATGGTTGAAAGTGAGATGCTCACTTAGTGCAATGTTTGCCACTGTAGCTTGAAGGTGTGCAGGATCGATTTCTAAAGGCACTCCCGATCCCTGAAGAGTTTGGCACAAAATGTCCTTATGCACATTGGATATCTTGAGAAGATCTAAGATTGAAATCTTAGTAGACATCTTCTCAATTTGTTCTAAAAGGTTATACTTACCAGTATGTGGGGTAAACGGAGAGTGTTCTAGAATTACGAGGTGGGCACACCTTGTTACTGCAGTGCATTCCTTTCCCTTAATCTAAATAGTGTTGAAACGGTTAGCAGGGAAGTGAATAAATCTGATAATCGAATCGTAATGATTGTTATCTCTCTTGGTATACAAGTAATTTGTGGCTTTATAAGTTTGGGATGACTCTCCCTGATCTGGCTTTGTCTTTTCCAACTTATCATGCTTGGGGAATGGTTCTTTATAAATCCCCATTTTCTCATTAGGTGTTTGTGTTTTTGCAGGGTTATCCACCTCTATCTCCCCGTTTTTAATGAGGTCTTGAATATAGTGGCAAATCCATAGAATTTTGTTTGTTTTATGACCTTTAACACGATGCATTTCACAGTATTCATGCTCCTTATACCAGGAAGGTTTAGGAGCATTGTCATCAAATGGTTGCATTGTAGGATATGTCATCATGTGGGCCACATCCAACTGTTTCAGTATGACTGACAATGGTTCATTGAGAGGGGTGAATGTTTTTTGCTTTTGTGGTGGTTGAATTGGGCCCTTGGTCAATTTATAAGGTTGACTAGTTTGGGCTATTTGAATGCATTTGGAATCAGTGATTCCGTCTCCCACCACATTTTTGTTTTTGTTGAAAATATTTGGCTTTTCTATGGGTTTGACACTTTGGTTGTCTTTAGATTGGTTTTTAAGGGTGCCTTTGGCAATGAGAGCCTTTTTTATCTAAATCCCTTTCTCTATAACCTCCTCAAAAGTATAGAAACAATGCATCTAGAGGTGGAAAGTGATATTTGGGTTGAGATTGGGAACGAAGATACTGACTAACTACTTTTCAGGGAAAGCACAAGGGAAGTGACTAGGTATCCCTCTCCATCATTGGAGGAAGCTGGCAAAGGTCTCATTTGGGTGTTTCTTGGTGCCACACAAGTTTGGCATGTTGATGTCACTCTCTATGTTATACGAGAAGTGACGCACAAATCTTTTCACCAATTTTGGCTAGGTGGAAATTGATCCTCATGGTAAGCATGTAAACCATTCCAATGCTTGGCGTCCGAGACTCTTGGGAAAAATTCTGATGAGGTAATTAGCACTAGAAGACACCTCTTGACATGCCATGTAAAAATCTTTAACATGATCACTTGGGTTTCCCTTTCCTTTGTATTTGTCAAACTTTGGCATATCAAATTTCTTTGGAAAAGGTTGAAGGGTCATTGCCTTGTCAAAAGGATAGGGGCATACTTCTTCATATTGATATTTTTGGATTCTCCCTATATTTCTCTCTTGTAAGCTCGCAAGTGTCACTTTCATAGACTGCACATCATGTGCGAACAATTGTTCTTTAGTGGGTGAAGCGGGTATGTATATGCGATGATACCCTATGTCTTCTTCTCCTTGTTTTTCCTGATGGAGTTTGTTGATCTTAACCTTAGGCCTCAACTTTTGAATGTTCTTGGTTGCATCTTTCTGTATGTGGGAAGTAAGCAAAGCTAGTTGCTAGCTTAGGTTACTAATTTGTTGTTGAATTGTGGCTTGGTTTATACCCTCTTCTTCTAAAGGTTCCACCTCTTCGTACTGTGGAGGTTCTTCCGCTGTCTCAAGTTCTATCTTGTTTCTTCGTGGTACTTTGATGAGGGGTATTTTATGCCCTACCACTTTATCATTTTTTACGTAAGAAGTGGAAGCATGCACACCTATTAAAATATCTTCCATATTGATAAGGGGGCGTTCTTCCTTAGTAGTGTAATTTTTCTATAGTATTGGTTCATTCTCGATGGGAAATTTTGCCCCTCATTCGACAACATGGACCAACACTCTATCTTTGTTTCTAAGAAGAAACTCATCTAGTAGAGTAGGGTCAAAATCAAAGTGCGCGTGTGGTGACTCTAACTCATTTCCACTATGGTCGACCATTTCTTCTGTTTCCTTTTCTATAGAAAACAGTGGTCCTAGGTCATGTCCGTTGAATGGGTTTGAACCTTATCTGTTAGAGGTTTCCCAAGTTTACACCTGTTGTTCCTCATATGTCTGTTTCTTTAACCCTAGACATGTTTTGGGAGCCATGTTTTCGTGATAGTTTCACTAGGGTAAATTGTAAATGTGCTTAAAACTTAATGAATACCCCCAAGTGAAATGCAAGATGTGTTTCTTGAGAGTATGAATAAATCAACAGTGTGAGAATACCAATGTGATAGAGTGATAAAATAACCAATGCAACAATCGTTTGGTATTAAAACCTTTGTAAATGAAGTATCTCCTAGACTACATGTCAAAGAGTAGCTTGCGTCACACGCTGATCAACAAGATGTCTTCACTTATTCCAAGTTTAAGGGAATGAACAAAATGTAAGTAAATACAAGAATCCAAATGCGATCTCCCAATCTAGATATACGATGAGTGAGCTCAAATCTGATTAAGACCTATATCTCAAAAAGTGCCAATTACGATTTGTGAATGACACAACAATATCACCAAGATATGTTAACCCACTTTGCGAGAAATTGAAGTATTGATATCGAGGTTTTATTGATATAACATACACAAATGGTAATGTCTAGAACTCCTTAAAATCGAGGGTAATAATAGAACCGAACCAAAAATCTCAAAGTATAGCTAGGAATAGTTAAAAATGTTTACAGTGTAACTGCAAAATATAGATATTTCTGTCGAGTTTACAAGAAACAAGATGTAAATATCAAAATTGTAATGATACGATACAAACAAGCTAACTCCTTTAAAGAAGTTTGTGGTGATGAACCACACCTAACTACAATGATGACCTTGACGTAGGTATCAATATCACAATGGCTACCAATGACATGAAAACGCTTCCACTCACTTTAGACGTTTAGCTAACCCATCCGCAAATATGGATGGGTGTAAACAGACATAAAAGTGAGAGAAAAAGTCGAATGGAAACACAAAGGTAATCACACCTCTTTTGATCAACAAAGTTTCAAAATAATGTGAAGGAAATAACTCAAAAAAATGACAAAAAATGATAACCTCACTTCAGCAGAGTTTCACCTCACCCTCGAGAAAGTAAAAACTAGGCGAAAGTAATGCATCACATGGTTCACAACTCAACACTATTTTAGAATGGTCAAAGTGGGATCCTGGTCAAAGTATATTCTCCTAGGTGGTTCTCTCATCCTAGGTGTTACAAAGTTTCCTCAACCGAGCATGATTTACCCAAAAATTCACACTGAGTAGTTTGGGAGTATCTCAACTTTACTTCACCCCTTCAAGAACAGTAGGAAACTAGTGCGTCTATGTGTAATATCACTGGGGTCACCACATAGAGAACTAGTAACCCTATCTCACAAAGGAATCACTAGTCAAGTAGGTAGTCCGGAGCACTTCCCATTTCATCCACAAGGTTCCCTCTTATGTGGACTACTTTGGGGTTCCTGAAACTAGCCCCATCGTTATAGCTTAAGGCATTATGCCAAAGTGGTTATGTTCCAGTTGAGTGAAGAGGGATGTACCCTTTTCTGAAACCTATAATACATTTTTTTGAATATGTTGTTCTTTTTATCTTTTTTAATTAGATGTGGTTTGCTTGAACAACGTTTGGCAACCTGCAAGAAAACACGTGTATTAGAAAGTTTTCTGAGTTTTGTTTCGAGTCCTTCATTCTTTGATAAGTGTTTTTGTGGTTCTATATGAAGATGATAAGTAGTTCTACATTAAAAAGAGAAGGAACCATTTTTGATTCTCTAGATCATCCAAGGATGCAAGAGAAGAGCATACATGATGTCCTCACAAATCCCAAAAGATAAATGAAACAAACACTTTAATTCAACAAATGCTAAATTGACCAATTGTAACTCAAATACTCTTAACAATCTTAAAGTGGCAAAATGTTTCAAGAATTGTTTCTTATTCCCAAGATTGCCCCAAGGGATGCAAGGGGAAGGGCATACGTGATCTTAATCCTATTAGTAAACAATGCAAAATACTACCTAATCAAATACCAACATGTAAAAACAGTCTGTAAAGACAAATATGTGATTGGATAAACCTGAAAGAAAGATAGCACATCAACTCTTTAAATCCAAAAAAATGCAAAAGGATGCTTGCGCCCCTTTTTCAACACATACGCGTGGGTTAGGGCGTATGCACCACTAAAGGCTATTTTTCGGCACACAGTGTACCTGTGCCACCTGAGAGATGTGTGCACCCCTAAAATAGTTCCTGTACCACTAAAACAACACCTGTGCCACTCTGTGGATTTTTTAAAACAATTAAATACATGCGCCACCCGAGAGGTGTATGCACCACGGATACAACATATGCACTACTCTGAGAAAAATAGACAGAATAATCGTATTACCAGAAAAGTATACCTATGCCACTAAAACCACATGTGTGCCCTAGTTAGGGCGTTTGCACTATTCTGACATGTTTCAGAATGCAGTGAAGGTACAATACAAAATGACGTGTGCACCCAGGTTAGTGCACCTACGCGTGGGTTAGGGTGGATGCGCTAGGGTTAGTGCGCATGTGCCAGGGGTTGGTAGACATAATGAAATATTTTAACAGCATGCCTGTGCCAACAAAGAGACATGTGCACCCCTATAATTGTGTCTGTGCCCCAAAAATCGTGTTTACGCTCCTAAAATTGGGACTGCACCAGACCTGCAACCAAAGTATAGAAAAAACGTAGAAAACTTTACAATACTCTAAATTTTGACAACTTAGTTTTAAAATGGCAATGACCCATTAAAATTAAGGCTATAAACATGAAGTGATACATACTGAATGAGAAAAACTCCAAAACAAATGGAAATTAATTACTACATGTGCATATATAAAGTTAGCCAAAACAATGAAATTAAAATTAAAATGCCATGGGACTAAGTGTCCCACCAGGCGTGCCAAATGTGTGTAATGGTTTTGTTCTTTTTAGCTAAGTTAGATGAATGAGAACTAACACCTAAATAGTTCTATAACAAAGCTAATGACAAAATCTAAACATCATCAAACATGAGAGCTAAACAAGATTAATACCTAGCATAATGCATTAACTTTGAATTAAACAATGCTAAAGTATTTAGATCTCTACTTCTGTAGATTACCAACAAACAAGTAAATGGACCTAAATAAGCTCCATGGCAATCAATATTTGGTTGTCCTTGATATCTCCAAGAACCTAGGAATGGAAGCTTATCAAAATTGAGCTAGAAGACCCTTTTGAAACCTCCCATATGACCTAAGTACTTTAGGATAGAATAGGAAGCTTAGCTCCTCAAGATGATGAACTCTCAAGAGAACACAAAAGAAAGATCTTAGTCTATTTTGCTATATGCTTTGCATTTGATTTCTCAAAGAGTTTAGGTGTAAGTAAAAAGATAGGTGGAGGGATATTTATATAGCCCAAAGGATAAAAGATTCAACACATCCTCATGAATATGGGATAAAGGTAAAATATGATTAGGAATTGATAAGGTTGCTTTATTAAAGGTAACCTTACTTTAGAAGGGTTTAATTTGTGTTTAGCAAGTCATGGGAGTTGGGGGGTGCTTTAATTAATCAAATGTGATTAACTAATAGGTAGATGTGAGCTTTAGAATAAGCCAATTAGAGGAATATTAGTATGATTTAGGCTACTAGAATGGGATTAAATCAATTAAATATTGATTTACTAGTTAAATGAAGGGGATGAATAATTAATTAATCTAGATAGAAGGGGTGATTAATTAACAGAAGGTCATTAATTAGGTTGTTAGCTAGATAGGCAACTTAATCAATTAGCGTATTGTAATTAATTAATGAAAACAAGAGGGAATACGAGTGTTTTTGATGATATGTCATCGATTTGGGAGAAAGGGGATAATTAGCACAATTTAAGTATTTAAATTACTTGGGCATAATTATAGGTGTCTATAGATTACTCCAATGGTTATTAGTATTGTCCCATCCAATTATACCACACCCTTAGAAATGAATTCATATTGGAGGCCCATTTGATAAGATATTTGTTTTGTCATGACTGAGATACTTGCTCCTAAATGATTCATGCAATTATGTACCAACTTATCCTTGATGATAAATGAGATATAAAATGATGGAGGATTCAAAATATTTTCTTGTTGGTCACCTTAATTTTTGTCCTTGTTAAAACACATTTGTAAGCACATTTTCTTGTTGATTGGGTGCCTGATTTGATGCCGACCAATTCGCCATAACATCTTGCAATAATTCTCTTTGTCCTGGGATGGCTAATTAATCCCACGTTGAGATTTTTACATTTGTTTTTTTCATCTGCTCAATGATGTTGAATGGAGATGAGATATTGTTTTTTTGCCCCTTTCCTTTCACAATATTCTCCTACACATGGGATATTAAAATTGTTACTTGGGCTGGTCTAGAGGGTGGCTTTGATTGACCTTTCACATTAAGATATGTAATTTGACCATTAACACCTTGTTGAGTGATAAAGGGTTACAGATCATTTGGATTGGATGACTGTCATCCTTTAATATTTTTCTTCTTGGATTGTATATTGGCTGCTAGAATTTGAGAAGGGGCTTGATTTATACCTGAAAAATATTCAACCTACCAATTGACAAGTGTGGTCTCACTCGGAGGTGCTTCTTGAGTAACTTCCTATTGCTGATTTCCTTCTTGGCTTGTCTCTTCTTCCACACCCGTTGTTGTCACCATAAGAGCTTGATTCAAAGCACCGTTAAAACACATTGACTGGTTATGAGGTTGATTTGATGGGAAGTGCCAATCATACTCTTTATCCATGTTATTTTGTGTTATCACCATGGCTCTGTATGTGGACACAAACTTAGGATTTTAAGGCTAAAATGGCCTATTAGTAGGAGCTTTGTCTTGGTTCTCATTTGTAGCTTGAACTGGTTGTCTATTAGGCTGATACAAAGGCCTATTGGGTTGGTTTGAGGTTGATATGATCTGAAATTTTGAGCTTATTGCCTCTTAAGTTTCACCAACTCATTACCCAAGTTTTGTATCTACTTCATGAATTTTTGGAGCTCACTTGAGGTACTAGAAGATGAGGTAGAGGTTTCACTCGAACTCTAATTCCTTGAAGCAAGAATAAGAGTTAATGTAGGTGCCTAAATAATGCTTGGACTTCTTAATTCTGGATAGAAAGGCATAAGTGGCCTAGGTGGAAGTTTACCAACTTGAATCAAGTAATATTTAGCCATAATAGAAATGTGATAGGATGGGGGTAAAGTTATACCTCATATAAATTGAATCATCATGGAAATCTCAGAATTTAAAGGCACCTTCAGCTGTTGGTTTGATAGCTAGCGGAACTCTATCCCATGTCCACAATCTACTCTAATGCAGGGGAAACTAACTATTCTAATCTAAATTTCCAAGGGACTAGGGAGAGAGAATGCATGAAATGAAATCCTAAACTACCTGACTAAAGTGGTGATACACCAGAAAAGGAGGGTGTGAGATTAGTTTTCAAATGCGTGAGATGCAGAAGCAAAGTGCACACTAGAAGGGGTGATGACAGTTCTCCACAATCTAGCAAAATGCATTCACAAAAGTACCTCGAACATACACAATGATAATGGATCCGTGCAAGAACATAATAATAGACACAATATTCTTGTAATCAAGGTTGAAGGGGAAAGAATAATGCAAGAAAACATAACAGGGGAAGATATATCCACAAACTTATATTTTATTGCTTCATGATATGAACAATTCAATCTATTACAAGATAAGGGCCTTGATCACCATGCAAGGATTCCAAAATAAGGGCCTGCAACACATTGGCTTCACAAAGCAATTTGGCAGAGCTTTACTACAAAACTACCTCCTTTACAATGAGCCCAACACTCCAATTTATAGAAGAAATGAGAAGAGAAAGAGAAGGGAAAATGCAAATCCTGAGATCTATCCTTCAACCACTTATAAGAAGCATTAAATGGAGTAAAATGATTATATATTACTTACAAAAGGCTCCCCAAACTATCCCAGGTGCTGCAGCAGAGAAAGAATGATGACCATGCCTCTTAATTGCACTCCCAACCACCAAATAAAACACTGTTATGAACCCAGCCACGTTTTCTTAAAAATATTGATCAATCTCTCATCAAATCTAGAATTTATGATTTCTATGCATCGGTCTTGGAGCCAAAATTCCAACGGTACAATTTTTGTGTTATTTCATTGAGAAATGCAAAAGTTATGGCCTTCTGAGTGCGGGCAGCTATTTTGGGTCTGGCAGGTGTTTTCTGTCATTTGACGGGAATGAGCTTTAACTGACTGGAGCCGAATATGTTTCTTTTATTAAATATATCTACCCTCATTAAAAATAGAGGACGTCGTGCTTGTTCCAGAAAGTCAAATTTTGTGAAAATCAGACCTCAGAGTCAAAAGTTATGGCCGTTTGAAGTTTCACGGGTCAAACATTGACTTTTCTTCTTTGCCTTCGGTCGATTCAGCTTTTTGCGTCCCTCACGTCCCACGTGTACTTTTGGCCTAGATGTCCTAGACAAAAATCTCTTGCTTCGGCTGATTCAGGATTCCTTGTTCCTGTTTGAGGTGAAGACACGTGGCAAGATTCCATTCGTTGGCGGCTCTTTTGGATTTCCGCATCCCACACGTACTTTTGGCCCAACTGTCTCAGACGACAGTCCCCTGTTTTGGCTGAATCGGCCAGTTCGCATCCTCTGCATACTTTTGGCCTAGATGTCCCAAACTGTCTGGGAAAAATATCTCTGAACCACCCGAAATGGACCGACTTGCGCCAAACGGGCTGATCCGCGTCCCGCGCGTACTTTTGGCCTAGCTGTCCCAAACCGCGTGAAACAAAAGACTTTCCCTCTTTCAGCAATTCGGCTTTTCACATCCCACGTGTCCTAACATCCAAAACTATCCCGCAGACCACATGGACTAGGAATTAGCCGATTTTTTTCATTTTTTTTTTTGGCCCCCAAGCTTGGTACAACGAACATCAGTACGACCCGAACCCTTTAGACCCAAAATGCCTTAACACAGTCCTGCAACCTTATTTTTTGCATTTATTCCATTTTCTCAACCTGTTGGGATTTCTTCTTGGGTGGGGGAGTTAGAAAAAGGCCGAGGGGACCCCAAAAAACATGATTTTGGGCCTCAAATCAATCTTACTCGCTCGGGACTAAATAATCTTATGTGTGTTATAAAAATTACCTTAAGGGGTGAATTTTGGATAACAATGTCCATTTCAGTAATTTCATGAATTTCACAGACATTTATGAATTTTTTTATGTGGTCAATTTGAGTTGTGTGGTTCTCTCTAGTGAAATACATAATGTTCTTCAATGGTACAACCAGAATTGGATTTTTTTCATTGCGATCAAGTGGGCTACTGCTAGTGAAGTTGACTTAGGGGTTGGGTTGTGCCATTCTGATTGGTCAGAAAACTCTAGTATATTTAATAAATGGCCTACAAGGTGGAGGTGTTGATAAGGTTTTGTTTGGTGGAGATGGAAACCTTTGAGCTCTTCTTCCCCTTCTTTCTCTATCTAGGGATAAGTGTAGATAGACAAACAGTTCCTCTTCTCTAATTCCTAACCTTGTTTTGGATCTTCTCATGAATCTTCCAATTATGGATTGCTGAAACCAATAGATTTTATCTTTTTGGAGTTGCCATATGTGCAATACAAGGCTTCTTTGAATCTAGAAACTTACAACACGTGGACATCAACATAGTTATAATTAAAATGAATACCTATGGTCCCACCAAGCATGCCAGAACAATTATCACCAAATCACAACACCCTCAAATGACCTGATTTTGGATTGGGGAATTCAGAGTAATTTTTGTAACATGGGTGATATCTCCAAGTTGTGGTGCTTTCTACTTGAGATAGACCTCCAAATAAAGTTGGTTATTACTACTAAACTACCTACCACAATCTAATCCAATGTAGGGAAAACTATTTTATCCTAATATAACTTTCAAAGGGACCATGGAGAGAGTGCATGAAAAGAAAGCCTACACTAAAGTGGTGATACACTAGAAAAGGAGAGTGTGAGAATAGTCTTCTATTGTGTGAAAAATAGAAGAAAAGTGCATACAAGAAGGGTTGATAATAGTTCTCTACAGTCCAACAACTGTATTGACAACAATATTTCATACATACACAATGATAATGAATCCATGCAATAGCATAAGATAGACAAAATATTTTTTGCAATGAGGTTGAAGAGGATAGGAGAATGAAAACAAACACAACAAGGTAAGATACATCCAAAAACTTGCATGTATTGCTTCATCGATAGCACAATTCAACCTTCTACAAAATAAGGGGTTGGATCACCATGCAAGGAGTCAACTACAAGGGCCTGCAACACATTGGATTCATAAAACCAAAATGATAGAGTTTTGCTACTCAAAACTATCCCCCCTTTAAGAATGAGTCCAACACTCTAATTGCTAGAATTTAGAGAGGATAGAGAGAGGGAGAAATGAAAATCCCAAAATTTTACTTCCCACCACATGAAATATGTCATAAATTGAGTTAAATGATGGTATGTTTCCTGAAAAAGTCTCCCCATGTTTTCCCGTAACTTACATTAGTTAGGAATGATTTCCTAAGCTCATTTAATGTTTTCCCACCCAGCAATAAAAATCATTATTTTGAACCTAGCCATGTTTTTAGAAACATCAGCATCAAAACTTCATAAATTTCTTCATTTCTTGATTTTTTTTGTTGGGCCTAGAATCATGATTCTAGTGACACCAATTTTGTGAAAATCCGTTTCTAATTGCAAATGTTATGTTCTTCTAAGTTTGAGAAACTATTTTGGGTTTGCTAGGGATTTCTTGCATTTGACGGGACTGAACATTTAACTTTGTTTTGAGCTAGATATGTTTATTTATTTTCACAAATATACCCCCATTAAAAATATGAAGTATAATTTTTTTTGCATAGAGGACATTGTTCCCTTTCTGAAAAGTCCAATTTATTGAAAATCGGAGCCCCGAATCAAAAGTTATGCCCATTTGAAGTTCGGGGTCAGGATGTTCATACAATGCAAGTATGGCACGTTTTTATGACTCATGTGTCCCAGGACATTATGGAAAATATTCTCCACCCTTTCCAAAACTTGGAATCCCGTCTTCTCGTCTTCTATCGTGTCTACATCGCTTTCCATGTACTATGTTTACTGGGCCATGAGGGTTGTTGAGTCGAATTATTTGCAATGCTATAAGTGTGGTGATTTTGGGTTTGTGGGGAAATTCCATCTCAGTGGTACTTAGACTGTCTAGGCTGACATTTTTTATGTCACCCACACTACACTTGACCCACCTTTTAAATTGGCTATTTCGGCTTTCTTGAGCCTGATTGTCCCGAACAACATTTTCCGCCATATCTGTAATATACTGACTTGCGGCCATTTTGGCTTTTTGGGTTCCAGTTTTCCAACAGACCCTACAAAACATTTTTTTACGCCTTTTCTACAAACAACTATATTTTTAACATTTCAGGCACAAACTTGGTATGAAGAACCCTTATACAATCCACATTTGTTCCATCTGCAGCCCTCATACCCGATTTGCACTAAAATAGGCTCTTGACTTCATTTTTCTAAATTTTTGCAATTTTTTTTCTAATTCCTTGGATTTTTCTTTCAATAGGGAAGTTAAAGAAAATCTGAGGGACCCCTCAAAACTGATTTTGCACATTGAACCATTTCTACTTTATCAAGCCTGAAGGAATTGTGCAAGTTATTAAAATTACCTTGGGGTGAATCTTGGATAACAGTTATGTTGTACTATCATAATTTGTTAAAAACCATGGATAAAATTATTTTCACAAGGATACCAAAAAAATTCCTTTGAATAAATTCATGACCATTGACTAATGGTCTGTATTTCCTTTATATTTGATAATGTTGAACCAAGTTTGGTTTTGAAGGGAAACATTTTTGTACGAAGAAAATCAGAAACGTGGATGTCGTGAAAGAATTTATTTTTCCTACGCTTCCATATACTTCTAGGAGGAAGTCTCATTCTAGGGGAGGGGGATGTAGTTCAATATATTTTTGATCCTTTTCTTAATTATTAACTTTAAGATATATTCATGGCTGAGAACCTTATATGGTTAATATCATGCTATTTTATTTTATTTTCTATGGTTTTTTGTTATATTATGTCTTATCGTCAACTTTTCCTTAGTAGGATAATATATGGGGCTCACAAAGCTGATTTATTGCCTTATTCTCACCACTTGGTTTTGATATAACATTCCAGGTATTATTGATCTAGGGTTTACATGAAAAATATTTTGGACAAGTTGATAAAGGTTAATTGCTCCAATATATGTATATTTATTTATCATCTCTATTTGGAATGTGTCCACTTGACTTGACAGGTGGTGTATGAGGCACACAATGCCATTATTATTTCCAATATTGCTTCTTTTGCTATTGTTATTATGGATGTTATGGAAATGATAATTAATTGGGTTATAGTTTGTTTGTTACATATTTATATGGATTTAGCTATTGTCTTTGTATGGATATTAATTAATTATATAAATTATAGGTTTTAACTCAAAATTTATTCGAGCAACTTTATGTACATAGAATTTTTTCATTTATTTTATTGTATTGAGTGGGTATGATTATGTGTGGAGTGAGTTTGTATGATACAAGTTCACCACAAGAGAAAGTGGGACTCAGAGATACATCTCAAATTTGCACAATCACCCCTAACATATGTAGGGACCATTAGGCGCTTAAAATAACTTATTTGCACTCCAAAATCACTTAATTTGGGTTAAAAGTGCAAATCTGAAGTGTTCCATATTGTGTTGGGCGTCTCGTTTACTCTAAAACGGACCCCTTGGACCCTACTTATTGCTAGGAGGACCTTTTTGAAGGATGAAATGGAAATTTTCCTCCAATTAGAGCCCCTCATGTGAACATAATTATTAATGAGCTTGTTCATTTGAGCCACCTTTGTAGTGTAGGAAATTTATTTAATTTTTAATTCAGATTTTTGATGGATTTATTTCATTGTGGATTTTTTACTATTTTTTGATAGGGAATTATGGGAGTATTATTCAGAGAATGAGATGGGTGATCCAAGTCGATGCTCTCATTTGTGATATTCCTTGGGATTTCTATTCATCTAGTTCCACTTTGAAAACTTCGGGGAACATTTTTAGGTATTATTTTAAATTATGGTGTTTGAGGACGGATTTGGAGAGGAGATAATAGCTTAGAGAGTTTGGATAGGAATGTGGATTTTTATGTTAATAATTGTGAGGCATATATCATAAATTTATTTATTTTGATCTAGAATGGAGTCCATGTTTTTTTTCTTGATGGTGGTTCAAATATAGATTAGACATGTAGAAACGTTTTTAGTTGTTGCTTGTGTTTTAAGTTTCTTCACCTCTTTAATCTTATTAGATGGCAAGGGATATAAGGGTTTGTTGGCTAGGAATAGCCTTTGTGGTTTATTTGGTGGAGTGTTGATACTCATTTTGTTAAATGGAAATATGAATGTAATGTATCTTTTCTATCCCCTACTTCCTTCTTGGGAACTAAATGCTTATTTCACTAAATGTGCACTTATTCCAGTCCTATCAGCTAAAAAATATAGCCAATATTGAAATCCAATATATTATTATTTTTTGATTCCAAAATGTCAAATATTTGAATTATTTTCACTCCAAAATCATTTATATTGGATTCCAAAATCGCACATATTGGATTCCAAAATTGCATATATTGAAATCTAGAATCACATATATTGAAATGAAAAATCACCTATATTTGAATTAAACTCAAAAATCACATATATTGGAATCCAAAAATCAAAATATTGGAATCCATTAATTCCTCTTTCTAGAGTCCAATATGGGTAAGTGCATGAAGTTGGTGGACAATTCCGTGGACATAAAAACCCGAAATAAAGGACCACAATCATGGTTCTAAAACCGCGATCGGCGGTTCCTGATTCTAGGTTCGGTGAATACCGAACCTAAAACCACGATCCTGGTTTATAACCGCAAGCACGGTTATAAACTGCGATCGCGGAACTCTGAGACAAAATTTAACAGTCCCGCGACTCGTTATTTTCCTCATTTTTCATTTCGAACCGCGAATTTTCCTAAAAGTTTTTCACTCGCGCTCTCAATACCATCTCAAAATTGCTCATTCGGACTTCTGGATAGCGATATATTCAACCATGCCACCAAGAAGAGGAGGTAAGTCCCTGATTGTAATCATTTTTTTGCATTTTAGGTTTTTTTTTTGCATTTTCATGGGTTTTTGAAATGTTTGTTTATGTATAACAATTTTCTTGTTTAAATCAGTTGGTCGGCAAGCTCGAAATCATGCAAACTGTCAAAAAATTCCTCAAAAACCCACGAAAATATTCCTCAAAACCCTCCATACATTCCTCAAAACCCTCCTCCAACATAGATCCGCCTCCTGTGGCTCCTTCTGTCCCCACTGAGCCAGCAGGAACGCAAGATAATATCATTGGAAGAATCTAAGAACATAAAATTGCCATTAAGAACCTAATTCAAAATATAAGACAAAATCATGCTACAAATCCATCCTGCATGACTTTAGCCAATACATTACAAACATTGATTGGCGAAGTCGAGTTTGCAACCAACCAAATACATAGATGGAACACCTTTAAAAGTGACTGTAGATGGTGGTATGCGGATAAACTATCCCATGGTGGCCGTCAAAAGACAAAAAAATTGGAAAAAGACCTCATTTGTGCATTATTTACCGACCCTAGAACCAATGCCCCCCCTGTAGTTACTTGCAAACGGTTCCCAATCCATTGGTGCCATGATGATAGAATCAAAAACAATTTTTGGGATTGATGGTGGATGGTTTTTGATTATCTACCGTGCAACAACAATGAGGTTCCTCTTTATTTTTTGAAGAAAGTTATTGTGAGTTTCGTGCTCATGAGGTCCCAAACTATTTGACTTTTATAACTTTTTGGTCGAGGAGGTGGCTCTGTACAGAGTAGACCTGGTGCACGCATAGGTGAGCCTAGGATCCCCCATGCCCCAAAACCCCCACTACCTTCAGTTATCCCTCCCACAGTGAAGGAGGTTGTGGAGATTGATACATTGCATGCATTGAGGGAGCTCACTGACACTCTCACCCAGCATAGCACCCAGATTACATCTGGTGATGTTGGTGGACGTGCTAGTTCTAGTACACCACACCACTGTGGATCATGTGGTGCCATATGCACTGCAGGCGAGACATCATTTGCGGGTTCACAGGATTTCTTTTGTATAGATGAGATGCTGGGGAGTGTTATTGGAATTGGAGCCACTGATATTGGTCCTTTCACAGGTAAAATTTTAAATAAATTAAATAATATATATACAATAGTTTAATTCACATGTTTGATATATATATATATATATATATACGATTGTACGTCATGTACATACATGTAAAAAACTATTTTTTTATTTTATTTAAATAACAAGAGCTGGTGAAGGAACATCTGGTGTGGTCATGCTAGCTACTTACTACTGCGGCTGGGCGTGTTTCAAACGTAAGTTTCAAGTTGTACAAACTTACATTTTTAATAAATCATTTAATTGCACTAGATTATTATTATAATTTGTTTCATGTGTATGTTGTACATGTATTAATATTTTCTCTTTTATACACAGGAGCCTGGTGGGTCATCATCTACTCAGGGAACTGAGGCTACTAGCATGCCTCACATGAGTTGTACGCAGGTTAGTAAATCTCTTTACACTTTGTTTCTAATTACTAGAAGTTCACGCACGGATTGCATGCTTTCGACCTCTGTACATGAGTTTCACTTTCTTATACTCAACCTATATATTATTTAGTAGGAAATGCCAATTCATTTGATATAACTAGCCATGTATGTAATCATATATTGGTTTTACATGTCTTGAAAGTACCGCCTGGGGTAAGATTGTATAGTAGGGATGGGAATGAATGTATAATTTCCTCCTTGTAATAGTTTTTTTACCTTCTTAAAATCTCAACATGTGGAATGAGTGCTTGTAAATGTTTCATGTACCTATATATAGATCTGGTGTTTTCCTTGAAGAACGTGAAAAGATATGTTTAGAGTGTAGGGACGTTTGAGTTACTTTATATTGATTTTTTCAATAGGTTGCAATCCAAGGCTCTTTGAATCTAGAAACTTACAACACATGCACATCAACATAGTTATAATTAAAATGAATACCTATGGTCCCACTAGGCATGCGAGAATAATTATCACCAAATCACAACACCCTCAAATGACCTGATGTGGATTGGGGAATTCAGAGTAATTTTTGTAACATGGGTGATATCTCCAAGTTGTGGTACTTTCTACTTGAGATAGACCCTCCAAATAAAGTTGGTTATTATTACTAAACTACCTACCACAATCTAATCCAATGTAGGAAAAACTATCTTCTCCTAATATAAATTTCAAAGGGACCATGGAGAGAGAGTGCATGAAAAGAAATCCTACACTAAAGTGGTGATACACCAGAAAAGGGAGAGTGTGAGAATAGTCTTCTATTCTGTGAAAAATAGAAGAAAAGTGCATACAAGAAGGGATGATAATAGTTCTCTACAGTCCAACAACTTTATTGACAACAATATTTCATACATACACAATGATAATGAATCCATGCAATAGCATAAGATAGAAAAAATATATTTGCAATGAAGTTGAAGAGGATAGGAGAATGCAAACAAACACAACAAGGTAAGATACATCCAAAAACTTGCATGTATTGCTTCATCGATAAGCACAATTCAACCTTCTACAAAATAAGGGGTTGGATCACCATGCAAGGAGTTAACTACAAGGGCCTGCAACACATTGGATTCATAAAACCAAAATGATAGAGTTTTGCTACTCAAAACTATCCCCCCTTTAAGAATGAGTCCAACACTCTAATTTCTAGAATTTAGAGAGGATAGAGAGAGGGAGAAATGAAAATCTTAAAATTTTACTTCCCACCACATGAAATATGTCATAAATTGAGTTAAATGATGGTATGTTTCCTAAAAAAGGCTCCCCATGTTTTCCCGTAACTTACATCAGTTAGGAATGATTTCCTATGCTCATTTAATGTTCTCCCACCCACCAATAAAATCATTATTTTGAACCTAGCCATGTTTTTAGAAACATCAGCATCAAAACTTCATAAATTTATTCATTTCTTGATTTTTTTTTTTGTTGGGCCTAGAATCACGATTCCGGTGACACCAATTTTGTGAAAATCCGTTGATAATTGCAAATGTTATGTTCTTCTGAGTGTGAGAAACTATTTTGGGTTTGTTAGGGATTTCTTGCATTTGACGGGACTGAGCATTTAACTTTGTTTTGAGATAGATATTTTTATTTATTTTCACACATATATCCCCATTAAAAATATGAAATATAATTTTTTTTTGCATAGAGGACATTGTTCCCTTTCTGAAAAGTCCAATTTATTGAAAATCGGAGCTCTGAATCAAAAGTTATGCCCATTTGAAGTTCGGGGTCAGGATGTTCATACAATGCAAGTATGGCACGTTTTTATGACTCATGTGTCCCAGGACATTATGGAAAATATTCTCCACCCTTTCCACAACTTGGACTCCCGTCTTCTCGTCTTCTATCGTGTCTACATCGCTTTCCATGTACTATGTTTACTGGGCCATGAGGGTTGTTGAGTCGAATTATTTGCAATTCTTTAAGTGTGGTGATTTCGGGTTTGTGGCGAAATGACATCTCAGTGGTTACTTAGACCGCCTAGGCTGACATTTTTATGTCACCCACACTACACTTGACCCACCTTTTAAATTAGCTATTTCGGCTTTCTTGAACCTGATTGTCCCGAACAACATTTTCCACCATATCCGTAATATACTGACTTGCGGCTATTTTGGCTTTTTGGGTCCCAGTTTTCCCATAGACCCTACAGAACATTTTTTTATGCCTTTTGTACAAACAACTATATTTTTAGCATTTCAGGCACAAACTTGGTATGAAGAACCCTTGTACAATCTGCATTTGTTCCATCTGCAGCCCTCATACCCGATTTGCACTAAAATAGGCTCTTGACTTCATTTTTAAAAAATTTTTGCAATTTTTTTTCTAATTCCTTGGAGTTTTCTTTCAATAGGGAAGTTAAAGAAAATCTGAGGGACCCCTCAAAACTGATTTTGCACATTGAACCATTTCTACTTTATCAAGCCTGAAGGAATTGTGCAAGTTATTAAAATTACCTTGGGGTGAATCTTGGATAACAGTTATGTTGTACTATCATAATTTGTTAAAAACCATGGATAAAATTATTTTCTCAAGGATACAAAAAAAAATCCTTTGAATAAATTCATGACCATTGACTAATGGCATGTATTTCCTTTATATTCGATAATGTTGAACCAAGTTTGGTTTTGAAGGGAAACATTTTTGTACGAAGAAAATCAGAAACATGGATGTCGTGAAAGAATTTATTTTTCCTACCCTTCCATATACTTCTAGGAGGAAGTCTCATTCTAGGGGAGGGGGATGTAGTTTAATATATTTTTGATCCTTTTCTTAATTATTAACTTTAAGATATATTCATGGCTGAGAACCTTATATGGATAATATCATGCTATTTTATTTTATTTTCTATGGTTTTTTGTTATATTATGTCTTATCGTCAACTTGTCCTTAGTAGGATAATATATGGGGCTCACAAAGCTGATTTATTGCCTTATTCTCACCACTTGGTTTTGATATAGCATTCTAGGTATTATTGATCTAGGGTTTACATGAAAAATATTTTGGACAATGTTGATAAAGGTTAATTGCTCCAGTATATGTATATTAATTTATCATCTCTATTTGGAATGTGTCCACTTGACTTGACAGGTGGTGTATGAGGCACACAATGCCATTATTATTTCCATTATTGCTTCTTTTGCTATTGTTATTATGGATGTTATGGAAATGATAATTAATTGGGTTATAGTTTGTTTGTTACATATTTATATGGATTTAGCTATTGTCTTTGTATGGATATTAATTAATTATATAAATTATAGGTTTTAACTCAAAATTTATTCGAGCAACTTTATGTACGTAGAATTTTTTCATTTATTTTATTGTATTGAGTGGGTATGATTATGTGTGGAGTGAGTTTGTAGGATACAAGTTCACCACAAGAGAAAGTGGGACTCAGAGATACATCTCAAATTTGCACAATCACCCCTAACATATGTAGGGACCATTAGGAGCTTAAAATAACTTATTTGCACTCCAAAATCACTTAATTTGGGTTAAAAGTGCAAATCTGAAGTGTTCCATATTGTGTTGGGCATCTCGTTTACTCTAAAATGGACCCCTTGGACCCTACTTATTGCTAGGAGGACCTTTTTGAAGGCTGAAATGGAAATTTTCCTCCAATTAGAGCCCCTCATGTGAACATCATTATTAATGAGCTTGTTCATTGGAGCCACCTTTGTAGTGTAGGAAATTTATTTAATTTTTAATTCAGATTTTTGAGGGATTTATTTCATTATGGATTTTTTACTATTTTATGATAGGGACTTATGGGAGTATTATTTAGAGAATGAGATGGGTGATCCATGTCATGCTCTCATTTGTGAGATTCCTTGGGATTTCTATTCATCTAATTCCACTTTGAAAACTTCGGGGAACGTTTTTAGGTCTTATTTTAAATTATGGTGTTTGAGGAGAATTTGGAGAGGAGATAATAGCTTAGAGAGTTTGGATAGGAATGTGGATTTTTATGTTAATACTTGTGAGGCATATATCATAAATTTATTTTGTTTGATCTAGAATGGAGTCTATGTTTTTTTTCTTGATGGTGGTTCAAATATAGATTAGACATGTAGAAACGTTTTTAGTTGTTGCTTGTGTTTTAAGTTTCTTCTCCTCTTTAATCTTATTAGATGGCAAGGGATATAAGGGTTTGTTGGCTAGGAATAGCCTTTGTGGTTTATTTGGTGGAGTGTTGATACTCATTTTGTTAAATGGAAATATGAATGTAATGTATCTTTTCTATCCCCTACTTCCTTCTTGGGAACTAAATGCTTATTTCACTAAATGTGCACTTATTCCAGTCCTAACAGCTAAAAAATATAGCCAATATTGAAATCCAATATTATTATTTTTTGATTCCAAAATGTCAAATATTGAAATTATTTGCAAGTTCCAAAATCATTTATATTGGATTTCAAAATCGCACATATTGGATTCCAAAATTGCATATATTGAAATCTAGAATCACATATATTGAAAAACAAAATCACCTATATTTGAATTAAACTCAAAAAGCACATATATTGGAATCCAGAAATCAAAATATTGGAATCCATTAATTCTCTTTCTAGAGTCCAAGTGCATGAAGTTGGTGGACAATTCCGTGGACATAAAAACCTGAAATAAAAGAACCGCGATCACGGTTCCTGAATTCTAGGTTTGGTAATTACTGAACCTAAAACCACGATCGCGGTGCGTAGTTATAAACCGCGATCGCGGAACTCTGAGACAAAATTTAACAGTCCCGCGACTCGTTATTTTCCTCATTTTTCATTTCGAACCGTGACTTTTCCTAAACGTTTTTCACTCGCGCTCTCAATACCATCTCAAAATTGCTCATCAGACTTCTAGATAGCGATATATTCAACCATGCCGCCAAGACGAGGAGGTAAGTCCCCGATTGTAATCATTTTTTTTTGCATTTTAGGTTTTTTTTTTGCATTTTAGGTTTTTTTTTTTGCATTTTCATGGGTTTTTTGAAATGTTTGTTTATGTATACAATTTTCTTGTTTTATCAGTTGGTCAGCAAGCTCGAAATCATGCAAACCGTCAAAACATTCCTCAAAACCCACGGAACATTCCTCAAAACCCTTCGAACATTCCTCAAAACCCTCCTCCAAACATAGATCCGTCTCCTGTGGCTCCTTTTGTCCCCACTGAGCCAGCAGGAACGCAAGATAATATCATTGGAAGAATCCAAGAAAATAAAATTGCCATTGAGAACCTAATTCAAAATATAAAACAAAATCATGCTACAAATCCATCCCGCATGACTTTAGCCAATACATTACAAACATTGATTGGCAAAGTCGAGTCTGCAACCAACCAAATACATAGATGGAACACCTTTAGAAAGTGACTGTAGGTGGTGGTATGCGGATAAACTATCCCATGCGGCCGTCAAAGACAAAAAATTTGGAAAAGACCTCATTTGTGCATTATTTACCGACCCTAGAACCAATGCCCCCCCTACAGTTACTTGCAAACAGTTCCCAATCCATTGGTGCCATGATGATAGAATCAAAAACAATTTTTGGGACCGATGGTGGATGGTTTTTGATTATCCACCATGCAACAACAATGAGGTTCCTCTTTATTTTTTGAAGAAATTATATTGTGAGTTCGTGCTCAATGAGGTCCCGAATTATTTTGACTTTTCTGATTTTTTTGGTCGAGGAGGTGGCTCTGCACAGAGCAGACCTGGTGCACGCGTAGGTCAGCCTAGGATCCCCCATGCCCCAAAACCTCCACTACCTTCAATTATCCCTCCTACAGTGAAGGAGGTTATGGAGATTGATACATTGCATGCATTGAGGGAGCTCACTGACACTCTCACCCAGCATAGCACCCAGATTGCATCTGGTGATGTTGGTGGAGGTGCCAGTTCTAGTGCACCACACCACTGTGGATCATGTGGTGCCGTATGCACTGCAGGTGAGACATCATTTGCTGGTTCACATGATTTCTTTTCTATAGATGAGATGCTGGGGAGTGTTTTTAGAACTGAAGCCACTGATATTGGTCTTTCACAGGTAAATTTTAAATAAATTTAAATAATATATATACAATAGTTTAATTCACATGTTTGAGATATTATAATATATATATATATATATATATATATATATATATATATATATATATATATATATATTTGATTGTACGTCATGTACATACATGTAAAAAACTAATTTTTTATTTTATTTTAAATAGCAAGAGCCGGTGAAGGAAACATTCCGGTGTCGACATGCTAGCTACTGCGGTTGGGCGTGTTTCAAACGTAAGTTTCAAGTTGTACAAACTTACATTTTTAATAAATCATTTAATTGCACTAGATTATTATTATAATTTGTTTCACGTGTAAGTTGTATGTATGTATTAATATTTTTCTCTTTTATACACAGGAGCCTGGCGGGTCATCATCTGCTCAGGAAACTGAGGCTACTGGCACGCCTCACATGAGTTTTACGTAGGTTAGTAAATCTCTTTACACTTTGTTTCTATTTACTGGAAGTTCACGCACGGATTGCATGCTTTGGACCTTTGTACATGAGTTTCACTTTCTTATACTCAACCTATATATTATTTAGTAGGAAATGCCAATTCATTTGATATAACTAGCCATGTATGTAATCATATATTGGTTTTACATGTCTTGAAAGTACCACCTAGGGTAAGATTGTATAGTAGGGATGGGAATGAATGTATAATTTCCCTCCTTTGTATAGTTTTTTTACCTTCTTAAAATCTCAACATGTGGAATGAGTGCTTGTAAATGTTTCATGTACCTATATATAGATCTGGTGTTCCCTTGATGAACGTGAAAAGATATGTTTAGAGTGTAGGGACCTTTGAGTTCCTTTACTATTATTTTTTTCAATAGGTTTCGATAGGAGTGCTAAGCTCTTAAGTAGATTTTAATATTGATGTGTACATGTTTTTTATATAGCTTATGACTGTTAGAGAGACTCCTCCATATATGCAGACTGTGGAGGCTGCTGTAGATACTGCCATAGCATCTGCAAATCCACTAACTGAGGTACACAATTTTTTAAATTTGTTAAATTTTGGAGACCTTCATTATTTTTTATTATTTACTTAAATCTACAATATCAAATTTTGTAGGTATATATGTGAAATATTTAATTTGAAAATTAATTATTTGTATGTAGCTTACCCCTCGTGAGTCTATTATTGTCCCTGCGACGCGTCAACAACAAATTGATAGGGATCATAACATTGCGGTAAGATTTCACATGCATTTTAACTAAATTGTACAAGTTTCTAAATTTTGAATGTATTTTAAAATTTTGTGTGTTAAAAACTTGTTGTTTATGAATGTGTAGGTTAGGTTGCAGGCATGCTTAGAGACACCTAGGACCACATGGATGAAATCCGTAGTGACATCTCCCTCCACTACATCCCCAGGTCGTGGACGTGCTACTTCTAGCAGGGCGAAGAGAGGGAAGATGTTTCATGAGTAGATTTATAGTCCACCTAGATGTACATATGTGGTCATGAGTAGATTCACAGTCCATTGTACTATATATAGCCTTTTACGACCGCATGTGGTCCCATATGTACATTATGACACGTGCTTAGTTCGAGATGTATACATACATTATGAACTTATGTACATATATATTTTCAGAGACGTGCGCGTCTGGAGCACACTTTGTTTGATTCTTATATATATATATATCCATGTGTGTTGGTTAAATCATATTTATTTTGGTTATTTTGGCGATTCCTCCATATATGGAACTCCTATGGATATCTCTGCTACGGTTTTGTTTCCGAGGCTATAAATTTGAACTATTTCAGGTCTTTTAAATCTTGAGGTGGATTTAGTGTATTACTTCTAGTTATATATTTTCTAGTATCTTTTTTATTATTATTTGTGGTATATTTCACCATGGGCATTTTGAATTTTTATTTTTCAAACTAAAACAATATTGTTAGCTCTATTGCCAACTTAAGTATTAATAACTAAAGCTTATATTTAATGGAATTCATCAATTTATCATCCTGTTGTATTTGGAAAAGTGTGCTTGAAACTCTAGTGTATTTGACTGTACATCTTGATAATATTACAGGTATACCCAAAATTGGGTCTGCATTGTTTGTAACTTTTGTGTACATATGAGTTAATCATTGAAACTTAACTGTATTGATTTTCCAATCCTGTAGCCGTACTGTTCTTTTGTAACTCATAATAATCCTGAAATATTGTTAAATCTGACTGATATGTGGCTGTATCTTTATATTATTTGTATTTGCATCATAAGCTTGTACTATTAGATGTGCATTACTGAAACATGCCATTATAGTTGCAATCTTCTTAGACTTCTGGATATGAAACTAATACCATGAAACTACATTCTTTCAATTGCTCTACAACCTAGAAGTTATTTTCAAATGTATTTGTACATTTGTTTTAGCTGATTGCTTCATGTATTTTGAGTTCCAAAACTGTGAAGACTGTAAGTACCTTCCACACATGGGCATTGTTGTATTTGCCTATGCATCATGGATATTGAACTTGGCAGTTGAAGATGGTAGTTGATCATTTTGATTACGCTCATAGTATCTACATTAGAGTTAGATAAATAATATCAGTAAGAAACCATATAGAGGATAAGGGATAATATTAAATTTGGAGTATGTTAAGTAGTGAAAAGGAGCTGTTTGAACTTGATCAAAAGACAGAGTTGAGTTTTTAGGGAAACATAGAAACCATTGAATACATATGTTATAAATTTTTTGAACTGCAACATGTGGTATCATAGCTTGAAGATCAAGGAAGATTAGCTAAAAGGATTTGAGACAAGGTTGATACAGTGGTCCAAGAAGAGAGACAAAGAGATAGATGAAAATGATAGGTGAAGTAAAGAGTGAGGTCATGGTTACAAAATGCCACATTGGATGGAGAAGTTAGTATCAGAGAGATAAGATGCTAGACTAAAGCAATTACATGAAAGGATAAGAGAGTTCAAGAACATATGTGAAAAATAGAAAAGATGATGGAAACAAGGAAGAAACATAGAGAAAGGTAATTGAAGGTTATTAGGCCTCATGAATCTGACTTGATATATATGGTGAAGAAGAAGAAGAACTAGCAGGAAATGTGATTCAAATGTTGATAGAGCTAATGAGGTACAAGAAGAGAGAGAGAGAGAGAGAGAGAGAGAGAGAGAGAGAGAGAGAGAGAGAGAGAGAGAGAGAGGAAAAGGAAAGAAGAAAGGAGGAAGAGAAGATAATTATGGTTTCACAGGAGGTTAGAGAGTTGAATCAAGAGGTAGCACAACTGATGGTCTTCATAGAAAGAGAGAAAGAAGAGAAAGGAAAAGAAAACCGTTAGAACAATATTACCCATAATATTATAACAAAACCAAGTGTTAAGGATAAGGCAAGGAAAATAAGATTCATGAGCCCCATATGTCATCCTACCAAGGACAAGATGACAATCGTTCAAGAGATAACATAACAACCAAGTCATTGTAATTTAATTTAAATAAATAAGGAAACAAGTTATATTTTGCAAACGGTGGGTCGTGGCACCAAACGGACTGCACCGACATGTCCGGGTGGCCAGGTGAATGCTAGAGGAGGTGGTGTTTTGGTGCGCGAAACGGTTGTTGCTTTCGGGCTACTTCGTTCGGGCGCAGTCCCTTAAGAGCCCTGAGACCAAAATATCGTTCAACTTCGACGGGTGACTACTCGGACTCCATGGCACCTAGAGAGGCCTTGTCTAATCCGACACCTCGGCGTAGGGACCCTATACAATAGTCTCTCTCACTTTTTTCCTTCTCATTTCGGTGCTCTCGTTGTCCTATTGTTTGCAAACGCGTGAAATAGTGCAGTTGGAGCTAGTGTAAGGTTGTCAAACACTATATTTTACAAATGGTGGGTCGTGGCACTGAACAGAACTGCGCCGACACGTCCGGGTGGCTAGGTGAACACTAGAGGAGGTGATGTTTCGGTGCACAAAATGGTCATTGCTTCCGGGCTACTTCATTCGGGCATAGTCCCTTAAGAGCCCTGAGACCAAAATATCGTTCAACTTCGACGGGTGACTACTCAGACTTCGTGGTACCTAGAGAGGCCTCGTCTGATCCGAAACCTCGACGTAGGGACCCTCTACAATAGCTTCTCTCAGTTTTTTCCTTCTCATTTCGGTGCTCTCGTTGTCCTACTGTTTGCAAACGCGTGAAATAGTGCAGTTGGAGCCAGTGTAAGGTTGTCAAACGCTATATTTTGCAAACGGTGGGTCATGGCATCAAACAGGACACGTCTGGGTGGCCAGGTGAATGCTAGAGGATGCAGTGTTTCGGTGCCGAAATGGTCGTTGCTTTCGGGCTACTTCATTCGGGCGCAAGTCCCTTAAGAGCCCTGAGACCAAAATATCGTTCAACTTCAACGGGTGACTACTCAGAACTCCATGGCACCTAGAGAGGCCTCGTCTGATCTGACACCATGTAGGGACCCTCTATAATAGCCTCTCTCGGTTTCTCGTTCTCATTTCGGTGCTCTCGCTGTCCTACTGTTTGTAAACGCGCGAAATAGTGCAGTTGGACCCAATGCTACATGTCCGAGTGACCAGGTGAATGAGGAAACGGTCGTTGCTTTCGGGCTAGCAGTCCCTTGAGTCAACTTCGACGGGTGACTACTCGGACTCCGTGGCACCTAGAGAGGCCTCGTTTTCGGTAGGGACCCTCTACAATAGTGAAACGCAGTTGGACCCAGTGTAAGGTTACAAATGCTATATTTTACAAATGGTGGGTTGTGGCACCAAACAGAATCATCCAGGTGGCTAGGTGAATGCGTGTTTCGGTGCGCGAAACTTCCGGGCTACTTCGTTCGGGCGCAGTCCCTTAAGAGCCCTGAGACCAAAATATCGTTCAGCTTCGACGGGTGACTACTCAGACTCCGTGACACCTAGAAAGGCCTCGTCTGATCTGAAACCTTGGTGTAGGGACCCTCTACAATAGCCTCTCTCAGTTTTTTCCTTCTCATTTTGGTGCTCTCGTTGTCCTACTGTTTGCAAACGCGTGAAATAGTGCAGTTGGAGCCAGTGTAAGGTTGTCAAACGCTATATTTTGCAAACGGTGGGTCATGGCACCAAATGGACTGCGCCGAGCCCACATCTCAACGGGGACTACTCGAACTCCATGGCCAGATGAACACTAGAGGAGGTGGTGTTTTGGTGCGCGAAATGGTCGTTGCTTCCGGGCTACTTCGTTCGGGCGTAGTCCCTTAAGAGCCCTGAGACCAAAATATCGTTCAACTTCAACGGGTGACTACTCGATCCAACACTCTGTGGCACCTAGAGAGGCCTCATCTAATCCGACACCTCAGAGTAGGGACCCTCTACAATAGTCTCTCTCAGTTTTTTAGCCTTCTCATTTTGGTGCTCTCGCCGTCCTACTATTTGCAAACGCGTGAAATAGTGCAGTTGGAGCCAGTGTAAGGTTGTCAAACGCTATATTTTGTAAATAGTGGGTCATGGCACCGAACGGACTACGCCGACACGTCCGGGGTGGCCAGGTGAATGCTAGAGGAGGTGGCGTTTTGGTGCGCGAAACGGTCGTTGCTTCCGAGTTACTTCGTTCGGGCGTAGTCCCTTAAGAGCCCTGAGACCAAAATATTGTTCAACTTCGACGGGTGACTACTCGAACTCCGTGGCACCTAGAGAGGCCTTGTTTGATCTGACACCTCAGCATAGGGACCCTCTACAATAGCCTCTCTCGATTTTTTCCTTCTCATTTCGGTGCTCTCGCTGTCCTACTGTTTGCAAACGCGTGAAATAGTGCAGTTGGAGCTAGTGTAAGGTTGTCAAACGCTATATTTTGCAAACGGTGGGTCGTGGCACCGAATGGACTACGCCGACATGTCTGGGTGGCCAGGTGAACGCTAGAGAAGGTGGTGTTTTGGTGCGCGAAACGGTCGTTGCTTCTGGGCTACTTCGTTCGGGGGTAGTCCCTTAAGAGCACTGAGACCAAAATATCGTTCAACTTTGACGGGTGACTACTCGAACTCCGTGGTACCTAGAGAGGCCTCATCCGATCCGAAACCTCGGCATAGGGACCCTCTACAATAGTCTCTCTCGGTTTTTTCCTTCTCATTTCGGTGCTTTCGTTATCCTACTGTTTGTAAACACGTGAAATAGTGCAGTTGGAGCCAGTGTAAGGTTGTCAAACGCTATATTTTACAAACGGTGGGTCGTGGCACCAAAATGGACTGCGCCGACACGTCTAGGTGGCCAGGTGAATGCTAGAGGAGGCGGGTGTTTCGGTGTGCGAAATGGTCGTTGCTTCCGGGCTACTTCGTTCGGGCGTAGTCCCTTATGAGCCCTGAGACCAAAATATTGTTCAACTTTGACAGGTGACTACTTGGACTCTGTGGCACCTAGAGAGGCCTTGTCTGATTCTGACACCTCGGCGTAGGGACCCTCTACAATAGCCTCTCTCCGTTTTTTCCTTCTCATATCGGTGCACACGCGTAAGTATGGTCTTGTAAACACTTTGGGAGGAGTCGTTTTCAAAATTTACAACTTTTTCAAAATTTACAACATTTTCAAAATTTACAACATTTTCAAAATTTACTTGACTTTTTCAAAATTTACAACTTTTTCAAAATTTACAACTTTTTCAAACAATGAAAGCTTCTCTTAGCTTCGAGAATTTAAAATTCTCTACTAACAGTGCCAACCACGTGAAGGTGGAAACTTTTATGGCACCACTAACCTAAACATAAAAGTGTTAGTCAAAGAAATTTAAGTTTCAAATCAAAACCATATATACTATAGATCTAGATATAATGTACATGCAAAATACACAAATTTAAAATAAAATATATATTCAAACTTAAATCTAGATATTTAAGTTCTAAAAAAATTATATATATATAAATTGAAAAGAAATTATATATATACCAGACATGCTCACATTGTAAAAATTCATTCCAATGAACCATCAGGATCGGATCTACTCTGAATAGCAGACAAGATTGCTTCATGATCTGACTCTCGAACCTTCCAAATAATCTTGTTATTAGGCCTTCCTCGATATCTATACAACTGAATATTTGTCGCTAGAACTAGATGTGAATATAAGAGTATTTTCCTATGTGTCTCAAAGTCTTCAAACACCCAAACAGAGGAGTTTTTTAATGGATACCATCGAAGCCAAGTTCCAGTAACTACCACTAACCCTGTAGGATACTCAATATCTTCGCCATCTATAATAGGAGAAGTCAACTTCTTTCTTTCCTCGATGCAACAACATAAGAAATAGTATGTTCCTTCTTCATTGTCTTCTGTCGCAATTACTGCAAACACATGTCCTACAAAAAAATAACCAAGGAAAGTTGAACAACTCAAATTTAAATTACATATTAAAATTTCAAGGGACATATAACTCAATTTACAAAAATTAAATAAATAACCATATTTATACCTTGTCGCACCAAAATTGAAATTTCGTCAAAGTCCTTGGATGTTGTAACTTCATCTACAGAAATAAGTCGTAATGCTTGTGGAGGTTGATAACTAGGAAGTGGAGTTAGAGGCCTACAAATCCATCCTTCCACCCATTCTTGTGAATCACACTCAGCAGTGACAAATTCGATACAAGATGCACAAAAGCATGTCAAATTTCTTGTCCATACGGCCCATGAAGTAGCATCTGAGCTACAAAATGAGTGCATATCACTGGACCCAGTGAGTGCCATACAATCCTCATAGTTAGCAATATGTTTTTCCTCTATCGACCAAAAATATCTGTAAACTGTGGAATTTTCTTGAGAAGCTCGGGCCATGTTGTCAGTACACCATTCCATTATGCTCTTTACATCTTTTAATTTAGCACCATCTTTGTACTTCAACTCTTCTCTTGCAAAAGCTCTTTTCACACATGCCCCTGCATCGTCATGCTCTCATTTTCCATGTCCAGCCTCAGTGAAACTCCAAATATGTTGCACACCCATCTTGACGTGCATTCTGCTCATCCAATAAAACATTCATGCATTCTTAAACTAAGACGTGTAATTATCTGACCATATATAATGTTGTGTGAAGTGGATGTCCCTATCAGACAAGTTTTCATAAAATAACTGGAAACACCCTTGCACAAATTCAGTAGAATGAGTACGATCATCACTGATATAAAAGTGGTACTCTCTTAAGATTTTTTCGATCATTCTTTGTACTGTCAGGAGAATGTAGAAATGCTATATGCACAAAAATGCCAACTTGTACTGAGTTGTAATATTGCGATTGAACCTCCATTTGTGGTTGCAATGTGTAATTCTCTGTAAAATCGACCACTGAAACAATAGTACCAATAGGAAATGTGTCTTTGCATAGCTTGAATTGTTCATCCAACCATCGAGCTCTATGTGTATGCCTCGCATACTCATAAACAATTTCATCCTTAAATTTTCTCATAAATTGAAAAATGGGCATTTGTTCTGTAACTAGCTCACACTGTTTCGACTCTTTTCCATCTTTCAACTGGTATGCAACTGATTCATATTTATTAAATTCAACTAAATTATGTCCTATTGTACCTTCAATTTTATCATGGATGCAACTTTCCAATTTAGGTAATCCGCCGCATGTACTACAACTTCCATCTAAACAATCCTGACTATAAAAAAATTGTCCAGCTTCTTTTTCACAAAATATAGTAGGAATGAAATCCTTGGATGATATTGGTAGAACTTGAACACCACATTCAGATAACATAGTTTCAGAATGAAAATTAGAACGAATACGTAAAAATTTAGCATAATGCATCACAAATTCAACATGTTGCCTACAACAACAAGTGGCGTGAGCATGGTTGATTTTCACATAGAATGGTTTCAACATTTCAAAAAAATGTTGACTAATTTTAATTTCTAGATTCTCTTGTTCAAACTTACGAAAAAATTAAGTTTGAGTCATATCTAAGAAATGCTTTGGATGTGGTTCACGATTAGTAGAACCAACTCTCCATTTTATAACATCTCTTGTATTAGGTGAAACTCTAGTGTTATCATGCCAAAATTTAATAACAACTTCTCTTATAGCATCAGAATTATTTTTTGTCCTTACGCGGTGCTCTAACAAAAAATGCCCAAAAATCAGCATTATTGAGTGATTGAAGGATATTACGTCTTTCAATTGCTTTCATTAGAGTTTTTTCGATTAACTTGCAACATTCGACTTGTTTTGCGTAATCAAACGTTGTTTTTTTATTGATTCACTTACAACACTAGTAGCAAGTACACGATGCACAATATTACTATCCCTAGTGTGTCTCTTGACACCAACAATGTGATATGCATCATGGAGGTTTTCAAAAATTGTAGAGGTTTGACCACGTATGTTAGATGTTGTCAATTCTAAGGTGTTTAATGTAGGTCTCATTTTAATCAATTTCATCAAACTAACCAACAACTGACATCTTTGGGAATCATTTAAAATTTCAAAATGATTATCCCAAATTTCAGTGGCTTTTCTTTTGATTTTTCGTTCAGAAAGTTTGTCAGACATTGGTTTCAAAATGTTTTTATCAATTTCAATAAAAAAATTAGGTTTCTTATGTAAAATCCTAGGAGGTGTTTTTGTCAAATTTTGCTTGTCTACAGTTTCAACATGAATTTCCTTATTCACATTTTCATTGTCTCCTTCAATTTCAACATTTGCTACATCATGAGTATTTAATTCTTCTTCAACATTGACAATAAAAACTTCTTCATCACGAGTATTTAATTCAACTTCAACATTGACAGTAGAAACATTACCTAGTTCTTCATTGCTTACAATAGTTGGGATTGAAGATGAACCTCTTCTAGATTCACGAAGTTTCCGCATTCGCCCAACATTTTGAATTTTGTTGGCCTCTAATTCATTTGGTGTTTTTTTACTTAATGACTTCCTTTTTTGACTTCGTTTTTTGTCTCCCATGATGTTTTGCTTCCGGTGATAAGAAAAACGTGCAGAAAAAGACAGAATTTCATAGTAATTCATACAATAAGGTCAGAGAGTAAAAATCACATGGTAATTTGAACATTGGGATGTGTGTAAATATGATTTATAAACCGTGATTGCACTTTATAAACTGCGATCGTAGTTTATAAAGTGCACTCACGGTTTATAAACCGTGATCACGCTTTATGTTTAAAAAACCATGTTCGCGGATCTATCTGCCAAACCTAAGGCTCGGAAAATATTTGTTTTTCCCCAACCAAAGCTATGGAAGGTCATTATGAAGTGTAAAAGGTCAAAAAACCTCAAATCTGCTCTTCCAAAGACTTGAACCGTGCTAAAAAACTGAAAACATTTCACAAAAATGGTGCCATCACGTAGGGGAGACTCTTAGCTTTGTAGAAATATTGTTTTTAAAGTGAATAGAATAAGATAAATACCATTTTATAATTTTTTACTAACAATAGGTCTTTAAGACATTTTTTCCCGTGAATGTGTTAGGAAATAATTATATTAGTGCTCCATTATTATTGATATTGTAAAGAGAATAATTACGTGAGTAATTATTCACCTATTTGGCTGCATTATTTGATAGTTGTGATATTGTTGTGAGTTAAAACAATATCACATATATAGGTGTTGAGAGAGAGATTTGAGGGAGTGTTGTTGAACAACCTCCTTGTTTTTTAGGAATACATATTCCTATATATGTGTAACCTGCTCTGCATGAAATCAGAATCAGAAAATTATTATTGTGTGTTGAATATAATATTAATCCGTCTAATTTTTTTGTGCAAAGCTCTGTGAAATCCTTTTCAGATCACCCACTATTACCAACCTGTGATCAAGCTCGTACAAATAGTAAGTTTGTTAACCTGCATTGGTTCATTGTCATTGGAGCAGATCTTTTTACATTTGTTATTAGTTTCTTCTTTCATTTCAGTTCCCCACCATTTTACCTCCATGAAAACTTGACCATCCTTTTTCCCACACCATTGAACTGTCCATATCTAGACTTTCATCATTTCTGTGCATATCTAGGATCCATACGAATCTTGCCATTTCCCTTCCACCTTCATCTAATCCTAGATCTATCACCCAACCAAGTTTTATTGAGTTTCTTGTACCCCCAACCATACCGACGCCGGTCACCCCATAACTGTCACCTGTTAACCTAAATGGATGTTGGTCTCTGTGTCTTGTATCAAAACCCAGATTAGAGCCTAAAACCACCACTAAATATCCTAAACTGTCCAACACCTAACCTTGACTAATAACAATATCCTAACAATGACCTTGACCTTTAGATTTAATCATAGCCTAGCCCGTTGTGAATGAATTTTCTTATTGTAGACAAATGAGATACCTAAATCATTTTAACTAAAGTAGGATTTACTTTATTACCAGCATTAAGTTGTTTTAAATAGTGGATTGACAGCCGTCTAGGAAGTATCACACTTCCCAGATCTAGCACATGGTAGGAAGTCCACTGCATATATTGTTTAATTTTTATTTGGTGGTTTTTTGTTCCATTTTAGGTAGTTTCTCCAAGCAAAAAGGAAGCTCTCACAATCAGTTGTGGATTTAGAAGTCATACACTTGCAACAACCTATCAACCAACATTTCAATAGGTATTCCTCCTATCCCATGACCCTTATTTGTTTCGTCGTTTTCTAAGAAACGCTCTAGAATTAGGTGAAACACAAAGATGGTAAAAAAATTGGGTCAAACTGGTCAACTGTCCAATCAGGATGTGACACGTGACAAAAGTGAAAAATGGGTAAAAGAGTAAAAAATTGTGTTTTAAATCCTCCGGTCTTCCACACACGAAATAAAATTAGTGGGCCCCACTATTTTATTGTTGGGGGCCCTCAACCAGGTTCAACATATTATTTTAATGGATGGGTTCCTTGGCATTTGACTCATTTATATAATTGTATTGATATTGCTAAGATATGCCACATTATTTCTATATGTTCTGCACATGGGATTTTTGGTATTTGAAGGATTGAATTGTAATTCCTGTTAACTGAATTACATTACATATTTCATTATATTGGTGAGTGATTAATTAAAATGTGGTGAAATGGTAGTTAATCTAACTAGGAACAATAGTAAATAACAATAAATAAAAGTAGTAAATAAACTAGAAATTCAAGCAAAAAACTAGATTAATAAAAATAAAAACCCTAATATACAAAGAAGGGTTGATAGGATCTTAGCTGATTCGGAAAACTTGTTGGAATTTTTCGTAGAGACAAGTGGAGAAACATGAGGAGAAAATTACTATGTCGCGGTCTAGAAATTTGTAGATCCAAACAGATCTGAGTATTTTGTGGTGCCTGGGAGAGGATCAGTGCACTAGTGTGCGACCTTGTCTATTTTTTTTGGCACCCTCTGGTCTGCATAGGATTTCCAAAAAACCAAATATACAAGGTCACTAGATTATTTGAAACCTTCGCTCCCTATCTCACTAATGTCTCTGATCTATGTTGAATGTAACCAATAATCAATGATGAAGGATATACCTTTAGAACCTCAAAACAAGCACCGAAACGTAAAATAGAAAATTTCAAATGAAGGGGGCAGACTATCCTCATGTGCCACAATGGTGGACGTACTAACTAAGCACTGCACTACATATCAAAACTAATGTACTTCTACGTGCTTGCGTGTGCAATCATGACCTAGGATTCTCTTTTGCTAGTCAAACTTTGTGAAAGTCATGAGCAATAACTATGTGTATAAATGTAATAGAATGGTGGATGGGATAGAATAAAATTCCCTCCTATGTAGTGTGATGCAAAATGAACCAACATTGTGCCTTTGTGATGGATCTAGATGGATGCAACCTTAGGTTATTATAGTCGTGCTTAGTGCTTGGTCCCTTAGTATGGCTACAAAATTTTATATTTATATGGTTCTCTTGTTTCTAATTTCATAATTAATCCTGAAAAGGATGACCAAAATAAATATGTAATGTTCAAACAGCCAGAAATTGCCCAAAAAGTGGTGGGAAAGTGGGAAACGGATCATGACACCTCAAATGGGACTATGCGTATGTTGGAACCCCAGTACTAGCCTAGGTGCCCCCGGTCAAATGCAAAATAACATGTAACGATAGAAATAGATAGGATAAGTATGTATGAGAGGTTAGAAGTACCAAAAAAACCAAAGTAAAATAGGTAAAAGATAGGGGTTAATTAGTACTTTCTTCTCTCAAAAACCATATGAATAGTAGTATGAGAGAGGGACTAAATAATGTCTAAAGTGTGTGATTTTGTGACTACAATGAGCTATTTTTTTGGCTCGATGGGGTGATAAACTCACCATAAAGTTGATCAAATTAACTCAATATTGGTCAATTCGAACCCCAAATTACTCGGTGTATATACTTATCCAATTCATCCAATAATCCACCAAATTCCTTATATCTCAGTGGATTATCCACTACATGACATGCCTATCAACTTAGCCAACATTGGATTGAACACCTAACAACTCAGTGGGATATTGGTAGTGAACCAAGGATATGCTATATACATATCTTGATGGTTATACATTACTCGATCATGTATTCGATGCCACAAACCTCAAATGACCCGGCCCAAATCATTGGGTAGTCCAAATTATGAGGTTGCATATATCTCGCTACAAGCCCACCATGTGGCCTTATCATCTTGGCCCACAAACAGGGGGGTGGTGAACAATAATGCATGCAATCACTTACTATGTGGTAAAAAAGAAAATTTTAGGTGTGGCCACAGCCATGTAGATATTAGGGTGCCTTTCCATATTTGAAATCCAACCCAACCTTTATCTTGATCAATGTGGAATAATGCCCATAGTGGAGACAACCGTCCAATAAAAAGGAAGGAGGGAGGATTTATCCCATGACCTCATGGGCACATGAATCGCACCTAACCAACCTTCCATGATAACTCATCGAGCCATAGAATGAGCTCGGTGATGTAAAATAGATTGTTGCAGAATTGTGGAGGGACAACAAGTAGGTAGTTGCAGAGTTCACCAGTCTTGAGGAACTTAGAGGTCAAACTTTAACTTGATGTAAAAATGAAATTTTCTTATAATTTTGAGAGGAAGACAGTGGTAGTATTCATTTTCCACGAAGTGTTGCGGATTTTCCAGTGCACACATTTTTCAATTACATTGGATTCACTACAAGATGCCAATAGAAGCAATATCTCGATGTTTGTCTTAAAAATATTGTCTAAGTTTTTCTCTAATTTTTTTTGTCTCCTTTTCATTCTCTGACAGTAAGAATCAAATATCTCTGCTATCCTTCCTAAAAAGCGGTAGTTAACCAGACATCCATTGATTGTAGTTTATATGCTAGTACTAATAGTTCTTTGTCATGCATTCCTCTAGCAACCCTGAATGAATTGGTTTTGAATATTTCCAATAACTTGGGATGAAATTTGTTATGATTATATTTAATAGCTGAACAATCAAGGCCACCAAATCTAAATAAATCAAATGTTGTAGTCCATTTACTCCATATATCATCCAAAACTAATATAAAAGTCCATTTTTTGTATATATTGTTGGTTATGTCCATTTTGAAAATCAAGAGGAATTGATTCTCCAATTTATGCATTCAAAGGAAAATTATATGTGTTATCTTTTTGTATAAGGAAGATAAATGTTAATAAAAAATGCAATAAAATTAAAATATATTACCCTCCACTCCTTTGTTTTTTTTTTCCAATCTGGGATGTTGAGGAAATCCAAACTATTTCCAAAACTATCTAGCTTTGTATAAAATAAAAATAAAAATCAGTTACTATCAAATTTTTGTTCACTTCATGATGTTTTTTACAAACATTAGTAATGGCTTTGTTAGTTGCATTTGCAGAAAGAACGTGAGCCCGTTGAAATTGTAGCCTATTATGTAAAGACTTTTAATTATCTGAGCCAAAAATACTTTGTGTGCACATATTTTATACTAGCTATCAAGTATATAAAATTTAATGTCATCCATTTCAAATTATTCTGGATCTTGGAGCTCCACAACCTGATTCTTATAATCCAAGAAGGGAACAAGAATTGCATACCTCTATGTAGGAATAAAATTTATCAATATGGAATACATGAAAAGATCAAAATTATTATCATCTATAGGATGATAATGATACTCTAGATGTGCTACATGACACCTAGAAACATCAATTGAAAATACTTCACCATTGAAAAAAAGTATTCAAACTATTGACTAGTCGAAGGTTCTGTTTACTAAATATAATGGCTACTTTATTTAGCAATAAAATTATTTAGTATTATGTTTCAACCCATGTAACTTTGATCTAGATGGATCGAGCTCCAATTTATCTAAATATGTTCTCCTTAGCATAGTAAACAACTTGGCATGTTTAGGAGGTGAATGAAAACTTTTTATATTTAGAAAATGAAAAATGGAAGAGGTTAGATCACGTCTATACAATTTTCTAAGTACTGCAAGCATTCCACTCTTAATGTATTCTAAATTTGAATAGAAAATATTTTCTTTATCTACTAAAAACCCCAAATCCAAACCATATATTTAACAGGAACATTATGTTTTACCTTTTAAGGCCCTCATTTCCCATTTCCTGAGTTAAGAAACATCCAACTCCATATCCCCAATAAGACACTTATTATTTTCATAGTCAACGTGTTTGACTTGAACACGTATTGTACTCAGATCAATAACTTCAGAGGTTATAACCATTTTGACTTCTTCATGTCTATCATGTATAACCAAAAACAACCACATATCGTTGTAGTAGTTTTCTGGGGCATGGATTTCAAAAAACCATTCATCAAGTGTTTTCTTCGTGCTCTCAGCACCTTCAATGAATGGAATTGCCAAGAATGGATTGTGACTAATGGAAGGCATTGTACTTGAAATTGGAGTAGAATATATTAATAATTACTTCCAATATGGATTAATTTTTTCCCCCATTATATCATAATGAATGTAAGTATTAGCCTTTGCAATCAACAATCTATATAATACATTTCATTTTATCATTGGTGAGTAATCAATGTAAACATTAGTGACTACTAGGATTTAACCATACATGATATATAACCTTCAATTGGTTATTGTAAATCATATTTTGAGGATAACATCATTAATACCAAAAACTATGAAAAATTGTTCTTTATAATTAACATGTAATATATTTTGAAAGGATTATCCATTGTCTGATAAGCATGCACATTGTGTAGAAAGCATGAAAGACACATTTGAAAACATAAATGTTAGCGAGAGAGAGAATTTAAGTTGAGATATGAATGGAATAGTGTAAATGCCGTTAAGATTTAAGTTTTTGAATTTTGAGAAGAGTGTGCAAGAAACAAATAAAAATAATGGGTGCAATGGCCACTAAGTAAAATTATTTAAACATAAAAATCTTTAGTTGTCTAATAACACATTTTCCAAAGAATAATGTAGTTCCTACTAAGACCTAATTAGTTTCATTTGAAATCAAGCATTGGAGTATGTTATAATTCACATCCATTCATATAAAAGAAAACAATATGTGGGAATGAAGCTTTGTTACTAATTAAAAGGAATGACATAAAGACTGTTAGGATTTTCTACTTCTTAATTTAAAAAGAGAGATAAAATAACAAATCAGTGTCTAGCCTATCAGCCTGTAGTTTCCTAAAATTACCTCGTGTGGTCGCAACCACTATCTCTAAAATTTTGAATAGATATTGTTTTTCAATGACGATAAATTTATTATATTTTCTTGACTATTCTTGATGGAGCCAAGTTCTACACTACAAATCCTTGGGAGGGATGAATCCTTATATCGATTTCATAAGATATATATTTTTTCATATAATTCAGTTAGGTTCTTATATTATAGAATGCATAGATATTGTTAAGTAATTGTAAGGAATAACATAGTACCGACTAGGCTCAACAATCTTTCAAAAATGGACATTTAATCTCCATTACTAGTTGAAAAGAATAACATAGTGGCCACTACGCTCAACATTTTAAAAAAAATATCTATATAATAAGAAACTAAGCTCCTATGATTACCGATTGTCTTCGTAAGCACTATATGTTAAACTTTGGACCAATATTGTTTTTCAATGATAGTATTTATATCGTATTGGCTAAACTTCACACGTCAGACTCAATTACATCACTACATTCCAGCAATATGGATAAAGACTTATATACTTTTTCTGAAAGTATATCTTTGTAAATTATAAGCCTTATTAGTTCGTATCAAAGAAAAATCCTAGTGATCAGTAGGCTTCAAAATTTCTTAATTTTAAAATAAATATTGAATAAAAAATCATGGTCTATCTTAGTGGCATATACGATACTTTCATTACCTCTTGTCGTAGCAATCACTAGTTGTACAACTTCAGATCAATTATAATTGTCAATGACTATAATTGTATCAAATTAACCACATGTTATTTTGTGGAGCTAATCACTGGACTGCTTTCCATCAAGAAGGATCAATACTTTTTCTTTGTATCAAAGAAAATTCTTAGCGACCACTAAGCTTCATTACTAGTTTAAAGGAGAAACGTTACATCCGATAGGTGCAACTATTTCTAAATTGGATAATAGATATATAGTAACAAACAATGGTCTAGGTCAGTGGCCACAAGGCTCCTATCATTACCATTTTCCATTGTAATCACCATTTGTTGAACTTTGGATGGTTAGTAATTTTCATTGGTTATAAGTGTAACATATTGGGTAGACTTCACATGGTGAACCCAATTGCTACACTAAATTCCATCAAGAAGAAACAAGTATTATTTTTTTCTCCTAAGATATATCTTTGAAAATTGTAATCCATATTTTTTTGTACAAGAGAAAAAGGGTATCAACCACCAGGCTAAACAATTTCTAAGGTATCAATCACCCAAGGAACAAAAAATCATTATCTAACTTAGTGGCCACTTTGATAAGAATATTACCACTTGTCATAACAATCACTATCTGTAAATATTTAGATCGATTGTAATTGTAAATGATTATAATGTTATCAAATTTTCCACATGTTACATGGTGGAGCCAATTCCTATAATTCTTTCCATCGAGAGGGAATAATACTTTCTATTATTATCAAAGAAAATTCTTAGCAACCACCAGTCTTCATTACTAGTTGAAATGAATAATGTAGCAACTGCTAGGATCAACAATTATATATTTCATACCAACTATATAATAAAAAACAATGTTCTATCTTAGCGTCCACCATGCTCAATTCATTACCATTCGTCAATGTAGTCACTATATTTTATTATTTAGATCGATATTGCTTTTCATTTATTGTAAATGTATTGTATTAGATTTAATTTACATGGAAGACCCAAATTATACAATTCATTCTATCGAGAGGACTCGAGACTTATTCATTTCTCCTAAGATGTATCTTTATCAATTATAATCCATATTCATTCGTATCAAAGAAAAATCCTAGTGGCTTTTAGGTTCAATAATTTCTCAATAACCAAGTAGATATTCATTAACTCATGTTATCTAGCTTAGAGGCCGTCAGGATCCTTTAATTACCTCTTTAATTAGTAATAAATATCTTTAAATCCTTAGATTGATTGTAATTTTCAATGATTATAATTTTATCAAATTGGTTGCACGTTACGTAGTGGAGAGAATTCCTAAACTGCATTCCATCTAGAGGGATCAAGACTTTTGATTCGTATCAAATAAAATGTTTAGTGACAGCTAAGCTCCATTACTATTTGAAAGGAATAACGTAGCAGCCACTAGGATGAACAATTTCTAATTTGTCAACAGGCATATAATAATAAACAATGGTCTAACTTAGTAGCTACTAGGCTCCTATCATTATCGCTTATCTTTGTAATCTCTATTTTTCCTAGTTTGGATCGATAATGTTTTTCATTGATTATAATTGTATCATTTTAGGTGGACTTTACATGGAAGCCCCAATTTCTGTACTACATATTTATCTTGTATAAGATATATCTTTGTTTATTGGAATTCATATATACCCCTGAGAGTAAGTGATATTTTTTGTAGTTTTGCTAAGATAAATCATTACAACATATAATTCACATCAATTCTTATCAAAGAAAATACATAGTGACCACTAAGCTACTTTATTTATTGATTGAATTTAGATAGGGTCTATTAGACACAACAATTACTTAATTTAAAAATAGTGATAGAATAAAAAATTATGACATAGCTTAATGACCACTAGCTATATACCAATACGTCTTGTCATTATAAACAATGTTATCTTTACAAATTTGAGGCGCTACTTTTTTCATTGTTTTAATGTAAAAACACCTTCTCGGATTTTAGAAATTTCATGCCAAGTGTTGTCATTTTAATGGTAGCTATTTATATTCTAATATCGCAGTTTCATATAGTTCTGAAATATTTTATAATCATTTTTTATTTAAATTTCATGATAAATGTGTTGATTATAATGTTTTCTAATTATCAGGTTCAAATCATGCCATGTGGGACAGAGTAATTCGATAATTAATTTTCATTAGCACACTACATCTAACATTCTCTAGGTTGACTTTGAAAAAAATAAAAATAAATGTACCTATAAATTCATACAATTTATTTCTTCAGTTTTATTATAATATTTTTTGTTTTATTATGTTTTAAATATTTTAAGCTATAGCCAATAACTAAAGGCGTTGTTTTAAATATTGTTTTTTTATATCCCACACATTTTTTTAATGAGTGGTAAATCAAAAATTTGAATTGCAAGTTCCCCCATATTTTTTAGAATTTGAAATTTGAATATTAACACAAATTCCTTTGCTCTAAGTTTTAAATTTAAAAATATTGCACTTTTTTTATATTTTCAAAATTTCTAATGTGGACTGTAATAGAAAAAAAATTTAAATACCCAGGATAAATATTTTTTAAGTTTTTTTTTTTCAGACTTGTAGAACAACAACTTGTGAAAATATAGAACTATACAAGAAAGATGAAGATTGTAGGGCCAAATGAAAGAATCCTGCTCATTTTGGTTAAGGAAAAATCATGCCGCACTTATAATCTTGTTCATGGATTAACAAAAAGGGAACAATTAGGCAATAATAAAAAAGGTGTGAAAAAACTTGGGAAGAAAAAGAGGCTGTGGAAAAATAGTAAAGATAGTTAGAATGGCATCACCAAACAAGAAATGATATCATATCTAAACCAGGTATTTATAAAAATATGTATACTATAATAAATGTGCAACTTTTTTATCATGGGCTTATTCATTCATTTTTTCTTTGGCCAGATCCTATCCTTTGCACATAAGTCCAGCCCTACTTTTCCCTAAAAAATGCACTCTACGGACCAACTCTTCTTAATGGTTCCTTGTAATCCTGTTTTAAAACCACCTTGTGCTTAGTATTTCCTATATTTTCACATCATTCCAACACTTATTTTCCCTATGAAAATGAGGTCCACAACCCAACTTTGCTTACCAGTTCCTTCTAATCATTTTGTCACACCACCTTGTTTTTCAAGAAAACAAGGAATTTTTTGTGCCCCAACCAAAGAAAATTTAATCCGTTTTCAACTCTAGTGTTTATTTATTTCATTTGAATTCTTTAATTTATCCACCAATTATGTCCCCATCTATATTATTTTTTCCTTATAATGATGGCCAGTTGCATAATCACTAGCTTTTAAAATTGTAATTTTTAGTGAGAATCAAAATATTGTTTTCGTATTCGTTATGTATAGATTATTTTCCTTTTAATATGATGATAGAAACAACCCGAGGTGAATATCTCACTGTAAATTTTTATATGGTTGTCACGTCTACTTTTTGATAAGATATTTGAGGCTAACAAAATGGTTGAAAGCTATAAAATCATATTAAGTTTTCAATTGTGAGATAAATATTTGTGTAATGGAAAGTAAAGATATTATATATACACCTAAATTATATATATCAAATATTTTAATCACTCTGTATTCATGTATTTTAGTCATGAAGATATTATTGTTGTAAAACAATATTATCAGTAGGACATGTATTATTGGTGGAAGATAGAGTGTTTTCATATATATTAATTCAATAGGGTTGCTATGGAAGGCCACAATATTATTTGTCTCTATGGAAGGCCACAAACAAATATGCTGAACATTAGGGTTGCTAGCAACTAATGCATTAATGAATCATATTCTTATCATAGCTTAGTGATTGGTACTCAATAAAGGATATTTGTATCTTAGCGATCTTTACTTAATAACAGATATTTAGAGCTTAGTGGTCACTAGGGTTTCACAAATTCAAGTAAAAAAATGGTTTTGTTCAGATTTAATATTTTAATTGAAATTGATTTGAGCTTAGCGGTTTCTAGCCTTTACAGTGATGTAATAATTTAAGTTTAAAATTCATTAGGACTCAAGCGATAATATTTGGGGCATAATGGTAACAATAATTTAACACATTAAATTAAGATTCTAGGATGCTAGTGTCCCCTACAATATGCATACTCGTAGTGTTTGATAGTTTTTGGCAGTATGCTTTAACAAATCAAATAAACAAATATTTATGTACATGACATCTACTTGCTTCCACAATAGAATATTTCAAGCTTAGATGTATCGAACATTTAATAAGACAAATAATGATATTTTTAGCTTAACATCCGCTACCTTAGTTGCAACGTATTATTCGAAGATATGTTGTCACTAGGATTAGACGAAAAAAATTGTTAGATATTTTGATCTTAGAGGCCACTAGGTTATGTACCAAAAACATTTTACGAGCTTAGCAATCAATACTCGATAACAAATATTTTGAACTCTTAGGCCGTTATGTCACTACCACATCATAGTATTCAGAACATAGAATTCGCAAGGATTTAAAAAAATAAAGAAAGATATTGTGAATCTAGTGCCCGATAGGTATTTCGGAAACATATTATTAGGATCTTAGCATTCGCTAGGGTTTCAAAAACTAAAGTAAGGTAGTATTAAATTAGTGGCTGCTATGTACTTACACAACATAATATTTAAAAAAATAAAATTTGACTGGGTTTAAAATGTTAAGTGAAATTTATTTGAGCTTAGCGGCCACTAGCCTTTACTATTATGCAATAATTTAAGCTTAACGCTTGTTAAGATATAACCTATAGTATTTGGGGCATAACGGTCATAATAATTTAACACATTAAATTAAGAGCATACACTAGAATATACATACTCATAATGTTTTCAAGTTGTCGGTGGTATGCTTCAAGAATTTTTTAGCTACATGGAATCTAGGATCTTCAACACTAGAACATTTTGATCATAGATCTCTTGAGTATTTAACAAGATGAAGAACAAAATTTTTAGCTTTGCATCTAATAGCTCATGTTACAAAATTTTATTTGAAGATATGTTGTAGCTAGAATTAAACAAAAAAATATGTAAGATATTGTGATCCTCATGGCCACTTGGTTAGGTTTCAAAAATATTTTATGAGCTTAGCGATCAGTGCTTAGTAACATATAATTTGAACTCTAAGGATGCTAGGACACTACCACATCATAATATTCATAACATATAGCTCACTAGGATTATACAAAACAAAGAAACATATTTCGAGTCTAGCGTCTGATAGGTATTTCTGCAACATATTATTTGGAACTTAGTGGTCGCTAGGGTTGTAAAAACTAAAGTAAGGTAGTATGAAATTGGTGACCATTATGTACTACCGCAACATAATATTTAAAATAATTCTTTCAACCAAACTTAATAGTTAAAATGAAATTGATTTGAGATTAGTGGCCGCTAGCCTTTACAGTGATGTAGTAATTTAAGCTTATGCTCATTAAGATTTAACCCATAATATTTGGGGCATATAGGTCACAATAATTTAACACATTAAATCAAGATTCCATGAGGCTAGACTCCATTAGAACATGCATACTCATAGTGTTTGTATGTTGTCAGTGGTATTCTTTAATAAATAAAATTAACAAATTCTGAGCGCTTCCACAATAGAATATTTCGATCTTAGATGTCTGCATCATTTAACAGGACAAAGAATGAAAATTTTAGCTTAGTTCCCCCTAGCTTATGCTGTAAAATATTATTTTGAGATATATTGTCACTAGGATTCAACAAAAAACATGTAAGATATTGCAATCTTAGCGGTCGCTAGGTTATGCACCAAAAACATTTTTCTGAGCTTAGCGATTGGTACTCAATAATGGATATTTTGAACTCTTTTCCTACTAGGAGACTACCACATCATAATATTCATAACATAGTGGTTGCTAGGATTTAACAAAATAAAGATAGATATTGTGAGTCTAGCATCTGATAGCTATTGCCACAACGTATTATTTGGAGCTTAAAGGTCACTAGGGTTACACAAAATAAAGTAAGGTAGTATGAAATTAGTAGTCATTATGTACTGCCACAACATAATATTTACAACAATGATTTTGACTTGATTCAACATTTTAAATGAAATTTATTTGAGCTTAGGGGTCGCTATCTTTTACAACTCTGTAATAATTTAGGCTTAGCACTTGTTATGATTTAACCCCATTATATTTCGATCATAGTGGTAACAAGGATTTAATTGATTAAAAAAGGATTCTAGGAGGCTAGTTCGCACTAGGTATTTATGCAACCTATTAATTCTAACTTATCCATCCACGCTCGATAATGGATAATAGTATGAAATAAGCTGCTAGGACACTACCACATCATAATAGTATGAAATTGTAAGCTTAACAGCTGGTAGGTTATGCCTCAAAAATATTTTCTGAACTTAGTGATCGATACCCAACAATGAAGTTTTTGGAATCTTAGGCTACTAAATAAATACCACTATCATAATTTTCCATCTTTCATGTCACTAGCATTTAGCAAGTAAAAAAAATTGCTTTTATTAGCATTCGCTAGATTTTGTTGCAACATATTTTTTAAAGATTTGGTGTCACCATGGTTTAAAAAAAAAACATGTAAGATATTCTGAGCTTAGCGATCAAGGCTAATTTATAGTTATTTGAGCATAGTGTGCGTTAGTTTATGCCACAATGATATATTTGGAGCTTATCGTATCAAAACAAAAATACAATTTTATCTGAGTATAGAATTTGGAATATATACATAAACATTCAATCAATTATAAATATTCATCTATTGACATGTCATACATGTTACAGTGCTTATCGACCTATCTCAGATAATACAATTTATGATTCACTATAGTTATTCCTTAACTATGGGTTGTTGTTGAACTGAGCCTGCAGGCACATTTTCTTCTAGGGTTTGTTGCTCTCATTTAGAATTTTTTTGTCATCTTGCTATCGTGCGTCCTCAATATCTATTTTTAAAATTTGATAATCTCTGGATATCTTGTTTGTGTCTAAATAATTTGGCTTCTATATAGCAAATTGGACTTGTCAAGAAAATCCTTTTGACTACCAGTTTCATTTTTGGCAATTTCCTTTAGAGTCTTTATTTTTTGTAGTTTTTTCCCTTGTTTTGGAAACAATCTCAATGAGATGAGAAGTTTTTCCTTCACTCACCTCACTTATTATCAATTGAAAATTACCCAGGAATTACTTAAGTGATGTGGAAAAATATTTTTTAGAAACCAATTCATTGTTTTCGTTAAATAATTCCATGACCAAATCTTATGTGAAAACATCATTTCCTCTAGAAATAATGTCACAATACTGTAAATAAAATATTCTTACTTGTTCATTCTGTTCCCTTAGTCTTTCCTTTATATAAATAGCATATTTTTGGCATATACGAATATCGTTCATGGACATAATTGAAGGGTCTTTACAAATTCCTTTTTAAATGCCCTGCTCCATCTGTGTTAATGTTTTCTACATTGATGTGATCTGTGTAATGATTTTTTCGTTCTTCGTCAATGACGGTTTTTCCTGCACCTTTGCACTGATGAATTCCTTTATATTGTTGTGAAATCCATGTAATGCCACTTCTACATATTAAACTATGCATGGAGGAACTGTGGCCTTTAATTGAGTTTCAAGATCTTTCTTTCTAGCACATACTCCCCTCAATATTTTTACAACTACCTCAGCTATAACCCTTATCAAGGATTCTTGATCTTCCTCATATTGCACCACTTAGGAGCCTTTGTATTTCCCTTTATTTATAAGAGTGATAAGTTATTACGAAGTTTCATTCCAATCAATGGCTTGCCCTGTTGACATCATCTTTTTGGTTACCCTTTTCAAGGTTCCCATTCTTAAATTGAATTCAATATTAACTATGTTGGGATCTTCTTGTGCCTAACAATATGGATGTTATTTGTAGGAAATTATGAATTGCTCTACCGAATGTTGTCTGGCTTCATGTGAAGTGGAGAGAGAATATTCAGAGGGTTACATTGGGGCTTCGCTGGATTGATTTTCAGTTTTCGTATTCTCCTCTTCTTCACTTGATGAATTTAAGGCACATGTGATCAAATTTTGACCTTTATTTGGTTCGAACAATATTTCTTGAAACTTAGATCAAGATTCATTTTGTGTAGATAAGGGATCAGAGGGTTGTTGTGAAAGTTCTGAATACAATTCTTTCTTTCTCTTCATCACCTCTATTTTAATAATTTCTCTAAGAGGTGGAACAACCCACGTCTCCTTCATATTCTACTTTACAATGATATCTTTTCTTTGGGTAATCCATACCCAGTCATTATCATCATGCGCATGAGCATATGGTATATTTAACTTTCCTTTATGGAAATTAAGGTGTTGGGAAACCCTTTTCCATTTTTCATATTTCCTTAAAAGGTGGTGTTTAGGGAGATGAAATGAATTTCTAATGGTTGATGGAGCTGTCAAATTGGACCACCTATTATATATTTTACATCCCATGTTGAGTTTTGAAGCTTAATTACATCATTTTAGCATGCAATTGGAACTTGCTGGAAAATACAGTAACCGACATCAGTCAGGGCAGAGTGGCATGAGTCAAGTATGGCCGGCATCGGTCAAGAAAGTAAGGAACTGGAAGTGGTTAGGAAGAACCAATGTCGATTACCTATGCAATGAATTTTTAATTAAATCTTAGGAATTATATCTATTTTTAGCATTAAAATAGATTTATTAATTGTAATTACATGGCTAAGTGACCTAAGTCTATAAACAACTAGATAAGCATAAAAGCTAGAGTTTAGAAATATGTATGGATTATAATTACAAGATAATTATGTGAGAGAGAATTCTTGGAGAAGAATAAAAAAGCTTGAAGGAAGAAAGTACTGAACATATGAGAGGTGTGGAAGATTGTAAATCTTCATTGTATATCTTGTTAAAGCTTTTGATAATAGATTGGCTTGTTTATTTGTGGACATAGCCCACACTAGGTGAACCACATTAAATCTAGTGTTTATTTATGTCTCTTATTTTGTATAATTTTTCTTGTAGAATATCCACTTGTATTTGCATGTATGCTTAGATCTGATATATTATCTGTACAACCGGTGTGCTAACCCAAAAAAATTGTATCAGAGATTTGTTTGAGGGTTTTATGTGTTGACATATTTACTCACAAAGGGTTTTCTGATTGAGTGGGAGCTAGAACAATGATAGAAGATAATAAATACAAGGTAGATAAGTTTGACAGCCAAAATTATCAATTATGGAAGATGCGAATTGATGATTATCTGTATCAAAGATATTTGTTCTTACCGTTGGATGAGAAGTCTAGACCTACAAAGATGATTAATGAAGAATGGAAGATTCTTGACAGAAAGGCTTTGGGATCTATAATATTGAACCTAGCAGCATCCGTGGCTTCCAATATTATAGAAGTAGCTTCTACGGTAGACTTAATGAAATCTCTTGCTAATTTATATGAAAAACCTAGTGCTTCAAATAAATTTTATTTGATGAAGAAACTATTTAGTTCGAAGATGCATGAAGGTGAATCTGCCTCTAGTCATTTGAATGATTTCCGATCTATTGTAAATCAGTGAAAATTGGTTGTAATACCATTTGATGATGAAGTAAAATCACTTTTATTATTATGTTCTTTGGCTAATAGTTGGGACAACTTGGTAATGGCTGTTAGTAATACAACATCTGCTAATAATATTTTGAAGTTTGATGATGTGGTCAGTATAATCTTGAATAAATAAATTTATAGGAAGAGTACAGAGGAAACATCATCTGGAAATGCTTTGAATGTGGAAAACAGGGGCAACCAGAAGGAGAGATCCAACAGTAAGAGTAATGGGAAATCAAAGTCAAGCAATAACAAATATAAATCTATAAGTAAGAAAATTACTTGTTGGAAATGTGGAAAGAAAGGACATGCAAAGAAAGATTGTTGGTCAAAGGATAAAGAGAACAAAATACTAGACAAAGGTAAAGAGACAAATCTTGTTGCATCAGAGGTAATGCAATATGCTCTTATTTTTTCTTTAGATAGTAGAATTGAATCATGGGTTTTAGATTCAGGAGCTTCTTTCCATGCAACCCCTAATAATGGTTATTTCAAAAATTATGTCCACGGAAATTTTGGGCATATTTATTTGGGTGATGATGAACCTTGCAGTATTACTGGTAAAGGGGAAGTTCATCTAAAATTATAGAATAGAAATACGTGGGTATTGAAAGATGTGAGGCATGTCCCAAGCCTCAGGAAGAATCTTATTTTTGCAAGGCAACTAGGTGAATCTGGTTGCATGGTTAATTTTATAGGAGACTCTTGGAAAGTAACCAAGGGTGATTTTATTGTGGAAAGAGGTAAGAAGGTAGGATTGTTACATTATCTACTTTTATTACTGATTCCTTTTCTGTATTATCTACTTCAGATTCAGATGCATCCATGTGGCATAATTGGTTGGGTCATATGAGTCAAAAAAGAATGCAAATCTTAAAGGCTAAGGGTATTTTTTCATATTTGAAAGACTTAGATCTTGATTTCTGTGAGCATTGTATCTTTGGAAAGAAAAAGAGAGTGAGATTTATCAAAGTTGGGGAAACTAAGACGGAGCAGAAATTGGAGCTTGTACACTCAGATGTGTGGGGACCAGCTTAGGTAGCTTCTCATTGAGGATCCGAGTATTATGTTACTTTCATTGATGATGCTACAAGAAAGGTCTGGGTTTATTATATTAAATGTAAATTTGATGTTTTTGAGAGTTTTAAAATATGGAAAGCCCTTGTTGAGAATGAATCAAATTCTAAGTTAAAGTGCCTTAGATCTGACAATGGTGGTGAATACTGTAGCAAGGATTTCAATGATTATTTTTAGAGAATGGTATATGTAGAGAAAGAATGGTTCCAAGAACACCACAGGAGAATGGTGTTGCAAAAATAATGAATAGGAAAATAATGGAACGCACTAGAAGTATGAGGATACATTCTTGATTGCTCTTACAGCTTTGGGAAGAAGTAATTGATACAGTAATTTATTTGATTAACCATGGCCCTTCAATTTCACTAGATGAAGGAATACCAGAGGAAGATTGGAACAAAAAAGAGGTAGATATTTCTTTTCTTAAATTTTTTGGTTCAGAATCTTTTATGCATATTGATAGGGAAAATAGAAAAAAATTGGATGAAAAATCCAAGAGATGCACTTTCATTGGTTATGGATCTAGTGATTTTGGTTTCCGTTTTTGGGATTTAGAGAATCCTAAAATTATTAGGAGTTGTGATGTTGAATGGAATGAAAAGAGAATGTACAGGGATCAAATTCTGGTACTCAAGGATGAGAAAATTGAGATGTTTATTGATGAAAATGAACTCTTGGGTTTTAAAGAAACACGTAAAGAAATACACAATAACTATGGTCAGTTAGACCTTGACCAACATCAGTCAGATGAACCACCGATGGTTATAAAGGATCAAAATGGGTATCTGTTAGCAGAATCGACATCGGTTAGATGTGACCGGTGACGGTCACTATCAGAAGTTGATACTAATGTCCAGGAGGTCGAGATTGAGCCTCTGGTACCCCAAACTTGTGTAAGAAGGGAACAAAGGGTAAGTAAACTTCTAGAAAAATTTACACCTTTTGTATTTTTTCTATTATTGATTGATAGTGGTGAACCAGAAAGTTTTAAAGAAGCAATGCAAGATAAGACTCACGTTCCTATATGGGCTCAAGAAAGCTCCAAGGTAAGGAAAAATTAGTGTGCAGGTTTGAAACGATCCTATATGGGCTCAAGAAAGCTCCAAGGTAATGGCACATGAGGTTTGATAGATATATGCATGAGCATGGTTACTTGAGATGTGAATTTGACCATATGTTTTTATTTCAAGAAGCTTGAAAATGTTATCTATATTATTTTGTTACTGTATGTGGATGGTATGCTTATTGTAGGATCTAGTATGCAGGACATTAGTGAGCCTAAGAGAAAGCTAGCTCACACATTTACAATGAAGGATTTAGGAGCTATAAAAATAATCCTTAGCATGCAAATACATAGAGAAAGGGAAAACAATGAAATTTTATTTATCTCAGGAGTATTATATCTACAAGGTGTTAGAAAGGCTTCAACATGTAGAATGCAAAACCTATTAGCACACCTATGGATGGACACTTCAAATTGAGTAAAGATCAATTTCCTTCATCACATGAGGAGTTCAAACATATGACACGAGTGCCATATGATTCAACAGTTGGAAGTCTCATATATGGTATGATTTGTACTAGAACAGACATTTCTCAGGCAGTGGGAATTGTGAGTAGATATATTGCTAATCTATGTAAAGAGCATTGGAAAGGAGTCTAATAGATACTCAGGTATTTGAAAGGGACATCTTGCATGTAGTCATGTCTATGGAGGTTTGGATATTTCATTACGTGGCTATGTTTATTTAGAATATGGTTATAGATCTGGATGGTAGGAGGAGCACTACTGGATATATTTTCACAGTAGGTGGAATGCATAGATAGTTGGATTTCAAGATTTTAGAAGGTTGTGGCTTTTTCTACTACAGAGTTAGAGTATTTTATATGTATAGAGGATAGCAAGGAGATGATATGGATGAGTAGGTTCATGGAAGAGTTGGAAAATGAGATAAATTAATTGTAAACTGTTTAGTGATAGTCACAGTGTGATTCATTTGGCAAAGAACTTAACGTTTCATTCTAGAACAAAACACATTTAGTTGAGGTATCAATTCATACGGAAAGTATTGGAAGATGGACAGTTGAATCTGGAAAATATTCATAAGAGAAAGAACTCTACGGACATGCTAATGAAACCATCAGCAAAGGAGAAGTTGGAGCTAAACTACACTTCTATTGGTCTTCAAGTTTGAGAATTGAAGAGGAAGAAACAAAGCCAAGGAAGGATCCAAGAATGATACTATACAGGTATGTTTCAGTAATTAAACTCCAAAGTGGGAGATTATTCAGTTGTGAAGCTTAATTACTTAATTTTAGAATGTAATTGAGAACTTGTTGGAAAATACAGTAACTAACATTAGTTAGGGTAGACCAACATAAGTCAAGTATGACGAGTATCGGTCAAGAAAGTCAGGAACTGGTAGTAGTTAGGTAGGAACCGACATCAGTTACCTATATGATGAATTTTTAATTAACTCTCAGGAATTTTATATATATATATATATATATATATATATATATATATCTATATTGTTAGCACTAAAATAGATTTATTAATTGTAATTGCACGGCTAAGTGCCCTAAGTCTATAAACGACTATATAAGCATAAAAGCTAGGGTTTAGAAGTATGTATGGATCGTAATTACAAGAGAATTATGTGAGAGAGAATTATTGGAGAAGAATCAAAAATCTTGAAGGAAGAAAGTACTAAACATATGAGAGGTGTGGAATGATTGTAAATATTCATTGTATATCTTTTCAAATCTTTGGATAATAGATTGGCTTGTTTCTTGGTGGATGTAGCCCACAATGGGTGAACCACGTTAAATCTAGTGTTGATTTATGTCTCTTATTTTGTATAATTCTTTTGGTATAATATCCCCTTTTATTTGCATGTATGCTTAGATTTGATATATTATCTGTAGAACTGGTGTGCTAACCCCAACATCCCACATGAGCTAAGAGGCGGGGTGTGTTTTAAGCTTCTTCTCCGAACACTTTAAAGAAATTTTGTCACAAATATGATATGCAACTTCTTATTCTACCAAGTTTTCTGACACATAATATGACAACTGAAAATGACGTGTAAGGAGCCCCTACGATCACGATAATTGTATATTCTAGATAGAAGAAAATGGCTCCTATTTTCCTTATGGAAGAGAGGATGGTATAAGATATTCTTGGTGTCGTTGTTTCATGTAATTGTTGGTAAAGACTAGTTTAAAAATAAGTCCATATATCTTGAATATGCGATTCTTAAGTGATGAGAACACACCTTTGAATATTTCTCATTTACCTTCAAAAGGGATTGAAGGCTACTAGATTTGATAGAAATCAAGATATTCGAGAACACCAAAGACAACATCAAGAAGATAAGAATCTATGGAAAATGATTTCCCTTTGTCGACGAAATCATTTCTTTGTCTCACTAAATTGACATAGAGAACTTTACCTACGAAGGAAATATCTTTCCGTCGCTCAATAATAAAAGAGAGTAATGGGATCCAGGAAACATCCACCTTGTAGATTGACAAATTTCCATATAGCATATTCATGATTTTCATACTAATAAAGACTCCTGGTCAAAACCATTTAATAAGGATATATGATAGATTCGAATCATCCCTATTATCAAATGGGTCACATGACCAACTCTACAAAAAATATTTTGCTCCACTTTAGGCCATACAAAGACTCGAATGTGTTTGAGTTTTACAAGTGGTCCAGATTTGGAAGTTTATAATAAATTTTGTATGTATTTCCAAAAAATAAACATATTCCCTTTTTCCCTGATTTAGAAAATAATGACAAATCCTTGGACTTGGCGTGAAGTAGATAGGAAGTGATCACTTTTGGAAATGGAAGAACCTCTAGTTTAGTGGAAATTAAATAGATACCATATCTTTTATCACCCTTATGTCTTAGAATTTTAGTGCTTTCTCTGCTGGTATACACTTTTCATCTATGACATCAATGTCAACACTTTCATCTTGCACTATGCAGAAAATAGAGCTGAGTAATGTTGAAATTACTCATGTAAGGAAGTTGGATTGAACATGTTATCTCTTATTACTCTATCATCCTTTTTGGAATATAAATAAGCATCTACTACCGAGATTACCCGCTCTCTCGCTATGCTGAAAATTTAAACATGGACACAATTGCTACATACATCATCAACAAAAATATTTACTGAGACAAATATTGTAATTGATATTATGACAACATTAATTTATCCCTTATTATGAATATTAGTAAATCTTAGAAAATAATTTCCAAATAAATGAAATAATTCTTGATCCTAATGGTGGCTAGGGTCAACAATTACTAAATATTTAGAGCTTTGAGGTCACTAGGCATTATTCACAGACTTATTGATAATGTACTGAAAAAAGTGTGGATGTACATGCACCACTGAGGGGTCAAGATATATGTAGTTTTAACCATGGAATTTTGTAGGTATCACTCGAGTAAAATTATGAATTCAATGATCTAAGTCTGTTAATACAAGAACTCTTGTGGCTTTATGACTTACGTAGTTAAGATCCTAGTGATCGCTATGTTCAGGCATGATGAATTATTTAGAGATTCATCGTATTTAGGCTTATTTCAAATCCCAGATGTTATTGCGATGAGAAATAGAATTTTAATCCTTGCACTACCGATGGGTACAAAAAAACCTATTTCTAATCCTAGTGATCACTAAGGTCATCCATAGCATATTTTTTAGAGCTTAACATTTTATAAGAATCATTAATGATCAGCTGCAATGATATAGCTATAGCTTTATGGTCACTAGGAATCATTAACAGGAAAACAACTAATGCATTAACAACAAAAAAATCTTATCGGTCAATAACATCTTCCTTGATAAAATATTTTGAACTTAGCGCCAGCTAAACACCATTCAATGGACATACTATTATTCTACTTGAGAATTTTTTTTATAATACATGTATTCATAAGGGATCAACCATTACTTAGGTCTACTTAGTTTATTTCAAGATCATGAATATGTCTTTTTTTTAGGCATCATTCACAGACTTACAATTAATGGAATGATTGAGGTAGTATTGTACCTGCACCACTGAGTGGTCAAGATATACACATTTTCAACCATGGTGTTTAGTATGCATCACTTTAGTAAAAATATTGATTTAATGACCAAATTTTGTCAATAGAAGCACTCTTAAGGCTTCAAGTCTTACGTAGTTCAGATCCTAGTGGTCGTTAAGTTGATCAACAATGAAATATTTAGAGATTGGCCCTATCTAGGATTATTCACAAGATAACTATTATTAGAATGAGAAAAAAATATACATTATTTGAACTGATTGGGGGCCAATATATACGTAGTGTTGATCTTAGTGTTCGGTAAGTTTAGAAACAACAACCTATTTAGACCTTATTCGTATCTAAGATTATTCCAAAGCACAAAAGGTATTGCAATGAGAAAAAGAACGTCAATCCTTACACTGCTTGCAGGGCTACTAACATAATTATTTCTTATACTAGCTTTTACTAGGGTCAGCCGCAAAAATATTTTTGGGAGCTTAACAGTGTTTAAGAATCATTAAAAAATAAATACATCTTTCTTATCCTTCTCCATTACTACAATCAACCCCAAAGTATATACCTATAGCTTAGTGGTATCTAGGTCTCATTAAAAAGAAAATTATTGATGCATTAACAAGAAAATATATAAATCTTAGTGGTCAATAACATTCACCTAGGAAAACTATTTCGAACTTAGTGTTAGCTAAACACCATTCAATACATGTCTCTTTAATTAATATTAATTGTATAGTTTTCTAGGTCACTAAATATAACAATGAGGAGTCATTTCATATTAAATTTAGTTCTCAGTGGTCTCTAAGGTAATCCAAAACAATATATTTACAATCTTAGCAGTTAGTATGATCAACATCGACAACATATTTTGAACTTAGTGTTCACCAGACATCATTCAATGGACATCTATTATTGAACTGAGAAAATAGTTGCATTACATGTTTTCTTCAGGGGTTACATTGTGCTCAACTCTCATTAGTTTGTTCCACAAATGTTTTTGAGACTAGTGTTATAGTACATACCCTCAAGAGGGATCAATCCTTATGTATATATCATAATATTTACTAAAAGTTATTGAAAGGAATATAAATATTCCACATTTTACTTATAAATTAAATCTCAAAAGTGACGGTGATCTATAATTAAATATTAAATGAATTCTTAAAGGTCATGGTATAATTTTAATAAATATAATGAACACACTCTTTTTAGTATTATTATGAACATACATACTTTGAACCCCATGTATATATCTCCCTTGTCATTAAACATCATTATTTTCCATGATATCATATCTCCCTGTTTCCATATGCTTATTGTCACATTATGAAAGTAATGCCATGAAATATTACAATTTTTAGTGTCTGATATATCATTTACTAATTTAACTAAAACAACCAGAGCCTATAATTTTAGTCTCTAAACACTGTATATGTCTTTTAAGAACTATTAATTCAGTGAAACATTATTAAAAATATTGTTTAGCCTAACTTCTCAAATAGTTGGTTTCATAATTCCCCGATTCACTATTTTTCAAAGAGGAATATACACATACGGAACGCTTTGCATTTTTTCTTTGGAAGTCATGTATATGTTTTTATAAAAATTTATTTCCAACAATTTCCTTATGTAATCAAATAATTACTATAAACAAGTAAACAATAATTTTTGTTACTATTAATATTTCATCTACTGGAAGTTACTATCATTATTTCATTAATACAAATTAAATTTATAAATAAATTTTTATAGAACCCTGCCACTAGCAGTCCAAAAGCCCTAAATGATTAACATCCATTTTCTTCAGCCTTTTTATTAACACCCATTTTGATCACTTCTAGTAATCATTGATGTCCATGTCATATATTTTATGAATAATTTCTCATTAATCTTGCAAAAGAATACCCATAACATTTTTTACATTACTCGGAAGTCCATAATGATGTCAAACCCTATCAATTGAGAAGTTTTCTCCAAATAGCATCAAAGAATACTGGAAGTAAACAAAATAGGGTTTTGTTTAAAATGTTGTTATCTCTCGAAAGTGCACCATGTAGAGAGATGGTTGAATGAGTTCTAACCTTACAAAATAGATCTCTCTCTTTCATAGATACAATGGAAACCACCTTAGGTCTATTGGTATACCTATTGTTGAGGTGAGTCTTCGGTATCAAGGCCGGTTCCTTCTTGATGTATCCTAAACTAATTTTTTGAAGTTTTAAGGGTAAAATAGATGATTATACATTAATTATAAAAATAGGGTGATACACCAAACTTGTTGAGGGATTTTACTGAGTACATGTATAAGTATATGATAATGAATTATGGATGCAAAAACCAATATTTTTCAACATAATATTAAGGAAAAACACTTGATGTATTGAGGAAAAAATTCACAACAATACTAATAAGTATTAACATGCACACTAATATCATGCAAAAAACTCTAAATTTGCAACAGGGTAGGATGACTAACTAGGGAATTTGAAATTCACAAGGATTAATAAGATATACACAAGACTACAAATTTTTGGAAAGGAAAAATATAATTCTCATTCAAAAGGAAAAACTGGAAAATTGCTTTAGCACTCATGTCTCCAAAAAATTCCTCCTTTGTCCTTTGCTAATGCACACAATATATAGCAAAAATTATTCATCCCACCCATCCTAAAAATAGACTAAATTGTGCTCGTCGATGTTTCCAAATTTTTATCAATTATCATAAATAAATAAAGGAATAAAAATAATCATGCTAATACAATGAGGCATTAATAGCTTTGGTTAGAAAAATACAACTCAGTCAAACTTGAAGTTTATTGTTCTATTTTCAATAAAGTTGGGTGAATAATTCTGCTAATAATTAACTTTTCTTAATGAGAAAATGTTCTCCAATGCCTGCAATATCTGTCTTCTAGTGCTTGATGTGACATCTATAATTTTGATCCACTTGCGCCTTGGATGCACATGAAAAATAATTTATCCCTGTGTGAGAGGAAGATAATTGTTTTGATTTAACACTTTACAAAATTCACCCAAAGTGTGGGGACCACCTACAGGCTTTGATGTTGACATTTCCATGCATAATGTTTCTTTTTCTCTTGTGATAGTATGTAAAATTAAACCTTGTGGACATAATGCTATTATTTTCTTTATAGACCTCCCATTGTGGGCACCACATGTGTACATGCAAAGTAGTGCATCCTTTTGATTTCAACTTCTTCATACCTATGATATTTTTGGAAAAATTAAGGTAAAATATTATATCATACTCATTGTTTCTTGGTCTTATCTGCTCCATCATGGGCCCTTCTTTGACCGTGCATATTCATCATCAATAGATCCCCCTCACCTTGATCATGGCATAAATCATATTGCTAGGTTATATTTTGAACATTATTGCACACATGATTTATTTGGACCCTTTCGATTCTGTATGAAATAAGTCTATGGTTTTAGTTTGACTATCTTTGGTCATGACACACATTATAGTGTCAGATTTTTGATAAAGCATAGCACTACTATTGGTTGGAATATAGTTTCAGACCTTTTTATAGGTCAAATGTGAATGATTTGATTATTTGGGGCTTGTCCCCTACCTCATGATGACTCATCCCTTGAACTTTGTCGATGAAAACTTAGCCTAAGTCAAGAATACTTAGGATTTTTTTGGAGTTAGACACATGTGTACTTTGATGATTCTGGTTGAACTTAGAGTTACCGAGTACCATTTATTCTATACTTTCTCATCTATAGAAATTGATCTTCTGAGAATCTAAATTTGTATTGATTGTGGATTTTTTTGACTATGTATTTGATCCTTGGTTGATGATCTCATGTACTGGTTTATCTTGAATCGTTAATCTGTAGCTTGGTGGCTAGTTCTGGTCAGCTCTTTGACCATGGTTAAGTTTCATTAACTCACTTCTTGAGCTCATGTGGTAAAATTAACTTGAACGCTAATGATCATTTCATTTTTCACTTTTTCTCTCTTGGAGAATTCCTATATTTATTTTTGTTCTGCCATTGTTGAGCTTTATCAGCTTCTTGCAACTCTAATTTTTACTCATTTTTGCCCATTATTCTATTTTTTGAGATTGGTTCTGATCCTATAGAGACCTTGTATATCTTCAGCATGAAAAGAAGTTAAGAAGTTATGCCATTTTCTTATCTGTGCAACATATTTTCTAAGGTGTTGGCCATCATTGTTGACTCATTCGAGCTTTGAGCTCACTGTGGGAATGTATATCTTCTCTTCCTCATCTTTGAATGTGATTCTGTGATGAAATTTCTAGCTCTTTCTAGTTACTTTATGATTATGAGTTCTCTTGACCTTGGATGTTTTGATCTCTATGTCACTTTTATGGTAAATATGGGGTGCATTTCTTGAGTATTATATCTTGATATTTCTTTCATTTCTTCACTATTTCTGTGAAATCACGAGTTTAAAACTCATTATGGAAATTTGATATCTTCTTTATCTTTTGTTGTGTCAGAGATTCTAAATGAGTTGGTTGTGGATGTTCATTTCCATTAGTATAGACTTCAAGCTTGATTTCTTGAATACCATGTAATCTTATGAGATTTTATGGTTGTCAGTTTGGAATATCATCGAGCTTAATTTTTGAACATGAAAATTTTCTCAAGCCTAAAACGTAATTGGGAATTCATTTCTCTTTTGATGCTTCTAAAAATGTTTTGAGGATTTCAAAAATATTTTCTTGAAACTAGTGAGTTCGTGTTTTATCTCTCTAATTTATTTGCAAAACTTGAAGAATCTTTTACGGTCTGTGACAAAATAAGCCATTTTTTTAATCTGTATTTGTGTATTTTTCCATTTCATTAATGGGATTTTCATATTCGTATTTCATCTTTTGTGAAATATCCTTGTAAGATTTGAATATCCTTCTCCTTCTCCTTTTGAATATTTCTAAGTATATGCTTCTCCTTTTCAAGGGTTCCTTTAAATTTTGTTTTGTAAACTAGTTTGACATTTCGATGCCACAAAGCTATACTACGATGGCCCTTTTCTTTGTTCTCTGACAACTTCCTATTATGTGATTTCTATATTTATTTAATGAAAAATCCATTTGATATGTAGTCTGATTTATAGCTTGTTGAGATTTGTTGTCATTTGTGTGTTTCCTTTTGTTTCAGATCTGTAAATGGCTTTTTCATTGTCATGGTTTGATGGAAAGATTTTATTATCGTTATCTGTCTGAAAACTTATTCTGACTAAAAAATAATCAAAATCAATATTACTTTTTCAAAAACCTTGAGACTTGAACGTTTTATTAAATTCTTTCATTTTGAAGTTGATGGTTGTAGCATGCTTGTAATGTCTACCTAAATCTTTGTTACTTGTAGCTTCTAAATGCTAAATATAATTCCCATTCCTTGAAATAATGTACTTGCAAATAGTTCCATTTTTTTTGAAATGTTCCTTGATAGTTATCATTTGTAACTTAGAGGATGGTTTAGTTGTTGTTTGACTAATATGATTGCATTGTATAATAATCTTAGTTAACACTAAACTACATTCTACCCCCCTGCATTTGAGATTATTTTAGAAAAGTGACTTCCAAACTTCCTCAAATCTGGAATAGTGAACACACAATCATAGTTATCCTTTTGATCTTATAAGATTATGTTATTACTTGTATGATGATTCTAATAAAATGCAAACTGAAAGTCATAAATAATCATTTACTGCAATTGTATAGATGTTCTTTTAATTGTTGATCATGTTTTCTTTCTGTGAATAAAACTCACTGCTTTCTAAAATTGGTTTTAGTATTCAAATTTGTCCTCCATTTCAAGCCAAGCAACAACATAGATTAGACATGGAGCTTAGAGACAAATAGATCATAGTGTGTTTCACTTTTTAGCCAGGGATGAGATCTAACTCACCCTTTGTAACTCATATTTGTGGAGAGATGAATAACAAATTGTAAAGAGGATTTGACCTGTCCTCACTACTTCAGGTTGTTGCCTCTTTAACCAGGGTGACAGGAACCTTAGTGTAACCTTTGTTTGATGAAGGAGATGGAGATATACTTCTTTTGCACAAAATTTATGAAGAAAATCGTGGAAAAATATGGTCAATACTCCATAATTTAACTCTTAATAGTTGTCAACTTCAAAAATATGGAGATAATTTCAACACAAGGGTAAGGTTACTGAAGACATTAAGAAATCTTGATTGTTCTGCATATTTTAGTAAGTAGATTTTGTTCCTTTGTTGATACACAGGGAAAAAATGGGTAGTTTAGGGTGGATTCATGGTTTTTGAATAATTTTTGTCAGAGATGAAGTAGGATAAAGTTGATTATACTATATATTCAGAAGGGACTTCATAATAATGAACAACTCAACTACAATAGAATATCTTCAGAATAGCCAAGATGTTCCTTTAACTAGAAGGTGTGCTTCAATGGAGGCCAAAATCAACACTATTTTCACATAATCTTTGAGACTCTAACACGAAGGATTGAATTGAAAGACTTAATTAAACACTAAAGTCTATGATTGATCACACCTAAGGTACACCCGAAGACTTATAGAAAATATTTATCCACAAATGAAAGTGAATTGATTTTAAATTTGTTTATCTCATCCAAGATGAAGGCTCTTCTTGAAATGAAATCGCAAATACGATTAAAATGTCATACAGATGAGATACATATATAATTTAACAAATATTTCAATGTAAGATTGCAATAGGAATGAAATAGAACTATTTGCATACATTCTGAAACAAAGAAGAAAAAAATTTCTAGAGATTGGACACAAATTTATTTCAAAATTGTTTAAATTTTTCAACAGGGGAAAGATTCCAGAGCAATCTCAGTGCTTTTCGATGGCTATACAACTGCAACCAACTTAACATGATAGAAAATATAACACAAAATAAAATAACAGGTTATCTTGGATTGGTCTTTTAGGAAGACGAATTTCTAAATTTTTCTCTTAAGAATTCAACCTTAGATCCTTTGCAAGAGTCTACTAATTGTATTTATACATTTTACTCACTCAATTTTCCCCTCAAAGGAGAAGAATATTCAAGGGAGATTTGCTTGTTACCAATTTTTTTTAGACAATTACATTTAACAAATTCAGATCTGAAAGCTTCTAAGTGGACCAATTGTGAACTGATCACATCTATTAGGCCCTTGACAAATGACTCAGGATGCCATGCCACAACTTTCTTGAAATCCTTCTAATCATTTTGATTCTATGATGTGAGAAATACTCCTTTTAATCATTTTTCATAGACTCTACACCACTAGATATGATAGGTAATCCTTTTCACTCTCAAGGCAACACCTTTTTCATCTTTTACACCTGCACTTTCATGACTTAATCCTTTTTCCCTCTCTTTCCTATGTAAAATTCTACTCCACATCCATCTCCTTTAATAATTCATGTTTTTGTAAGTTACTAAGCTATTCCAACTTCAAAACATCGACCTTAACAATCCTTAGACTCACAAATTAAGTTCCGAATCCATCAAATGGCACTTTACAGATAGAGATGACGAATAATTTCATAAAAGAAAAATGAAAAATAGTGTGCATTCATGTCATCGACCAGAAGTCGTGGAATCAAAAATGGCAGAAAAACAGACGCAATACACATCAGCCATTGATTCTTCCCCTTTTCCACTTTATATCATAGTCGTCCATGTGTTTCCTTGGTGTAAGATGCAAAGGAGAAGCATAGAGGAAAATCCCAAACAAGCACGGGCCTTCCACATGCCCATGGCCCAAGAAAAACACCTTTTGGCCTTTGAAAAGTATCAGTGTAAAAAAGGAGCCAGAAGAAGCCTCCATGTGTCTCAATGGCACATTTTGAGATGGTCCCCAAAAGTATAGACCCCAAACAAGCACAAGATTAACACGTGTCTCAATCTGCCATATTTTGTTAAAAAAGTTGAAGGTTCAGTAGAAGGTGCCATGTGTCTAGGATCCAATTGTCCTCCTAGCAATTATTCAAAATAAAACTTAGGGGCTCGTCCCCAACTAGGCATGGTCCCTCCACATGTCCCAGGCATTTCAAAATTTCTTTGAAAATTTTAATTAAAAAGTAGAGCCGACAGAAGTCTCCACATGTCTCCCTATCGCAATTGTTAAGGTGGGACCATGAGGTTGATCCTCAAATGAGTGTTAACCCTCCACATGTGCATGGTTTTCCAAAACTTTACTGACCTCATGAAAATTTTGTCTAATTCTAGGCAAGGTAGCGGAAACTTCCACGTGTCTCCCACGCGCAACTCCAAGGACAAGCCAAAATGTGAATTTTCAAATGAGCATCATCCCTCCACGTGGAAAATTTTTGGGTTGAAGTTAGCCTTAGAGTTTTTAAAGTGACCCATTGAGTCCCATCTAACCAGAAAGGGCCACGTTTCCATTGATATTGAGAAGTAAATTTGACCAAGAAAAATACACCCATCAAACCTTAAAATGCAGGAAAATCACCATTTGAGCTCGGAAATGAACCTTTCTTCAAGGAAAAAGAATTTGGAAATGTTATAAGGCTCAAATGTGATCCTCCAAGCTGGATCCAATCACATTTTCACTAATATTTGGGACAAAAATGACAGGGACAACAAAACATGACCGTGGAAAATGAAAGGAAAGAAAAAACTTGTGTTTTACACCCAAGTTACAGACTCTTTCATATGGACAGAGGAACAAAAATCAAATTCTATAATTTTGAGTGATCCTTGACCAAGGAAGGGAATAATCATGGCAACCAAATGGAGGAAAAAAAATTCATGCATCAATAAGGGGAGATAGAAAACACAATAGATCCCACAAACTGAAGACTTTCAATGAAAAATGGGGTGAGACTAATTTGAGCACCAACATCAGCTCCAACTCAGGGATGGGAACTTCCTATGAGTTCCATAAGAACAAATAATATACCAAGTGCCATAAATAGACCATTAGGAAACAAAATCAAAGAATAATCTTGCAGAGAAGAGAAACCATAATGATCGTCCAAAAAATGAACTGAGAAACCATCAAAACCAGGTCACCAAGGACGAGAATGAACAAAAACATAGAAGCAAAATGAAAAGAAAGAACTATACACTATAGAATGGAGTATAACTTGATTATGAGAAATCAATCAAGGAAATGTTTCTAATGGTTTCCATTAACAGGAAATTGAAGCAGTTCCCCATCTAAGTCTTTTAGGAAGAAGGTATTTTCACCAATTCGAATATCAATTGAATAAGGGCCCATAAACATTGAATCAAATTTACCATGCTTTCCCTTATCTTCATGCCTCCTATCCCATAAAACCACAAAATCCCCAATACTGAAAGCTCTGGGAGTCACCTTCTTATCAAATAAATTCTTCAAATTTTCTTTGAACTTCACATGACGTTGATGGGATGCCCTTATTTTTTCATCTAACTTGATAATCTGATTGATTTGAGCATCATATGGACTAACTTCTTGATATTTAATTTTTTGAACAAACTAAAAAGAAGAAAATTGAAAATGAGGGAGAACTAAATCTTGATTTCTATATACCAACTCAAATGGTCTCTTATAAGTATCTCTTTTGACAGTGATTATGTTATCCCAAACAACAAACTTCAGTTTCTCACCCCACTTCCTTTTGTTCATCATCTTCTAATGATCTTTAACAAGTTTTTATTGTTGGACTTAGCTTTTCCATATCCTTGGGGATTGTAGTTAGAACAATATGCCAAGTTGATTCCATACTCTTTGCACATTGCCTCCAAATCTACATATGATTTGATTTAGTAGGAAGTCCATGATAACTTAGTGTGTTGCCTTCTTGGTTGGGATTACTTCCACCCACTTAGTGAAATAATCCATGGATAAAAGAATCCATTTATGACCAACACTGGAAGCATTAGAAATTTCCGCAGTGAAATCCATTCCCCATTGTCTGAATGGGGATTAAACTGACACAGGATGCAAAGGAAGGGAGCATGAATCTTTCATTCTTCTAGAAAAATGTTGGCAACTTTCACATTTCCTAACCAATAGAGTTGTATCTTTGAAGAGAGTTGGAAACCAATAACCATCCCTCAAGATTTTATGTGCTATAAATCATCTAGCAAAATGGCCCCCACAAACTCCTCCATGGAGATCAGCAATTATTTTTGGGGCCTCATCTCCAGTAATTCATCTCAATAGAACTCCCTAGGGGTTCTTCCAAGCTAACCTAAAATCAGTAATGACATATTTTTGAGAGGCTAACTTAAGAGCTCTTTTCTGATTTTTACTCAAATATTCAAGGCAACATAAATGTCTGAGATAAAAGATTATATCCTTGTACCATTCATAACTTCTAAATTTTCAAGTACACACACCCTTTCTCCTTCTACTTCATTCACCTAAATATTTTTCAAGTTGCTCTCAGCCATAAGCTTAGCTGAGCCTAAACCTCTTACCAATTTCATGGTTTGGATATCCATGTCATACTCCTACAACTTATTCACCCATCTTCATCTTTTTCTTGAGAAATCCATCTCTGATAATATGTATTTCACCATGATGTAGGGAACATAATCAACAAATTTAGAGCTCAAGATGTAGGGTCTAAAACACTTTGTTGGTTTCACCATGGAAAATGCCTGCTTCTCCATGATGGTGTACTTCAACTCATCTCCGTGCAATGCCTTACTGAAAATGGCAATTGGTCTCTCAGCCCTTTCATCATCCTTCTGCAATAAGAAATATGTGATGGTGTTTTCTGAAGCAAAAGAAAAAAATTGAAAAGGATTTTTGTAATTTGGAGCTGCCAAAATAGGGCCATGCTTTAATGCTTCCTTGATCCCATTGAAAGCTTGACTAGAAGCTTCTTCCCATGTGATAACTTGGTCCTTTTTCACCATGCTAAAAATGGGGATGGTGAGCTTAGCAAATTTAGACACAAATATTCTGATAAAGTTTATTTTTCCAAAGAAGGATTGAACTCCCTTCTTAATTCTTGGAATTGGAACCTTGCTGATGGCTTCCACTCTCTTAGGATTAATCATGACCCATTCCTTTGATACAATGTGACAAAGGAACTTCACCTTTTGCACTCCAAAGTGACACTTCTTGGGATTAAATGATATGCGTTATTCTCTCCAAGTGTTGCAAGTGATCATTTATTTTTTTGGAAAACACAGTTACATCATCTTGATTAACAACAATAAAGTCATTATTATAACCAGAAAATGCTACATCCATTTCCCTTTGGAAAGTTTCTCCAACATTCATTAAACCAAAAGGCATCCTAACATACACATAAGTTCCCCAAGGAGTGGTAAAGTAAGTCTTTATCCTTTCTGAATCCTTCTCAACAACTTGATTATAGCCAGAGAAATCATCTAGAGTAGACAACAATTCAAAACTAGTTACCAATTGTAGTATATTCTTCATGTTTGGAAGAGGGTAATTATCTTTCAATTATGCTTTATTCAGGTTCCTGAAGTCTACGCATAGCCTTATATCACCATTCTCTTTCCTGACAGGCACTAGGTTTGCAACCCAAGGTGAGTACCTTGTGGGCTGAATGATCCCTCCATCCCTCAATTTCTTCGGTTCTTCTTGCATCTTCAAAGAAAGGAGCGGATTGATGGACCTCTACTTTTTCTTGAAAGGCTTGACATTAGATTTAAGAGGAATCTCATGTTGGAACAAATCTTCCCTCTATGCCTTCAACTCAGAGTAAGAACAAGCTAGGCAGTCTTGATATTTCCTCAGCAATTGGACATAGGATTGATTTTATTCCTTGTTGAGATTGCTTACTAACTAGATTTTATGTGGTTTTTCCTTTCTTCTCAAGTCGTGCTCTTCCACATCTCTTGAAACTGACATACTTATTTTAATAATGCAATCAACATTATCATAGTTTGATTCAAGCTCCACCAAACCTCTAGGAACCGTGTTTGTCTTTAGCTAGATGATGTCTTTGCCAAACAAAGTTTCCTTTCCTTTAGCAACACACGCCATTGGTTCCCAATCTATTTTTTGGTCAGAAAACTCATCTTGGTTCTATGAAAACTGTTTCACCTGGGCGTCATCATCAAACACTTTCCAATTTTTAACGTTATCAGGGACATATGGCCATGTTAGTAATTCAACACCATACTCACAAAATGGAGACACTATACAATTCCAAAATTTGTATCCTAGAACTACTAGCTTGTCTGTAATAGCATTAAAATTTCTATCATGGTACATAATATTAAAATATTTAAACATTTCAATCAAATCCCATAATGCATGCTTTTATTGTTTCATTCTTTGATTTTTAGTAACATACAATTTTCAAATTTTCTTGAAAATTAGTTCTGAATCCCATTTGACAATGATATCATTTATACCATATTTCTATACAATTCTCAATCCTATTAACAATGCTTCATATTCAACAATTTTGTTAGTGCATTCAAAGTTATGTTTGATAGAAAATACAAACTCTTCTTGGCTTGGAGAAATCAGAACAATGCCACAACCATTTCCAAACCTATAACAAGCTCCATCAAATAACAAGGTCCAAGGTAAACCAACTTGTTCAAGACATTTACAGTGATCAATCGTGTGCTCCTTGCCATTAGAATACCCCAAAAATTTATCTACATCTACATTCACATACAACACTTCATAAGAAGGATTATTTGGATCTTCAATGAGATGCAAAATCTTCTTCTCTCCATACAACTTTACAAGGCTGCCTTCAATTGGAATGGTGGAAAAATACATATCCATTTCAACACTTCCACCAAAACTTTCAGCCCACTTTCTTAATAACAGCATGCCCCATTTTCTTGGGCAATCAACAATGACAACATCAAGTTTCAATTTCATACCGGGATAAGCTACAAGTTGTACTACTAAATCTTTTACACATCCTACAACAAGCACCTCTCTAGAATCCATTACAGTACACTTGCCATAAGCTATTGTCACTTTAATATTCAAATCATTTATGACTTCTAGAGGCATAACATTGCATGATGCTCAGGAGTCAAACATACAATTGTGCTGTAGTCTGTCCTTAATAACCACTTTTGTAAAAAATCAATCAACATTTAACTGAGACTCAACTAAAGATGTCCCCAAGTAGACTTCAAGTGATTCACATATCTCCTCTAATGCTGGTGGTTTTTCTAGGTCTGCAATGGTTGGAGGAGGAGTATTTACATTATTTATATTTATGCCTTGGGAACTCCTATCTTCCTCCAATCCCAAATAATCAAAATCCCTCTTCTTGTGCTCAAGAATCCTAAGCAGGTCCATAATTGGGACAAAAATCTTGATCTGAATCAAGACTTGGGCAATGTCATAGGGAATTTATTTACACAAAGCAACATTTGGAGAAAGATTGACAAACTCATCAAATGTCACAAGATTTTTCACATGTTGGGCATGTGTGGGAACACCATTTCTACTTGAGACAAAAAGGCCTTTGCCATATGCATCTCTCTTTGGATCCTCTTTTGGGATATTGGTGAGAATTGGTGTCTTTGGTTTGGCTTAAGGCCCTACCCCTTTGACAGCTTTACTTCTTGTGTTATACTTCTTTTCTTGGGAAAAAACAACATTCATTAATAGTTGTCTATCCTCTTCTGATGGGATTCCTCCATTGTACTTCTTAATCATTAGAGCTCTTAGGTACTCAAAATCATTATTAGGAAGTTAAAATGCTTGTACCATATCTATTTCTAAAGCATGAGAGGAAGGAAGAAGAGGTACCTGGTGAATGCAGTCCCAAATACATGCAATAGTTCTTTCACTTATTACCTCAGTTGAAGTTGATCCTTGCTGTGAACTTGTAGAGCAGTACACCATGCATGCATCATCATCAATGTTATCATCATCATCATTTTATTCAACTTCCTTATCTATTTCACATGATGGGTGGGGTAAGAATCATTTGGCACACCAATCCATTTAATTTGTCTCTTCAACAACAACTCTAGCATTTAAAGGATCAAGCACTACTCTATTTTCCCTACCTTGGGGTTATCTATCTTTCATGGGTCCTTTATCTCTGTCATCAAACCTCTGATCATTTCTAGGATGATTTGCAAGTCTGTCTTGTCTTTGTTTCCTGTGCTAACCCTAAGAACCTTTTCCAATTACTTTGTCTACACTATCTAGCTTGTAAGATATTTCTTTGACATCCCCAACCAAAGTCCTTACAACTTACTCAAGATCCACAACCTTATTTGATTGAGGATTCTAAAGGTTGATTAGTTTAACATCCTCCCTCTTTAGAGGTTTTCCAACTACTTTAATGTTGTTCTCAATTTGCAAATCCATGGTAAAGGAATGCCTTAAAGTCTGAGGGTTCTTATCCCTCAAATAGTAATCAACTTTCTTATCAAATGCATCTTAATACCTATCATACATGATTCATCACATGACCTCAAATTAACATGTAGTCTTCTCAATGTTTTGTTAAATCTTGTATTGAAATCATGCAATGATTCATTAGGATTATTTTTTATATTTTCAAACTCTGAAAAAAGAAACTTAGGGTCTGTTTTATCACTATACTGCATTCTAAAAGCATTCGTCATCTCCTTCCAGGAGTTAATAGAATTATCTAGCATAGATTTATACCATTCCCTAGCATCTTCTTCTAGAGTATGGCTAAATAATTTAATGTATACATCCTCAAACTCTATTTCAAAGTATTATATCATATTGACAAAGAGTTTTAAGTGATATTCACTAGTTATTGCATTATTTCCTTCAAACTTAGGCAATCTATTTCTTACATCTTGTGGCATAGAATTTGGATAGCCAACCATACCTCTAAAATTGATGGGTCCAAAAGTATTAACAACAAATGGAGGTCTGGGTGGAGGCCGAGCCATATTATTTTGTGGAGGTGACCTTAGAGGATATTTAAAATGACAAGGATTGATAGGTTTGTGTGGTACAAGGATGCAATTTTCAAAATGACTACCCTCTAAAGGCTCTGTTTCTTGGAAAACTCTATTAGATTTGGAAAATACCGGGGTAGATTGAGAGGAAAATGTTTCAAATACAAAAGAAGGACCGTCACCAAATGGAGAATCTAGCTCAACAAAGAGACTACCAGATTCTGAAGCACTCTAGGAAGTACTGAAATCTTTAATCAAAGGCTGATCAGTTTCAACAATGGAGATCTATTTTCTTTATGCTTGATCTCCAATAGCTTTCAAAATTATTCTTCCTTCTAAATTAGACTTTCCTAGCTCTTAAAACAACCTTCTACTAGGGTCCTTTGCGAAGAAAGATATTCTTTCTTCTAGATTTGTAGATATTAATGACAAATCTTACTTTTTATATGTTAAGACACTAGTATTTATAAATAATTTAAATAGCACAAAGTCACCACTAAGGATTTTCACCTTAGTTTATGCAAATGCACTATGAATGACCAATAAAATGTCTGTCAATACTAGATTCATGCAAATCTTACAAGATCTGCTCTTCTTTTATTGAAATTTATGTATGATGATACAAATCTTAGTGCAATAACTATATAAGCTAGAAATATTGCACTCAGAATTCACAACTTTGAATAATTCTTATAGATCTGAGTGAATAATAATATTTCAACAATTTATTTGTACTTTAAAATCTATAAAAATAATTACTAGGGTCTGTATGTGTACACATGTGTTCAAATAGTCCCCAAAAATGGTGACACTGGTGTTGTTGATTGGCCAAATGGATGTGAACTTGAAACAAATCAAAAAATCATCCTCGGCAACTTAAATCAGTCCCTGACAATGCAAATCAGTCCCTGGTAATGGCGCCACTAGTGTTGGTATCCAAATTTTTCCTCCCTTTCGAGTCGAGAAACAACATAAATTAGACATGGAGCTTAGAGACAGATAGATCATAGTTTGTGTCGTTTTGTAGCTGGGGATGAGATCTAACTGGCCCTTTGTTACTCAGATTTGTGGAGACATGGATAATACCTTTAAGAGGATTTGACCTGTCTTCACTCCTTTAGGTCATGCCTTTTCAATCAGGGTGAGAGGACCCTTAGTGTAACCTCTATTTGATGAATTTAATAGAGGTTTCCTTCTGTTGCACAAATTTTATGAAGAAAACTTTGGGAAAATATGGCCGATACTCCATAATTTAACTCTTAAGATTTTTCACTTCTAAAAGATGGAGATACTTTCAACATAAGGCTAAGGTTACTGAAGACATTAAGAAATCTTGATTATTCTACATATTTTAGTAAGTAGATTTTGTTCCTTTTTTGATACACAAGGCAAACATGGGTAGTTCAGTGTGGATTCATGGTTTTTGAATAATTTTGCTAGGAGATGAAGTAGGATAAAGTTGATTATACTAGATCTTCAAAGGGACTTCACAACAATGAACAACTCAACGACAGAAAGCTTTAGAACAGTTAAGCTATTCCTTCAACCAGAAGGTGTGCTTCAATGGAGGCCCTAATCAGCACATTTTCACATAATCTTTGAGACTCTAACATGAAGGCTGGAAATGAAATACTCAATTAAACACCAAAGACTTTGATCAATCACGCCTAAGGTACACCCGAAGACTTATAGACAATATTTATCAATAAATGAAAGTGAATTGATTATAAATTTATTTATCCCATCCAAGATGAAGGCTCTTATTGAAATGAAATCACAAATACCATTAAAATGTCACACAGATGAGATCCTATATGATTTCACAAGGATTTCAATGTAAGATTGCAATAGGAAAGAAATAAACTAGTTGCAGACATTCTGAAATGAAGCAGAAACAAATTGATAGAGATTGGACACAAATTAATTTCAAATTTTCTTAGATTCATCAGTAGGGAAAATATTCTAGAGCAATCTCAGTTCTCGTCAATGGCTATACATCTGCAACTAAATTGACATGGTAGAAAATCTAACACAGAAGAAAATAACAGGTTATCTCAGCTTGGTCTCTCAGAAAGATGAATTTCTCAACTTTTCTTTTAAGAATTCCACCTGCAACCCTTTGCAAGAGTCTTCTCATTGTATTTATGCATTTTACTTACTCAAATTTCCCCTCAAAAGAGAAGAATATTCAAGGGAACTTTAATTGTTATCAATTTGTTTCAGAAAGTGACGTTTAGCAAATTCAGATCCAAAAACTACCAGGTGGATCAATTTTTGTCTGATCATGTTTCTTGGGACCTCAACTAATGATTAGGATGTCATGCCACAACTTTTTGGTAATCCTTCTAATCATTCTGATTCTGCCATGTGAGAAATCCCCTTTTTAATCATTTTCCAGAGACTCTGCACAGATGGATATGCCAGGTAATGCTTTTCACTCTCGAGGAAACACCTTTTTCATCTTTTATGCTTGAACTTTCATCATTTCATCCTTTTTCCATCTCTTTCCTCTATAATTCTGCCCCACATCCATCTCTTCTGGTAATTCCCATTTTTACAAGTTACTGAGCAATTCCAACTTCAAAATATCAACCTTAACAATCCTTGGACTCAAAAATTAAGTTTTGAATCCATCAAATGGCACTTTACATACAAAGACAACAAGGAATTTCATCAAAGAACAATGAAAAATAGTGTGTATTCATATCTCCATGAGTCTTGGAGAAAAAAAGGTGGAAAAACAGACGCAATACACAACAAACATTTATTCTACCCCTTTTCCACTTTATATCATATCCGTCCATGTGTTTCCTTGGCACAATTATGAAGGAGAAGCACAAAGGAAAGTCCTAAACAAACGTGGGCCTTCCACTTGCCCTGGGCCCGAGAAAAATGACTTTTGGCCTTTGAAAAGTCTCCATTAAAAGAGGAGCCAGCAGAAGCCTCCACGTGTCTCAATGGAAAATTTTGAGATGGTCCCCAAAAGTATAGACCCAAATCAAGCATTGGCTCAACACGTGTCTCAGTATAACAGAATTTTTTTAAAATGTTGAAGGTTCAGTGGAAGGCGCCATGTGTTTAGGGTCTAAAATATTTTTCATTGGCCATTGAAAAGTCCAAGCAAAGGGAATAGTGAGCGGAAGCCTCAAAGTGTCCTCCTAGCACTTCTTCAAAATAAAACTTAGGGTCTATTCCCCAAATAGGTGTGGTCCCTCCACGTGTCCCATGCCTTTCAAAATTTATTTGAAAATTTTAGGTACAAAATAGAGCCGACGGAAGCCTCCACATGTCTCCCTATCACAATTGTGAAGGTGGGACCTTGAGGTGGATACTCAAATGACTGTCAGCCCTCCACGTGTGCATGGTCTACCAAAAAAGTACCGGTCTCATGAATTTTTTTCTAATTTTGGGTAAGGAAGTGGAAACCTCCACATGTCTCCCTGACACAACTCCAATGCCAAACCAAAAGGTGAATTTTCAAATAAGTGTCATTCCTCCACGTGGACATGTTTTTGGTTGAAGTGAGCCTTAGAGTTTTTAAAGTTCCCTTCTTAGCCACATCCAATCATAAAGGGCCACGTTTCCATTGATTCTGAGAAGTAAATTTGACCAGGAAAAATACACTTGTCAAATCGTAAAATGTAGGAAAATCACCATTTGATCCTGGAAATGAATCTTTCTTCAAGGATAGAGAATTTGGAAATGTTATAAGGCTCGAATGTGATCCTCTAAGTTGCATCCAATCATTTTTTCACAAATATTTGGGACAAAAATGACAGGGACAACAAAATGTGACTATGTAAAATGGAAGGAAAGGAAAAAGTTGAGTTTTACACCCAAGTTACATACTCTTTCATATGGATAGAGGAATGAAAAACAAATTCTTGACTTTTAAGTGATCCTCGACCAAGGAATGGACTGATCATAGAAACCAAATGGAGGGAAAAAATTTCATGCATCAATACGGGGAGATACAAAACACAACTAGGCCCACAAACTGAAGAATTTCAATGAAAAATGGGGTGAGACTAATTTGAGAACCAAGAATTGGAGTTTGAGAAATAATGTTTGTTTTACTGCAATCTTATCTTCATTTTGAGATTTGAAACATTTACCATCTTAAGCTTATATTTTTTCTTTTTCTATTTAATTGCATTGTATATACTCCATATCATCATCCTTCTCTTATGTTGTTGCACTGAGCATATGTTGAGAATTTGTCTTTATGAGTTGCAAATACTTATTTCTGCTAATTCACCTTGATTACATGATCATTCTAATGTTATAGAAGAATTGGAATCTATAGATGTGGATGAAGTTACTTGATTTATTCTATACTTGTCATTCACCTTATAGAAGTTACTAGAAGTGGCGACCTTGATCCACAACTTTAATTTTGTATAAGCTCTATCTTTATTTCTTCATTTTCTTCTATAACCTTTTCTTGACAATGTAAGTCATTGATGTTTCTGTACTTGTGCTTATCTATTGAAATTATTATTATACTTTCTCTTGATTCAACTGTAATATAATATGCACATTCATGTACCTTGTGTTTTCTATAGCTGACATCAATCTGCTTCTTTTTTAGAGCTCTTTTCCATGTTCATACAGCTTGTTTGTTTATAATCCATTTCTAAGTTGATATCTAATCATTACTTGAGCATTTCTAAATATTTCTTGATGAAATTTGGAAAATAATACCTAGAAATGTGAATTTGGTCCTTTCTTTCTCAGTTGTATTCAATTAAGATGTAACACTTCTTTTCTTTGAGTTGGTAACTGTATCCTTCAACTATTAAATCACGACTTGTTGTTGGAAGCTGAATTTTCGTAACTGTTATCTTTGACCCTACCATACATTATATGATTTCTACATTACTATTTGATTTATCTACAACTTTCAAGCATATATTAGTTTGAAATAACATGATCGAAAGATTTAAAATTTTCATTTTACATGGCGAAGCCCTGTCAAATTTTTCTCAGATTTCCATTTCCATTCTATTTCAGTTGTAATATTGTCTCATTTCAGTTAACTTCACCCTTTAGTTTGGAAAAAAATAAATGTACTTTTCTGATTCAAGTTACATAAGGTATCACTTCTTTCTTCTTACCTATATTTTCACATTCAGATAAACTAGTTTAAAAAACATTAGTCTTTTTGGCCTCTCTTTTATTCCATATTTTTTCTCTTACTTCTCTCTCCTTATTTATGAGTGAATAAGTCATGTATGCTACTACAAAATAATGTTTTTATCAGTTGTGCCTTTGATCCTTATGTAATTTATACCTCCCGATGTTAGGAGATCCACTTGCACGAATCTAGATAGTATAGGAATATAGATCAACCCTGAGCTCAAAATTGATAATCCTTCATTTTCTTGTTTTTAGGTATAGTGCAATTTTCTAAGAAGTGAGGATGAAGATGGAGCAATCTAGAGCTAGAAATGCATCAATTGAAATGAAAGAAACCCAAGGAAATGATGGGTTCTTTCATACTCCTTTAATTTATTTTTCATGCATATGTAACTCTTACTTCAGTAGTTGTAATATACTTTTGAGTTACATCCCATGACTTGTGTGGGAACATTTGAAATTCCTTATGAGTAAAAGATTAAATTCTAAAACTGAATTTCATATTTCTTTCTACATTTTAGCTTTGTATATGGATTGTATAATGAATTAAACAACTCAATAACATAATTGAAGGTATTTAATCATGAAGGAAAGAACTTTAAAATACCTGTAACTTTAGCAATGAACCTTGACTGATATAATATGTAACTATGATTGTTGTTCCCAAACTTAACACTTCATCTATTCTATATTTTCATTCTTCATCAAGTTTACACATTTTTCCTTCAGGGCTTTATGTTCTTTTGCTGAACATAATCATGAAATTGTAGACTACGTGATCTGTTACATTTTGTAATAGCACACATAGTTGTAGACTTCATGTAATCATTAATTAATCCAATAGAAAAAATATTGAACTAAAAGAATCTCCCCTATCTTAGGTTCATTTCACTAATTCCATCCATCATAACAAATTTTTGAGTTGCCCGTCAAAATGTTGTTAAGAGATTTCAATGCATCTCAAATTTCAGACATGAATTTGAAAAAAAAATACTCATATCAGATCTAGATTTAAATCTAATAAAACAGAGGGATTTGCAAAGTTATGGGTGTTTGTTGTCTAATATCTAAAAAATATCCATTTCTCCACAGCCAATATTTCACAATGCAGTGAGGAAAAAATTTGTAAAAAATAATTTAAAGAGAAAGATAAGGTATGCATTATAGTGACTAAATGAATAATGTTTTAAAATTTTAATTCACATATACTTCTTACCTTACCATTATTCTTCTGTATATTCATGTTTCAGGTATAGGCCTTATTAATGCATATGTTTATTTTATACAATTTAACTATATTCAACATGGCTAACAAATCATAACTATTCAACCTTTTTTATTTTATTGTATTGTTGGGTAGATGAGATTTGAAAAAACATAAAAAAATTTATTATTAAATCATTTTATAACTGCAAAATTATAATTATTTGTTTTTAATTTATTATTAAATCATTTTATAATTGAAAAATAAAATTGTGGTTTTGATAATAAAATCTCCATCTATAAATTCTCCACAATTTATTGTGAATGAAGAGTTTAAAATAGTGAATCCAATTTTGTGGACTCCACCCACAATTTTATTGTGGAAACACAAAAATGTGACAAAACACGTGACAATTCCACAATACCAAAGTTGTTGTACTTTCACATTTTTTTTATGAAACTACAACAATTATGGTATTGTGGAATTGTCATATGTTTTATCACATTTTTGTGTTTTCACAATAAAATTGTGGGTGGAGTCCACAAGATAGGATTCACAATTTGAAACTTTCCATCCAAAATAAATTGTGGAGAATTTGTGATACACAACCCATAGTCTTGTAGTGAATCTTCACAAATTTAAGTGTCCTTGAAATATACTAATAAGTGACAATCTATAATTTCATCGAATTGAAACTTCTAACCACCACTTTCTTTGGTGCACAAATTACAAAATACACGTGTTTGCATTAATTTTCTTTATATTTAATGGTTAATTAAGGGCTATAAAATGGTGCACATATTTTGAATATGGCATGAACTTTACTTTGTTCGGTTAACGGTCACTTAATATTATGGGAACAAAAATCTTTATCATATATGCCACACACAAAAATTAGTAATATTAACAACAATATCATCAAAATAACAACATGCTCATTGTGAATATTATCATCTTTAAATTACATAGTGAGTATATAACTATTCAATACGTTGACTATGCTACTAATGACATGTGGATCAATTGTTGTCTCACATATTGAATTATCATATTTCGAATATTGCACAAACTTTACATTGTTTGATTTAATGCCACATGCAAATATTAACCATATATTCCACACATGAATATTATCAAAATTATCAACATTATGGACAAAGGAACACCATGCTCATTGACATTATTATAGTCTGAAAATTAAATAGAGAGTATTTAAGTATTCCATACTTTGACTATACTACGAATGATATGTGGTCCAATTGATGTCTTGGATATGGAATTATCATATTGTCCTAAAGAAAAATATACATGTCTAACGAAATCACTTTAAAATTATTTTGTTATAAAATTAATATCTTGGGATGTGTGTGTCAATGATCTTGGTTGCACCCATGATGTTGATCATTGGAATTGTTCTTAAATAATAAGAAACAATGTAAAATAGAGAAGTATTAGCTAAATCCAATGCCCAATATTTATTCTTACACAATGTATACCATATTTTATAATGGAACGAATGATGCAATACTAAATTACTATGGTTGTAAAAACTATAATTTACCTGGGTAAAAAGTCTTACAACTTGAAATTATACATCCAATATTTTCTACATTACCTTTATCTCTTGTTCGATTCTTCCATGCTCAAGTTGAAGCCTTCCCTGCTCCATTTCTTTTAAATTCTGACTAAATAGATGCATGATATTTTTTATTACCTCTTTCAAATCTCCATAAGAGTTTGTTTTTCTCTTCACACATTTTCTCTTAATTCCATTTTTATTCAAAGGGGTTTCTTCCTTTGCTCCTCCTAAATTTTCAATGTTGATAGAAGGGATTTCTTATTTCCTTCTCATGTCTTTTCCAAAGTTAGAAGTGGTTGTATTAACCCTCTCTTTTCAATTTAAACCAATAACCTTGTGTGTTATTTGTGTATTTTGTTCCATATCTTCATAGAAAGTACATGTTGAGTTCTTTGCCAATGTTGTGTTTTCCATTATTTCTCCTTCTTGATGGTTTTATTCAACATGTTCATAGTTTATTTCCATTGCATCCCAGTGAATCCTTTTCCACAAACTCAATTCAAAGCATCTTCGATATTATCACAATGTTTAATGCCGAGATATCCAAGGTTTAAATGTTCATACACCTCTTCAGATTTTTGAATAAATGTTTTCATATCAGATTTTGACCACAGCTCTTCTTTGCATTCTTTCATTAGCTCATGTTTATTTCTATCTATTTCATATGCATGGGTTATTTTAAATGTCTCTTCTAATTTGTAATCATCAACATCAACAATAATATATGGAGAATTTAGATCGATTTATGAATGTGGAATGTACACACCCAATTTTTGTCTACCTCTTGTATTCCCTTCCAAATTTGAGACAATATTTCCATCTATGTTTTGCACACAGAAGTCATTTAAATGGAAGTTTCTTAGATGTGTTAAAAAAACCATGTTGTCTCCATAGTTTCTTGGAGTTAATTTGAAAAATTAGGATTCAAAACAAGAAAACAAGGAAAATGGTTATATTTCCATGTCCTGAAAATTTATTAGTTACTATAAACATTCATAAATGAAAAATTTACGTACTCCATATTTTATCTAAACTTAATTTCATTTTTTATTTTACATTTTGTAATAATAATTATACAAGGGGTTCTGCACTCTCTAAATTCAGAGAACCAAAACATGTGGAGAAACATTAAAAATTGCTTATTTACCTACTAACAAATGACATATTTACAATCACTGTGCAATGGATGTATAAGATGAAATTATTCAAAATAAAATAACAATGCATAACCTCTTTTACTTTTCTGTAACTTTGTTCTTCCCCCGTTTGTATATGTTCCTTTAAAATGAGTATACATTTTTCCATTTTATTACATTAAATACATACGTTGACAAATTTTGTGTGGATTAAAAATTAATATTGTACCACTTAACATTAAATGCAGTACGAAAAAAAATAAAAAATACTCTCAAGTGGTGTATTTTACATTATATAGTTTAGTGCCCAATTAATGTTTAGCGAAGCACACTATTAATTAGGTAATATTTGACCTTACAAAAAGTGTATTTTTTATTGTAAAGAATTAAGGTAATATTTTTATAACATAATTTTTAATGTATGAAAACAATAATTCGACATTGTTTGAAAACTTAAATTTGTACTACATATATTTAATTGAAATTAAGTCTTTAGTATTGAAATTTATTAATAAAAATCTACGTATCATGGGTTACTTCTACATAATATTATATACAATTATAAAAAATAATCTTATATTGTTAAAATATTACGTAAGATATAAAAATCTTAGAAACAATTAATACACATAATTGAATCAAAGCATATACCACCATCGTTAATTAGATAAAGACTAAACTTAAACTCTATACCATAAAATAAACATAGGTATACAATTAGAGAATTAAATATGTGAGAAAGTTACTTCGACACAATATTAATGGCCCTTAATTTAAATTCCAAGAGGCCTCCATGCTAGATAATTTTTTACTAGAATTACATGTGAAAATATATCCTTCAATGTGTGAGTGATCGCTATTGAAAGTGTGAATGCTTGGAATTCATCTTGAAAATTCTCGTGTTTTGTCATGCGAGGGATTGTACATTGACGTGTGAGGGATCACACTTCGACGTGCATGGGATTGTATTTTTACATGCATGGGATTGCACTTCGACGTGCGAGGGATTACACTTCAAAAAAAGTGAAATCCTTTACAATTTGATGTCTGAGGGATCACACATATTTGTGCAAGGAATCACACTTCATATATATGTATGAGGCCATGAGTCTCTCACAATGTAATGTGCTACAACTTTCACATCTAAGTGCAAGTTTTTGAACTTGGAATCGAACTTGCTCACACATTTAAGAAGGATCACCAACTTTTAGCCTCCCATTCTAGTCAATATTTAAATTTTAGTTTGTAAAATAAATAACGTCACAACGGACACTAGGCTATATAAAATTTGAAATCCATAGGGGAAAGAATACAATGACTGTGTATAAGCAAATGACTATGAGTGTTAATGTGAACTATAGACTAGTTGCAAAAATTGAAGTCAACATTTATAAATTTGTTACTAAAAATTTAGAAAAAAGGTAGCCTATAACACAAGTAAAATAAAGTCAAATGTACAAATCAGCCAATAAAATGGTGACACGTTAGTTATCCCAAAAAGGTAATTTTATTCATAAGCAAGGGCCAATATTAGTTTTATTTTTATGGAAAAGTACCTTTTAAATCCATTAGAAATATTGTTTCAACGAAATTTAAATGCACAAATGAAAATGTGTTCATTATAAAAATCTTAATCTTCTAAAGGGTATTTTTAAAAAAAAATTAGAGTTAAGTAACTTGAACAACCTCCTACATTATGATTCACGATCATTGTCTCCTTTCTCATACACCATGCATTTTATGGATAAAATTATACACACAGTAGTGGGATCTAAGGGTGTAATAAATTTTTTTATCTTTAAATATTTGGATTAAATGAGGTTTTAAATATGTTCATATAAGATGTCTATTTTTATTTTCTCATTGTTATTTTAATTCTCCATACTAATGTTAAATATTTAAGTGTCCCTTTATACTAATTGTTTTTTTTATTTTTGGTTATAGTTGAAAATGAACTCTATTTTTAATATGGAGCACATGTGGATTTCCTGTCCAAAGGTGTGAAAGTTACAAAGGTACTAGTTTATTCATCTAAAGATACACTCCATTATAGAGATGCGGAGTCTAGCCTATTTATTATCACAATAAGTATTCTATTCAATGGAAGAGCGACGTTTTCATACAAAATTAACGATTATGAAATTCTAGCATAAATTGAAAACAAGGGATACTTTATTTCATGGGAAAGGAAGCAAATGATTAAGCATTTAATTTCAAATATTTCACATGTGGGGGGTGTTTACATTTAAAACATCATGACAAGTGACTTAGAGGATACATTTAATGAGGATGAGAGTTTGAATTCTAATGGTTGTAGCCATTGTTTCACAACTCGTAAAGACATGAATGAATTTGGTACATAGTTATAGCCATTGTTACATAGTTGAAGGATTTATATTCCTGGTATAAGAACAACATGTGATTTCCAAAGTAGTGTTAGGACCCAAAACATTTGGTGTTTTCTTGGAGAATATTATAACTACATGAAATGATTGCTATCCAAGTCTACAATGCAACAACAAAGTTGTCTGGCCAATCAAAAACTTAGTTTATCTAGAAAAAATAACCACACTTCGTGTGAATTGAAATTATGAACTCCAAGAAACAACAACCACACCAAACACTGGCTTCAATTTTAAGTTCAAGGGGATTACTACCAATTCGATACAATTTTGTCAAAAGAACACAAATTTTTGTAGAAGCAACAATTATAAATGTTTGTGAAGGAGACATAGTTCACTTTAAAAAATTAGATGGCAATACATTTGGGGTGCATGTTGAAAAATTATTTACACATTTTTGCAAGGGTTGTTCCATATCAGAAGGATCTCTCATCCAATGGCCTTCCTTCTAGTTGGCCCATCAAGATGATTCCATTATGGAAGTAAGGCTAAAATAAATTTTAGAAGAGTTGCCGATAAAAATATGGAGTGTATTTGAAGATCCATTTCCTCAACTAGTATACCCAAATTCATAAGAATCCTCCATATGTAGTAGTAATGAAACATTGATAATAAGACCTTACAATGCCTGCAAATACAAAAAGATAAATTCTACTCCATCTAGTATAGCAAATAAAAGGTAAAATGATGAAAAATCAATAGAAAACGTTTTGTCTGAAGTTGAGAGAAAAAACTTGTTGCAAGGAAGGATGTATCTCCAATCTATCTCTAAGCGCTTTGAATCACAATTGGAATTTAAATCTAGGTCTGAATGAACCTACCATAAAAATCTTTGTACTTGATACATTCACCACAAATGCTAGCAGTTGTGATCAAGGTCAAACTTTAGAATATAGTATAGGTAAATTTATATTATGTGGAATGGATTTATGTTAGAATGCATCATAAATATATCATGGAATCCCGATAATAACCTATTATGGATACATAAAATATTGGATTAATTGTAAGAGGAGGGAAGTAAATGGAAATACAGGAAATAAAAAATAAATGCCAAACATTGTCGCAACTATTGCATTGATATCCAAAATTGTGGAGAATAATTCTCATATATCCCCAAACATGTCTCGTTCAATGGAACAATATGGTACTAAGCTAACAATAAGACTGTTGCATGCATGTTATACTTTTTCTTACATAATACAAAAGTGTAATGAGGGTCTTTCACTATTGGACATTCCTCCAACGTCACACTCAAATCTCAGCAAAATATGTCAAGAACATTTCTCCTATTTTTCAATCACCAAGAACAAGTTCTTCAACAAATCTGATGAGTGCATAGATCATAAGAACAAATTTGTAGTGAACTCATTTATAGAAACACTGACATAAGTAGGGATTAGTGCAACAAGTTGGTGGACCAAAAAGTAAACATGAAAACTTGAAATTCATGTAGCGTGATTAAAGAATGTTTTATTTAGCTTTAGGAATTTTTAAACCTAAAACTGTGATCCCAGTTTAAATACCATGATCTCAGTCCTCTAAGATAAAAATAACAGACCCACAACCCCTCATTTTCCCTCATTTTCCCCCATTTTCCCTTGCCAACCGCAACTTCTCCTCCATTGTTGGCACTCAAGCTTTGAATACCCCCTGTAAATTATTTTTTGAACTTCTGGGTCATGAAATTATTAACTATGCCACCAAAATGAAGAGATAAGCCCTTGATTCTGATTAAATTTCTTGCATTTTAGGTAATTTTTTGTGATTTTCATGGGTTTTTCAAAAAAATTTATGTATACAATTTCTTTGTTTTTTCAGTTGTTTGGAATGCTCATAATCATTCAAATCATCTCAATATTCCTAAAAACCCTCCAAACATTCGTAAAAACCCTCATCCAAACGTATATTCACCTCCAGTGGCTCCTTCTATCCCCATAGAACCAACATGAACCCAAGATAATATCATTGGAAGAATCTGAAAAAATAAAATTACCACTGAGAACCTTATTCAGACAATAAGAAAAAATCATGCCACAAATCCGTCCCACATGACTTTAGCCAACACATTACAAACATTGATTGGCAAAGTTTACTCCGCAACCAACCAAATAGACAGATGGAATATCTTTAGAGGTGATTGTAGATGGTGGTATGTAGACAAATTATCCCATGTGGCCATAAAAGATTTAAAAATGTAAAAGACCACATTTTTGCATTATTTTCCTACCCGAGAACCAATGCCTCGCTCACAACTACTTGCAAATGGTTCCTAATCCATTGGTGTCATGATGAACCAATCAAGAACATTTTTTGGGACTGATGGTGGATGGTTTTTTATTATCCACCATGCAAAAATGAGGTTCCTCTCCATTTTTTGAGGAAATTATATTTCAAGTTTGTGCTTAATGAGGTCCCAAACTTTTTTTACTTCGCTTAGTTTTATGGGCGAGGAGGTGGTTCTACACAGAGTTGACTTGGTGCACACGTTGGTCAACTAGGGATATCCCATGCCCCAAAACCCCCACTGCCTTCAGTTATCCCTCCTATAGTGAATGTTGTTATGGATATTGACACACTACATGCATTAGGGGAGCTCACTGACACTTTGACCTAATATAGTAACCAGATTGCATCTGGTGATGTTGGTGGAGATGCCAGTTATAGTGCACCACACCAATGTGGATCATGTCGTACCGTATGCACCGTGGGTGAGACATCATTTTTTGGATCATATTATTTATTTTCTCTAGATGAGATGATGACAGATTTTTTTGGAATTGGTGTAAATGATCTTGGTCTTTCATAGGTAAATGTCAAATAAATATACTATATATATATATATATATATATATATATACAATAGTTTATTTCATTTGAGATTTTAATATATATGTATTTGATTACGTCATGTACATACATGTAAAAAATAATATTTTTTTATTTTAAACAGTAAGAGCTGGTAAAGGGAATAGCTATCATTGATATGCTAGCTACTACAGCTGGGCTTGTTCTAGGCATAAGTTTCAAGTTAATTACATTTGAAATTTCATTTGATTTCATTATTATAAATACACATTTTCAATGTTCGTGTATAATGTTTCACATGTACATTTACACATTAATATGTTTATCTTATATACACAGGAGGTTGACGAGTTATCATTTGCTATGGGCACTCAGGCTACTGAAATGTCTGGCATGACTGTTATGTAGGTTAGTTTCTCTTTACACTTTGTTTCTAATTGTTGAATTCTCTAGTAGTTTTCAATTCCATAACTCTAGCCAATACAATTTGATCATAACATTAAGCTCTTATGATGCAAGGGTTAAGTTTAACACTCTCCTAGATATAAAAACTATCCTTTTATCATGATAATGGACACTTACCTCTATGTGAAACACATTTCTAGAGAAATCCATCTCTAATTCTTTCTCCATCATCCCTTGACTATGAGGATATCTTTTAGCTTCTTTGGATGTATGCATAACTGACCTTGCAAACATTGTTAGTTCTATGCATTCTTTACTAACCCTCTTCTCTCTAAAAAAATAGATGACAATATGGGATAAGTTACCTACACTTCTAAATACATCATGGGTCCATTGGTTCATATTTATCAAAAATACTCCTTATACAAGTCTATACACCCAATCTCATATTAAATATTTGTTATTCATCAAGTTCTTTATATTTTCATTCTCATGTTCACAATGGATATAGCTTGGTGACATTACTAGAACTAATTTCTACATATTGGAAATATATTCCACATCTTTAAGGAATTCCTTCTTCGATATCTCTAATAACCCTTTTTGTGACCTAATAATGTCCTGTACAGTCAGATTTCATTCAACTGATGGAATTTTTTGTATTCCTACTCCCCTAAGATCATTAAAATATCTCATTCATACCTGATATCACCTTCATACCTAGTATAAGTTCATGATTTATCAAATTATAGTGAGAATCCTTACTTTTGCATTCATTTTTGGACACTGTACTTTTATCAGGTGGCTTGAAATAAATTTTATCTAGATAACTTTCACTACACTGTATCAATCACCACAAAATATTGTGGTATTATAATTCATGCACACATAGAGATAATTTGAAATTCATAGCAAGATTCACCTATATAATCAAAATTTACACAAATCCCTAGACAGAGCTTGAGAGCCTACAATTTTCTCTAAAAATCAAATCATGCAATTTCAAGACACATAAAAATTATGACTATGATCTACATCACCTGTAGGACCTTTCCATATTAATAGTCAAGAGAGATTATGTAAATAAATATGATTAATTATCCTTCTCTACTTTATCATAAGGTGTTTAGACTATTGGTTTGGTCATGTACACTTGCAATCTTACATAACTCCCTGTTTTAGGCCTTATTGCCACTAGTCCTCTTCTCATCCTAACACTCATTGCTATATATTTTTAAATTAATATTTATCTACATGTTTTTTTATAGCTTTGAATTCTAGAGAGATACCTCCCTATAATCAGACTCTAGAGGTTGATGTAGATGCTGCCATAACATCTATAGATTCACTAAAGAAGGTACAATTTTAAAATTTGTTAAATTTTGGAGAGATGTTTTCTTATTACTTATCTACAATATCAAATTTTATGCATGAAATATTTTATTTTAACTATTTTTTTTTGTAGCCTACCCCTCGTGATTCTACCGTTGACCATGCAACACGTTGATGACAAATTGATAGAGATCATGAGATTACAATATGATTTCACATGCATTATAAATTATAAGTTCCTAAATTTTGAATGTATTTTAAAAATTTGTGTGTTACAAACTTGATGTCAATCAATGTATAGGCTTGGTTGCAGGTATTCTTATAGACACCTAGGAGCACATGGATGAAATCTGTAGTGACATCTGACTCCACTATATCAACAGATCGTGGACATGCTTCTTCTAGTAGGGTGAAGAGAGGGAAGATATTTCATGATTAGATTCATAGGACATGGATGTATAGATATATATGCCATTTTTTCCTAGTTCATGATTATTCATAGTATATGTATATAGACTTATGCGACTATATGTGGTCCTATATGTATGACACACTTAGTTAGATACATTATGAAATTATATTTTCAGAGACACATGGCACATAAAGTTTGATATATTATATTCATGTTGGTTTTCATAACGATATCACTTATATGTTTGATTTGATTTCATTGCACATTATATATTTTATGTATGTTTTCATAACCATATTAGTTCTATGTTTGATTTGATTTGATGTCATTGATTATGTGACCATTATCCATATGATATATATGATGTTATGTTATATAATGGTTTTGAAGGTTCTTGGGTGCAAGATGATATTTTGTTCAAGAGATTCAAGTGTGGACTTATATCAATTTTCTTATTTTAAGTACATGGTTAAAACACTCCAAAGTGGGAAAAAATGTACACAATTAAAAATGATCTTGAGGTATTTAAATTACAAGTCATTTTATGTGCTTTTAGTGTACTTAAAATTTATTTATTAAGTATTAGTCAAAATTAAGTGTTATTGATGTGATAAGAATAAGTTCCTAATTTAAATTCACTTGTTTAAAAAAATATAGAAAATTTGTACTTTAGTTTGCACTAGATATGTAAAGAATATTATTAACACTCTATTGTGTATCAACATCCTTTAAAAAGAGATCAAACAATAATTAGAGTATTTACATGGTAATGTATTTACCTTGTTGCAATCTCATTGATGCGAGATGAGTAATGAGAAGTCATGCCCCAAGAAATTTTGGGAGAAAAATATCACCTCCAGCATGTCTAATTGGGGGGATACATGCATTTAGGTGCTATGGAGAGATCTAGGGAGGCCCAATTTGGAAGCCCTTCCCTATTAATCCCAATTCATGTTTTCAGTGGAAAATTCTAAAGATCAAAGCTCATCACTCGGTCATCCAAACCAAGAAATTTCTAAGCCCAAACTTTAGTGAAGGAGCCTGTAGTCACACCCAAGAATTTAGGGTCGTGGAACTCCTTGAGCCTTCATGGCATAGATGTTTACAAAATTCCTTTTGCAGGAAATCCTAGGAAATGAACGGAAGTGAGTAGTGAGAAGTCATTCCTTGGGACATCATGGAATCAAATTGATTGTGAAAACACATATGAGTGGCTAGGTAAACACTAGGGGAGGAATCGTATAGTGCATGAAAAGTTTTTTGCTTCTGGGCTACTTCGTTTAGGTGTAGTCCCTTAACAGTCATGAGACCAAAAAAACATTCAAGATCAACAGATGATTCCTCGGTCTCTATGGAACCTAGAGACATCTCATGGGATCATACACCTTGGCATAGGGACTCTCTACAATAGTTTGTCTCCATTTTTTTTGTCTCCAATCAGTGCACTTGTTGTCCTCTTGTTTGTAAAAGCATGGAATAGTGCAGTTTGACCAGTGTAAAGTTGTCAAATGCTATATTTTACATACAATGGGGCATGGCACAAAAATGAATGTGCTAAAATGTCGGATTGGCCAAGTAAACTCTAGAGGAGGTGTCAATTTGGTTCGTGATAATGTCATTGCTTCCAAGATACTTCGTTCGAGCATAGTTCCTTAAGAACCCTAAGACTAAAAACTCGTTCAAGTTCGATGGGTGATTACTCGGTCTCTGTGGCATCTAGAGACATATAATGAGATCCTAACCATGGTGTAGGGATCCTATACAATTGTCTATCTTGGGCTTTTTCTTATCTAATTGATGTTATCACTACCTTATTGTTTGTAAATGCATGAAATAGAGTAGTTTGAGTCAATGTAAGGCTGTCAAATGCTATATTTTGAAAATGGTGGGTCATGACACCAAACTGACTACATAAATACATCAATGTGGCTAGGTAAATTCTAGAGGAGTTATCATTTTGATGTGTGACGATTTCATTGCTTCTGGGATACTTCATTTGGGCGTAGTCCTATAAGAGCCTTGAGACTAAAAAACCGTTCAATTTTAATGGGTGATTACTTGGTCTCCATGGCACCTATAGACATATCATTGGATCCTACACCTCTATTTAGGGACCCTCTACAATAGAATTTATCGATTTTTTCCATCTCCAATCGGTGCTCTCTCTTCCATATTGTTTACAAATACACGAAATAGTGCAGTTTGAGCCAGTGTAAGGTTGTCAAACACTACATTTTGCAAATGATGGGTCATGGAATTGAGTCGAATGTGTGAACATTTCTGAGTGACTAGCTAAATGCTAGAGGAGACATCATTTTGGTGCATGAAAATGTCATTTCTTCCGAGTTACTTCATTCGGATGTAGTTCCTTAAGAGCCCTGAGACCAAAAAACTATTCAAGTTAGAGAGATGATTACTAGGTCTCCATGGAACCTAGATAAATCTCACCAGATTCTACACTTTGTTGTAGGGATCCTCTATAATAGCATGTCTCATTTTTTTATCTCCAATTTGTGCTCTCGATGTCCTATTATTTGTAAATGCACAAAATAGTGTAGTTTGAGCCAGTGTATGGCTCTAAAATGCTAAATTTTACAAATGGTGGCTCATGACACCAAACCAACTATGCTAACATGTTTAGGTGGCTTGGTAAACATTAGTGGAGGTGTCACTTTTGTGTGTGACAATTTTTTTGCTTCTGGGATACTTCGTGCGGGCATAGTCCCTTAAGAGCTCAAAGACCAAAAAATGTTTCATGTTTGACGAGTTATTAGATGGTCTCCATGGCACCTAGAGATTTATTGTTAGATACCACATCTTACCATAGGGACCCCCTAAAATATTTCCATATTGTTTGCAAATGCATGAAATAATGCAGTACGAGCCAGTGTAAGGTTGTTCCCTATATTTTACAAATGGTGGATCATGGCACTAAACCAACTACACCAACACACATAGGTTGCAAGGTAAATGTGAGAGGATACATTGTTTCAGTGTGCAATAATGTTGTTGCTTCTAGGATACTTCATTCATTCATAGTCCCTTAAGAGCCCTAAGATTAAAAAAACCTTTCAAGTTTGATGAGTGATTTCTTGTTGTCCATGACACCTAGAAATTTCGCATTGGTTCCAACACCTTAGCATAAGGACCCTCTACAATATCCTATCTCAGTTTTTTCCATCTCCAATTGGTACTCTCCCTACCCTATTATTTTGTAAATGTATGAAATATTGCAGTTTGAGCTAATGTAATGTTTTCAAACGCTATATTTTGCAAATGGTGGGTCATGGCACCAAAACGAATATGCCAACACCTTGGCATAAGGAGGTGGCCAAGTAAATGCTAGAGGAAGTGTCATTTTGGTGTGCGACGATGTTGTTTCTTCCGAGCTATTTCGTTTGGGAATAGTCCCTTAAGATCCTTGAGACCAAAAAAATTTCATGTTCTATAGGTGATTATTCGATCTCTATGGCACCTAGTGATGTTTCATTAGATCCTACACCTTGGCATAAGGACTGTTTCCAATATCCTCTCTTGGTTTTTTTCCATGTCCAAATTGGTGCTCTCGTTGCCCCTTTTTTACAAATGTGCAAAATAGTGTAGTTTGAGCCAGTGTGTGGTTTTCAAACACTATATTTTCCAAATGGTGGTTCATGGCACAAAAAATATGTGCTAAAACATCTAGGTGGCTAGGTAAACACTAGAGGAGGCATCGTTTTCGTGCACAATAATGTCGTTGCTTTCAAGCTACTTCATTCGGGCATAGTCCCTTAAGAGCCCTGAGAGAAACAAATTGTTCAAGTTTGACTGGTGATTACTAGGTCTCTGTGGTATCTAGAGACATCTTGTTAGATCCAATCGGTGCTTTCTCTTCCATATTGTTTGTAAATGAATGAAATAATGTAGTTTGAGGAAATGCAAGGATGTAAAATGCTATATTTTGCAAATGGTGGGTGTTGACACCAAATAGACTGTGTACACATGTAGGGATGCCATTCTAAACACTTGGGGAGGTGTTTTTTTGGTTCCCTACACTCTGAAAGCTTCTAGGATACCTCCTTCAGAGCCAATAAGCCCCTCCACAAGTACATAAACCATTGTTAGTTGATTTTATTTTCTTGTAAATCAATGAAAGATTATCATAGGTTCGTGAATATAAAATTCTCTACTAATAGTGTCAACCACATGAAGGTGGAAGATCTTCTAGAACCACTAACTTGCATAAAATTTTTATTCAAAGAAATTTAATTTGAATCAAAACCATATACTAGATATATACAAAATAGACAGATTTAATAAAATATATGATCTTGAGTGATCTGGTTGAAAAATTTAAACGCTTCAAAAAAATTATATATACCAAACGGACATGTCTAAATTCATTCCAATGAACCATCAGGTCATGAAGGTGGAAGATTTTATGGTACCACTAACCTACATAAAATTCTTGAAGTCAAATAAATTTAAGTTAAATAAAAGTCGTACTAGATATATAAAAAATACACAAATTTAATAAAATATATGAACTTGAAAATATAGTTGACAAATTTAAACACTTCAAAGGAATTATATATACCAGACATGAGCATGTAAATTCATTCCAGTGAACCATCAGGAACAGATCTACTTTTAATAGCAGAAATGATCGCTTCATGATCTGACTCTTCAACCTTCCAAACAATCTTGTTATTAGGCATTCATCAATATCTATACAATTGAATATTTTTAACTAGAACTAGATGTGAATATAATAGTATTTTCTTGTGTGTCTCAAAGTCTACAAACACACAAATAGAGAATTTTTATAATGGATACTATCATATCTAAGTTCGAGTAACTACATATGACCCTGTAGGCTACTCAATATCTTCTCCATATATAACAGGAGAAGTCAACATATTTGTTTTCCTCGATGCAGTGACATAAGAAATAGTTTGTTCCTTCTTCATTTTCTTCTATGACAATAACTACAAACACATGTCCTATAAAACAAGCAAAGGTTTCGACTCAAATTTAAATTACATATTAATTTCAATGAACATAAATCAATAATTTTTTTTGTCAAAGTCCTTGGATGTTGCAACTTCATCTAGAGAAATAAGTCGTAATTTATGTGGAAGTTGATAACTAGGAAGTGGAGTTAAAGGCCTAGAAATCCATCCATCAAACCGTTCTTTTGAATTACACTTTACAGTGAAAAATTCAATACAAGATACACAAAAACATACCAAATTTCTTATCTATGTGGCCCAGTGAAGTAGTGTCTAAGATACAAAATGAGTGCATATCACTAGACCCTGTGAATGTCATACAATTCTCATATTTATAAATTTTTTGTTCCTCTATCAACCAAAAATATCTGCGAACTATGGAATTTTATTAAGAACCTCAGGTCCATGCTGTCAATGCACCATTCCACTATGCTCTTTTCATCTTTCAATTTACCACCATCTTTTTACTTATACTCTTCACTTACAAGATATATTTTCACACATTCCCTTCCAATATCATGCTCTCCTTTTCCATGTTAATGCTCAGTGAAATTCCAAATATGTTGCACACCCATCTTGATGTGTATCTTTCTCATATAATAAAAAATTTGTCCATTCTTAAAGTGATATGTGTAATTATCTAACCATATATAATTTTGATTTGAAGTAGATGTCCCTATCAGACAAGTTTCCATAAAAATAACTTGAATCACCCTTGTACAAATTCAGTAGAATAAGTATGATCATCACTGATATAAAAGTGGTACTCTCTTTAAAAACATTTGATTATTCTTTGTACTATTAGGAGAATCTATAAAATCTATATGCACAAAAGTGGCAACTTGTATTGAGTTGTAATATTGTCGATTAAACCTCCATTTTTTGTTACAATGTGTAATTCTCTACAAAATCTATCACTTAAACAATAATAGAAATCGGAAATGTGTCCTTGCATATCCTAAACTTTGCATCCAACCATCGATCTTTGTGTGTATGCATAGCATTATCATAAACCATTTCATCCTTAAATTTTCTCATAAATTGAAAAACAGGCATATGTTATATAAGTAGCTCACACCATTTAGACTCCTTACCATATTTCAATTGGTATGGTACTAATTTATATTTATCCAACTCAACTAAATTATGTCCTATTGCACCTCCAATTTTCTCATGGATGCAACTTTCTAATTTAGGTAATCCACCACATGAAACACAACTTCCATCTAAACAAGCCTGGATATAAGAAAATGAGAAACTTATCTTTTAGTAAACATCGTAGGAATGAAATCCTAGGAATATAGTGGTAGAATGAACACTACATTCCGATAACATATTTTGATAATGAAAATCGGAACACATACGTAAAAATTTAGCATAATACATAACAAATTCAACATATTTCCTACAACAAGTGGTGTGATCGTGGTTTATTTTCACATAGAATGGTTTTAAAATTTCAATAAAACATTGACTAATTATAGTTTCTAGATGCTCATGTTGAAACTTACCAAAAAATTGAGTTTAATTCATATCTAAGAAAATCTTTGGACGTGGTTCGCGATTAGTAGAACCAACTCTCCATTTTACAATAACTCTTTTATTAAGTAAAACTCTAGTATTATCATGCAATAAATTGAGTAACAACTTGTCTTATAACATAAGATATATATTTGTCCTTACGTAGTGCTATAGTAAAAAATGCCCAAAAATTAGTGCTTATTGAGTGATTGAAGGATATTACATCTTTTAATTACTTTGATTAAAGTTTTTTCGATTAACTTTTAACATTTCATCTTGTTTGCGTAATCAAATAATTTTTTTTGTTTATTCACTTATAACACTAGTAGCAAGTACATGATGCACAATATTACTATCCCTTGTGTGTCTATTAACACCAACAGTGTGATATGCATCATGAAGGTTTCCAATAACTGTAGAGGTTCAACAATGTATATTAGATGTTATCAATCTTAAGGTGTTGAATGTAGGTCTTATTTTATTCAATTTCATCTAATTAACTAACAACTAACATCTTCAAAAATCATTTATTAAAATGATTATCCCAAATTTTAGTGGCTTTTCTTCTGACTTGTTGTTTAGAAATTTTGTCAGACATTGGTTTCAACTTGTTCTTATCAATTTCAATAAAATAATTAGGCTTTCTTACGTAAAATCCTAGGATGCATTTTTGTCAAAAGTTTCTTGTCTACAGTTTCAACCTAAATTTTTTTATTCACATTTTCATTGTCTCCTTCAATTTCAATATCAGCTACATCACAAGTATTTAATTTTTCTTCAACATTTGACCGTAAATACATCTTCATCACGAGTATTTAATTCATTTTAAACATTGACAGTAGAAAAATTACTTGGTTCCTAATTGTTTAAAATAGTAGGGGTTGAAGATGAACCTCTTCTTGATTCATGAATATTCCAAATTCTCTCAGGATTTTAAAATCTTTTTGCCTCTAATTTGTCTAGTTTTTTTTTTGCTTATTGACTTCCTTTTTGACTTCGGCTCTTGTCTCCCATGATGTTTTTCTTCCGATGATAAGAAAAAAGGTGTAAAAAGTAATAGAATTTCATAGCACTTCATACAGTAAGGCCAGATAGTAAAAATCACATGGTAATTTGAATATTGGGATGCATGTACATATGATTTAATAACCAAGTTCATGATTTATAAAGTATGATTGCGGTTTTGGTTGTATCATCAAATCCGACCCTCAAGGCTTGGGAAATCATTGTTTTTCCCCAACCAGAGCTATGGGAGGTCATTATGGCGTGTAGAAGGTAAAAAACTTAAAATTTCCTCTTCTATGGATTTGGACCATGCTAAAAAATTGAAAACATCTCACAAAAATGGTACCATTGCGTAGGGGATACTGTTAGCTTCGTAGAAATATTGATTTTAAAGTAAATAGAATAAGATAAATATCATTTTATTATTTTTTACAAACAATAGGTCTTTAGGACATTTTTTCTTGTGAATGTTCATGTCTACATTTAAGACTGCAACTTTTGTTTTGACTTATCAAAATGTGATAAAAATAATACTATCCCAAGCATGGAAAATTTCTATACACATTAAAAAAAACTATTTGATTTGGATGTTTTTTTGATATAGTTATGGCGGGAAAAATGGAAAGTTCTCTGTTTTCTAAATTTTTTTAGACCACTTTCATGGAAAATATCATTAAAAAAAATTTTCTCTAAAAAATACAAAATAAAATCCATCCTAAGTTAGATAACGACATCTAAATTTTAACCAAAGGAAAAAAATAACAAGATTTGGTCATCCAAATCACAGGAAAACGAACTACAATCTTATAAGTTTTTTCAAAAAACAATACCAAGTCATAGAATTGTGAGTGTTTAATATATCTAATCTTGTCCATTTTTTTAAAAAAATAGTTAGTTTAGAAACTAAATTTTGGATGCTACTATTCTTATTTATATAAAGTTTTATAATTTTCAATGCACATATTTCTAATAATCCCTACAAGTTGATATTCTATTTTTTTTGCAATAGGACGTCCACTTATGATCCCTTTTTAGCCCACCAACTTGCTGCTACTTACCCATAGATCAATGCCAAAAATGGCACTATGATTACATTAATTTTTTTTAAGAAACTTACTATGCACATAGAGAGCAATCTTAACAAAATATGAATAGCTATTTAAGCATTGTACATGATAAAATGGACAAGATGAAGATAGTAATACCAACAACCGGAAAAAAATCAAAAGTCAATAAGAAATGCTATTAAGCTCCCCCAATCACCTTGACTATTATGTTGACACATGGGCACAAAATGGGGGATTTTGGGAACTTTGTTCTACCTTTTTCTAAGAAATGAGAAAACTTCACAATAACATCATTTGAACTATGTATCCGGAAGCTTGAAGAACTACTTATATATTAGTATGGTGATTTTTTATATAGTAGTGGGATGTCAAAACACCCATTACATGATGCATATGATAAGTGCAATCAATAAAAGCAGAAATTTGAGGGTGCTCATACAACCAATATTGTAGGCAGATGTTCAAGTTCATTTAGAAAACAACCACCAATTCTCTAGTTGCAACTACATAGTGTTGCAAGTGACAAAAAAAATCATAGATTATTAGTGCTTGCATCTATACTAATAACTAGAAGGGTTTTAAACACAGAGTATGTGAGTTTCCTTCCAGTTTGTCACACACGTGAAGAAATAGGTGGGACATTCAGCCTGATTATCAACAACATTGTGTAAATTGGATACATTCTCTTTGCCACAAATAATGGATACTTATAGAGCATTCGAAGAAGATTCCAGCACATTCACTTCCGTACCTTATCGAGGAAGTCTACAACTTTAAGGTCTTTATGTAAGAAATTTATCTATATGGGTAACATCAAGATTGTGGGTATGAGAACACCAAAGATGTTTAAATTCCTTGTTAAAGACAATATTTCCATCATGGATTTCAAATCATAAATAATGGATTTTGGTTGATCAAGATCAATTAAGATCTATAAAATAGTAGATCAGAAACCTTTATTTCCTGAAGAGGATCCTTCATTGAACATGCTTAAGATAACTAAAGTAGATGACAAACATGTACAGAGGCATTCACGCATACATCACACACTCAGAAAAGAGTTCAACTGATGGTGGAGAAGCATACTAAGGCTCTAAATATTACATATTGGAAATATTTTCATCATGCCCTATAGAATCCCTTTGTCAATTGTAGTATGATGAGGAGAGATTGTTTTTGGTAAGAAAAAGATTCACTATAATGCAATGTATGAACAGATAATGGGTGCACCGTGCTTCTAGACATAGATAGCTATTATAGTCAAAAATTCCTTTCAAATGAGAATATATATGTTGGGCCTAGTTGTGATAAACCTCAAGAGGAATTCAACCTAGTCATGGATGAGAATGTTGAAAAAATGATACTAATAAGACCAACTGATGATAATGTAGCTATATGGATGGGAAAGGAAGAACTAAAACTAATAAAGAATGTTCACAGAGACACTTAAAAGATAAGGGTGCACTAGTGGGAACCAATAGGAAAATGAAATAAAGAAAAATAAAGGTACCACACGAATGCTTAAAGAAAAATAAATGGTGGTGAAAATCAAGGAACCCATAAGATATTGATATAAACAATGTGATCTAGGCATGGAGTCCAAGCAAATGGTTGAAAGGAGATCAAATGAAAATATTGAATCAGATTCACGAAGCTATCAAACAATATCTTGCAAAAATTAAAGAACAATAATTAATATCCTTGTGCGGGATTAATGCTTATGTAGTTTTCAATGGAAATTTCTTGAAGGAATCGATGATAAGGTAAAAATATGCCTCATCAATGTGCATTAAAGTATCTTATTCTACTCTCCTTTTAATCAAGTTTGACTGCATTTTGTGGCTTTTGTTTGATCTAGTATAAGTTAGGATGTAATTTTCCATATTTTCTTTGATTTAGTTATAACATCTAAAAACTCTGTAATTTCTAACAAAGTGTGTAGAAATTCAGTTTTTCGAATAAAACAGGTTACGTTCAGTGAGATAAGTAAATTATGAAGCAGTCAACACCCTTTTTTAGAACATTAGGTGGGTCAATTCATGGTGTTGTGGCCCACTTGTTGTCCGAAAAATGTGAGTGGGGAAGGTCGTGGGGCGGTATGCAAGGAGGGTTCACGCAAATCCCCATTCGCCAGCGAACAGGGTTCAGTAAAAGTGAAATGTAGGATATTATATTTCCGCATGTGACATTTAATGGGGTTCACGTGAAATGGGGCTTCCTAAGAAAACCATTCGTGTGAATGGGGTTCGCGCGAACCCCCCCTGTTTAAATATTGGAGGCACTACGGAGGAATTCATTTTCCTCTGCCCGCCTCCTTTGCATGAAGATTACTCATAACATATCCCACCAGCGAACCCACCAACAACATCCAGCAAACGAGCCCACCAACAATGCCCAATAGACAAGCCCACCAATGATGAGGCACCTGGTATGGAACCCGTAGCCATTTCGATACCAGGGTGTTGTATTTGGGCAAAAAAAAATTGAAACCCATTTTTTAGCAAAACCATAGCCATTTCGATACCATTTTTTGTAAAACCCTAGCTCATTTTTTTATAAAACCCCATTTAAAATCTCTTATACCATGACCAGGCTTCACAAATTTCAATGTTCAGTTTTCAACTGTAGAAGAATAATGGTGCTGTGAAAACTGTAATTTCTAGTGTAATGATATATTAAATTTAAAACTGTGAAAACCCTATCTCATTTTTTTGTAAAACCCCATTTAAAATATCCTGTATCATGACAAAGCTTCACAAATTTCAGTGTTTAGTTTCCAACAGTAGAAGAATAATGGTGTTGTGAAAACTATAATTTTGGTGTAATGATATATTAAATTTAAAATATACCTTCTTAGACTAATGGTGCTCTTAAGACTGTAATTTCTGGTTTAATGTTATATTAAATTTAAAATATACCTTCTTATAATAATGGTACTATGAAGACTTTAATTTTTGGTGTAATGATATATTAAATTTAAAATATACTATCTCATAAGACTGTAATTGCTGGTGTAATGTTTTATTAAATTTAAAATATATAATTGTTGTAGAATAATGGTCCTCTCAAGACTATAATTTCTTCTCTAATGATACATTAAATTTAAAATATGTAGAATAATAATGTTGTTTGAGTTATTAAGATGATTATTAATGGTAAAAAAGAGGGATATTTTTAATTTCACATTTGTTAACGTGGAAGAAGGTTATGAATGTTACGTTTGTTAGTGGGAGAGAAATGTTATGAAGGTTATGAACGTTACGTTTGTTAGTGGAAGGAGAGATTTGTTAATAAGAGAAGAAGCCTTGTTTCTCTCATTTGTTAGTTAGGAGAGGAATTCCTTAAACTTCTTACTAAGATTTGTTAGGGTAAGTGCATGAAGTTGGTGGAAAATTCTGTGGACATAAAAACCTAAAATTTAGGAACCGCGATCACAGTTCCTCAATTTCAGGTTCGGTAATTACTGAACCTAAAATTGCGATCACGATTTAGAACCACGAGCATGGTTATAAACCGTGATCGTGGAACTCTGAGACAAAAATTAGCAGTACCGCGACTCCTTATTTTCCCCATTTTTCATTTCAAAACATGATTTCTCCTAGATGTTTTTCACTTGAGCTTTGAATACCACCTCAAAATTGCTCATCAGACTTCTGGATCACAATAGATTCAACCATGCCACCAAGACGAGGAGGTAAACCCCCAATTTTAATCATATTTTTTGCATTTTAGGTATTTTTTTGCATTTTTATGGGCTTTTTGAAATGTTTGTTTATGTATACAATTTTATTATTTTATCAGTTGGTTGGCAAGCTCTAAATCATGCAAACCATCAAAACATTCCTCAAAACCCACCGAACATTCCTCAAAACCCTCCGAACATTCCTCAAAACCCTCCTCCAAACATAGTTCCACCTCCTGTTGCTCCTTTTTCCCCCACTGAGCTTGCAGGAACACAAGATAATATCATTGGAATAATTTGAGAAAATAAAATTGTCATTGAGAACCTAATTCAAACTATAAGACAAAATCATGCCACAAATCCATCCCGCAATACTTTAGCCAATAAATTGCAAACATTGATTGCGAAGTCAAGTCTGCAACCAAGCAAATACATAGATGGAATACCTTTAGAGGTGATTGTAGGTGGTGGTATGTGGATAAACTATCCCATGTGGCCATAAAAGATAAATTTTTTTGGAAAAGACCTCATTTGTGCATTATTTACTGACCTTAGAACCAATGCTCCCCCCCCCCCCCCCCACGGTTACTTGCAAACGGTTCGCAATCCATTGGTGCCACGATGATCAAATCAAAAACAATTTTTGGGACCAATGGTAGATGGTTTTTTATTATCCACCATGCAACAATAATGAGGTTCCTCTTTATTTTTTGAAGAAATTATATTGCGAGTTTGTGCTCAATGAGGTACCAGATTATTTTTACTTTTCTGACTTTTTTGGTCAAGGAGGTGGTTCTGCACAGAGTATACCTGGTGCATGCATAGGTCAACCTAGGATCCACCATGCCTAAAAACCCCCACTTCCTTAAGTTATCCCTCCTACAGTGAAGGAGGTTGTGGAGATTGATACACTACATGCATTAAGGGAGCTCACTGACACTCTGTCCTAGCATAGTGACCAAATTGCATCTGGTGATATTGGTGGAGGTGCCAGTTCTAGCGCACCACACCACTATGGATCATGTGGTGCCATATGCACTACAGGTGAGACATCATTTGCTGGTTCACAGGATTTCTTTTCTATAGATGAGATTTTGGGGAATGTTTTTGGAACTGGTGCCACTGATATTGGTCTTTCACAGGTAAATTTAAAATAAATATAAATAATATATATATATACAATTTAGTTTAATTCACATGTTTGAGATTTTAACATATATGTATTTGATTGTACGTCATGTACATACATGTAAAAAACTAATTTTTTATTTTATTTTAAATAGCGAGAGCCGACGAAGGAAATATCTGGCATCAACATGCTAACTACTACAGCTGAGCGTGTTTCAAACGTAAGTTTCAAGTTGTACAAACTTACATTTTTAATTTCATTTGATTGCACTAGATTATTATTATAATTTTTCACGTGTATGTTGTACATATTAATATGTTTTTCTTTTATACACAGGAGCCTGACAGGTCATCATCTACTCTGGGAACTGAGGCTACTGGCACGCCTCACATGAGTTTTACGTAGGTTCGTAAATCTCTTTACACTTTGTTTGTAATTACTGGAAGTTCACATGGATTACATACTTTGGACCTCTGTTATGTAGTGCACAGTCATGTAGATTTTAATATTGATTTGTACATGTTTTTTGTATAGCTTATGACTACTAGAGAGACTCCTCCATATATGCAGACTGTGGAGGCTACTGTAGATACTTCCATAGCATCTACAGATCCACTAACTGAGCTAGAATTTTTCAAATTTGTTAAATTTTGGAGGTTCATTATTTCTTATTACTTAAATCTACAATATCAAATTTTGTATGTATGTGAAATATTTTATTTGAAAATTAATTATTTGTATGTAGCTTACCCCTCGTGAGTCTATTGTTGTCCTTACGATGTGTCAACAACAAATTGATAGGGATCATGACATTGCGGTACAATTTCACATGCATTTTAACTAAATTGTACAAGTTTCTAAATTTTTAATGTATTTTAAAATTTTGGGTGTTAAAAACTTGTTATTTATGAATGTGCATGTTAGGTTGCAGGCATGCTGAGAGACACCTAGGACCACATGGATGAAATATGTAGTGGCATCTCCCTCCACTACATCCCCAGGTCGTGGATGTGCTACTTCTGACAGGGAGAAGAGAGGGAAGATGTTTCATGAGAAGATTCATAGTTCACCTGGATGTACATAGATATACATATGGGCCATCTGGTCCTAGTGAACATGTTTCTTCATATAGTTCATTGTATATATACAGCCTTTTCTGACCGCATGTGGTCCTATATACATTATGACACACTTAGTTTGAGATGTACACATACATTATGAACTTGTAACATATATTTTCAAAGACGTGCGTCTGGAGCACACTTTGTTTGATTCTTATATATCCATATGTGTTGGTTTTCCTAACAATAAATTGGAACTATATGTTTGATTTGATTTCATTACATGTATGATATCCTTCTATGTATGTTTTCATAACCATTTAAATTAGTTCTAGATATGTATGTTTGATTTAAAATTAAAAAACCATGTCCTGGAGCACTACATGGTACAATTGTTAAGAAAACCTATTCCATTAAGCAAAACCATGCTAGGTGAACTAGAAAAGGGAAAAATTTACGTACTATTACCTTTTGAAAAAAAAGCTAATTCTCAATCTGTTGCATATCAACTAATGTGAACATTGATAGAAATAAGTGAGGTAGAGTTCATCTTGAACTATATATGAATATTTAACGCTACTTATGGTGCAACATTGAAGATTTTACATTTTTCCCGATTTTCAAGTTTTACAAATTTCATATTTCTAGAATTGAAGATTACACAGAGGTTTCAAATTTTTTTCTTTGTTATCAAAACTTATTATTTTTAGTAAGGCTCATATGCCAATTTAATAATAAATATTTAATCATGTCTTCTTGTATTTGGATTGAGATGAATTTTTTTCATTAGATTAGGTATTTTCATATGGTTTCCTGCTTCAAATTTCAAGTGTTTTCGATCTCTAGAATTGCAAGGATCTAAAAAGGCAAGTGTTTTCTCTAAAATTTTAAATGGGATGCTATAAAAAAGTAGGGTACCAATGGAAAATATTTTTAGATCATCTTCAAGGAGTTCATGAGTAGAAGTTATGGGAAAAATTGCAGGGGAAATGGAGCAAAAATGAAGGAGATATGAGCAAAAATGTGATTTTTGCAATAGGGTTTCTTGAAAATTTAGTAGCATAACTAAATACTAGCAGTAATGAAGGAAAAGGAGATATTAAAAACGGATTAAAAAAATGGCTAAGTGTATGTTTATACTCACCTCTTAACATTAACCTAGCTAACTCACCTTCTAACTCATCCTTGAGGTCGTTCTGGATTAACCCAGGTTATATGGCATGATAGGGTAGGGTTACAAGCCATAAGTGACAAAGGGACTTAAAGGGGTGATAATGTATGAAGATGTTAAGTATTCATGAGAGGGGGTAACATAATCAAGTTGGGGTGCTAAGGAATTGAATACCTAGTTAGAATGTTACAAGCCTTAAGTGACAAAAGCGAGAGATTTCATACAGTGGTGCATTTTAATGTCCCAAGTTGAAAAGGGTTAAAATTTGACAGTAAGACCTTATTAGTATTCTTAGGTTCCACCCATCACATGAAGAATCCTCCTCTAATGAAGAATCAACTCATGTCTTCCTCCGTGAAATATCTTGAATGATGCTCGGCTTTTCCATAGACCATCTTGTTGAATCTAGAAACTACAAATGAAACTTTCTCATCTTCCAAGATGTTCACATGCTCCAACGTGTTGAGTCATTTCTTAGGAATGGAATTGATATTTCCACATTGACAAAAATATTTTTCATTTAACTCTTCATAGGATTCTAGAGATATAACCTATGATCTCTATAAGGGCTTCTAAAGTATTGACTATTGAAGGAAAGGGTCACAAATATTTTCCTAAACTAATTCTTAAAATTTGAATCTTGAAGATTCTTCATATGGAATTATTCTCCCTGAGAGGAGTACCAAGCTCATGCATTCTTGTGTCAAGATCTTCCAAATATTTTGATACATTCTCCTCATGGGTTTCAAAATCAGAAATGTCTTATTTTAGAGCATCAAACCTCTAGGTGATGGTATGGGACAAAATGTCATACAAGTTCTCTGAGTCAGATGAAAACACACCTGAGCTCACCAAGGAATAAGAATCAAAATTATTCATCTCACTCACAAATGGGAGATTATTTTCCCAATGGAATTTCTCTTTCTTGATCTCAACTCTATTCCTATTGATTTTCAAAAATATGACCAAGAACAATCTAAACAAAGAGATAATCTCAGGAAATAGATCATGTTCCCTTTTTCAAGGATCATGCTCACCCAATGGTCACATGTGCTTCTTTGCAGTATGAATGTGTGATCTTGCTTGATGGACTGGGGGTTTGAAGTTTCAGATGGTATACATTACTTCAATTTTTGTAGAGATGATTAATCTCATGCAATCAATGATGGCACTTATGAATAAAAGGTCCTCACACATGTGTTACCTTAATTGTTTTATGATTTACTTATACTCCTGTTGATGCAAAATCACAGCACCCTTGGATGCAGATCAGGCTTCTAGGTTGATCACTTAGGCATCCAGCGTGATTACACAACATTGAATCCTTTCTCCAGGTGTGGGACCTGTAAAATGAGAAAGGAATCTCCAGAGAAGGCTGGTTCCTGCTCCTAAACTACCTGCCACAAGCTATTCTAGTGTAGGCAAGCTAATCTAATCCTAATCTAACCATGCCAAGGAGACAGAGAGAGAGAGAGAAGGGAAAAACAACAAAAGCCTACACTAAAATGGTGATACACTAGAGAAGGAGAATGTTGAACCTCTATCAAAACTGCCATGGGACAAAGAGAGGTGAGCAATGGGAAGGATGGACAGATGCATCACAGGCCCAAGGATAGATTTCACATAGAAAATGTCCCAAAACTCCATGAACACAGCTCCAGACCTGCAATGAACATTCAAACATGCACAAATACCTGCAATGAAGAGAGGCAAGAGGAAAACAAGCGAAGAACGAGCAAGGATGGACAGATGCATCACAAAACATGTTTTTTGTTGCTCCAGAAGTTTGCACAGAACATCATTTCATTAGTAAAAAGCAAAAACGCCATTACAGAGCAGGGAGGAGGTTCAGGCTCCATTTTCAACCCTAGAGAAGAAAAGAAGGGAGGGCAGAGCAGAAAAGATGAACAACTTGTTATGTCCCCCCTTTTGAAAGAAGCCCCTCTGTACAATATATAGGAAGAAAGAGAGAGGGAAGAGAGGAAATTCGAAACTACCACAACCACTTCTAGGTCACATTTTAAATCATCTCATTATGGTAGAAGCGGCGGATCCTGGAAAAACGGTGGGCTGTCTACTGCATTAAAGCTGGTTGTTGAAGCGTCACTTCTGGCATTACCATGCGTCAGAGCTGTTTCTTAACTTTCTCTCTCTAGACTCCACCAAAATGGAAGATTGATCCTAGAATCATGTAGAGAATTTCAACAGCTTTCCGTTGATATAAATAACGTGCAAATTCGAGCTCTGGATCAAAATATATGACTATCTGAAGATTTAGGGCACAGAACAGACCAAAACGGATTTTGAAATATTTTCCCGCACTTCGCCACCTAGATGACATGTGGCAGGCTTTGATTAGCTGAATAATTCTCTCTCCTTGTGGGCCCTAGCTGGGACATGTGGCACTATCCAATTGGTTCGAGCTGACCCTTCAAAACTCGCCCTTTGACTTTTTGAGCTTTTCCCTTGTGACACGTGTCATGATTTGATTGGTCCGCAGGCCTACCGGCTCTTTCGCACCCTTCACGTCTTTTTGTCCTGGATGTCCCAGTGTTGTTTGGGAAAGAAACATCTGATCCGCCTAAAATGGTATTCCTTGTCCCTTATCTGCCGATGACACGTGGCGTAATCTGATTGGCTCTCAGCTTTTTCAGCTATCCACGTCCCTCGCCTCCCTGTGGCCCAGATGTCCCAGTGCGAAAGTTTCCCATTCCGGCCGAACCGGCCGGTTCACATCTTTCGTGTCCATTTGTACCTGATGTCCCTTTGCTGCTTGGGACAAATTCTTCCGAACCACCCGAAATGGGCTTCCCTTGCTTCACCGCTTCACCTTTTCGCGCCCTTCGCGCCCTCGTGGCCCGATTGTTCCTTTACGAAAATTCTCTGTTTCGGGTGAACCGGCCGATTCGCGCCCTTCGCGTCCCTCTGTTCCAATTGTCCCAAAGGCGACCTTGAGCAGGACTTAGCCAATTTTCATAATTTTTCCTGGATCAATCTACATGCTTGGAACTGCAAAACTCTGATACATGTTATCGAAATTTACCCTGGGGGGGTGAAATTTTGACAACAGTTTTGACAACTCAGAGGGGTCACCTGCCTGCTAGGTGAATGATCAGTAGCATGAAGTAATCCATTGGGCATGGAGTCATAAGTAAGCCTGAAAACTGATCTGAACTTTGAAAACTTCCTGTTGTCAAAATTTCACCCCCAGGGTAAATTTCGATAACATGCATCAGAATATTCAAGTCCCAGGCACATTGATTGATTCAGAGCGAACATCATGTTTCTGGGGTTCCCTTAGATTTTTTCTAACTCCCCTGGCCCAAGAAGGAAGGAGTAAGCTCTAAGAAAATACGAAAAAGTTGCGGAAAGGCAAGTAGGTTGATCCAGGAAAAATTGTGAAAATTGGCTAAGTCCTGCTCAAGGTCACCTTTGGGACGTGTGGGACAGAAAGACGGGGATCGGCCGAAAAGCCTCCAAGCGGCCCGCTGAGCATTTGGGACAATCGGGCCAGAAGTACGCGGTGGGCGCGAGAAGCCGATCTGGCCGAAAGAGGAAAAGAAAATCGACTAACTGCTGAGAGGGACAGTTCGGGAAAAACTTACGCGAAGGACCCGAACCGGCCGGTTTGGCCGAAATGGGAACAAATGGTCCGAAAGCAAATGAGACATTTGGGCCAAGAGTACGCGAATCGGCCGAACCAGGTGAAAAAGGTCAAGGCAGTCCGAAACAAAGTGGGACAAATGGGACAAAAAGACCTGAACCGGTCGGTTCGGCTGAAATCAGCACAAGGAGCACAAGGAAAAATGGAACAAAGGGATGCGTGGGACGCGGATCACCGAAGGAGCTGAAAGCCAATGAAGTAGCACCACGTGTCATCGGCCGAATATGGGACAAGGAAGCCCATTTCAGGCGGATCAGAGGTTTATGTCCCAAACGGTTTGGGACATCTGGGACAAAAAGACGTGAAGGGCACGAGAGAGCCGGCAGACCCGTCGACCAATCAAATCATGACACATGTCATAAGGGAAAAGGTCAAAAAAGTCAAAGGGGGTGAGTTTTCGAGCACTGATCCCAACCAATGAGATAGTGCCACGTGTCCCAGCTAGGGCCCACAAGGAAATTTCAAAAGAAAGCCCGCTGAAAGGTGGAGGAGAGAGAATTATTCAACGAATCAGAGCCTGCCATGTGTCATCCAGGTGGCGAAGTGCGGGAAAATATTTCAAAACCCATTTTGGTCTGTTCCGTGCCCTAAATCTTCAGATCGCCATATCTTTTGATCCAGAGCTCAGATTTGCACGTTCTTGATATCAACGGAAATATGTCAAAATTCTCTACATGATTCTGGGATCAATCTTCCATTTTGGTGTAGTCTGGAGAGAGAAAGTTTAGAAACATCTCTGGTGCGTAGTAATGGCCAGAAGTGACGCTTCAACAACCAGCTTTAATGCAGCAGACAGCCCGCCGTTTTGCTAGGATCCGCCGCTTCTACCATAATGAGATGATTTAAAATACGACCTAGAAGTGGTTGTGGTAGTTTTCGAATTTCCTCTCTTCCCTCTCTCTTTCTTCCTATATATTATACAGAGGGGCTTATTTCAAATTTGTTCATCATTTCGGCTCAGCCCTCCCTTCTTTTCTTCTCTAGGGTTCAAAATGGAGTTCGAACCTCCTCCCTGCTCTGTAATGGCATTTTTGCCTCTTACTAATGGAATGATGTTCTGTGCAAACTTCTGAAGCAACAAAAGATGTTTTGTGATGCATCTGTCCATCCTTGCTCATTTTTACTTGTTCTCTTCTTACCTCTCTTCATTGCAGGTATTTTTGCATGTTTGAATGTTCATTGCAGGTCTGGAGCTATGTTCATGGAGTTTTTGGGACATTTTCTATGTGAAATCTATCCTTGGGCCTGTGATGCATCTATTCATCCTTCCCATTACTCACCTCTCTCTATCCCATGGCAGTTTTGATAGATGTCCAACATTCTCCTTCTCTGGTGTATCACCGTTGTAGTGTAGGCTTTTGATGTTTTTCCCTTCTCTCCCTCTCTGTCTCCTTGGCATGGTTAGATTAGGATTAGATTAGCTTGCTTGCACTGGAATAGCTTATGGTAGGTAGTTTAGGAGCAGGAACCATCCTTCTCTGGAGATTCCTCTCTTGATTTTACAAGTCCCACGCTTTGAGAGAGGTTTCCATGTTGTGCAATCACACTGGATGCCTGAGTGATCAACCTAGAAGCCTGATCTGTGTCCAGGGGTGCTGTGATTTTGCATCAACATTTTTGGCACGGCCGGTGGGACATCACAGAAGTTAGAGTTTCATCTTTCAGAGGTGTCTCATTATCAAATAGAAAATCTTAAGCCACCGTGCGACCATCAACAGTTTTGGCACGCCCGGTGGGACCTTAGAGGTCTTCCACTTCATCTTTCACAAGTTGGTGTGTTCCTGTGAAGATTTCAGCCTTTGGAGGCACTTACAAACACATCTGGCGACTCCATCTGATCAGCAACTCATTTCTGAAGTTGCAGACCCGTTTTCCATCCATTCCCTTCCATATTTCTTTCCATCTCTTTCATTCTTTTCCATTCCATGAGGTTGTGAAATCATGACTTCATTTCCATCATGGAATTCACATCAACAATAGCAGTATATTCCAGCTCCAACATGTTTTAAAAATCCTCCAAATCAGCATTTTGAGCAGATTCAAGATCGGTATGCATACCCATATGAGCAGCAGTGCCAAAGTCAATTTGGCTATGGAGCTTTACAAGAGCAAGGGTGTGCATACAATGAAGACCATCAGATCCAAGATGCTGGTCTGTTGGAGAAAATCCAAAAGATGGAGGTGGGGATGGTGCAGTCCAGGGCTCAAGCACAAATGAAAGCTTTTGGAATTAGTTATGGAGCACCCTGTCCATGGGTGGGACCTTTTCCAAGGCATTATAGCCCTCAGGAGAAGCTTGACTTCACGATTGCAATGTTTCCTTTGCTTGCAAAGTGGATTAAAGAAATAGAGGTGTATGAGAGGAGTTTTCAAAAACCTTGTCAACGGGTAAGCACACCTTCTCACACCTTTTCTCTTCCTCTTTCCCAATCTGTTTCATCTCAGCAGTGTCAAGCTTTAAACTCTCCATCTACTGTCCCAAGTGTTGAATCCATCCCTCCATCCCCTAGCCTTCCACCACATCTCAATTCTTCTTTCCTTTTCCCTTCCAAATAGTCATTCCCTCCACAAGAGCTAACAGAAATACCCCCTCCTCCAAGGAAACAAGAGGTTTCACCTCCTCCACCACCACAAAAAATTGTCAAATCAGTTGAGTTACAACCCATCCCTCCTCTTACATTCCCAAATCCATGTTGGGAGGATGAAAATCAGAATGCCAGTCAAGGATAACAACAATAAAAAGAGAGGCCAAACAAAGATGAAGAAATTCAAAGTCTGAAGAGTTGGGCTCTTAGATTTGGAATGACAAAGATCCCCTTGATGGTTAATCTTACAGAAAAGGCTAGGGTTGGAGAACAAATGGTGGTCAGGACTGATTTTGTTGCAGCAGAAGAAGAAGATCTTGCAGCCCCAACTTGTCCTTTAGAGCAGCAGAATGAAGAGTTTGACTTGACAAACTTCATGCTAGAGGAAGAGTTTTATCAAGAGCAAGATTCTCTTCAAGTAGTAGAGGAAGGACAAGCTGCTCCAAATCCAAAAGAAGAGGAGCACAATCTAGATGTGGAGGAGAATAGTGCAGATCCAAGGGCTTTGAGCACAAAGCAGGCTACAGGAGAACCTTCAGTTCTTCTTTCTACTCCATCTCTCTCAAGTTCTAGTACTGAAGAGGAGTTTGATCTCTCAAAATCAATATTGGAGAGTGAAGGAAACCATGGTGGTCAAGTTATAGATCAAGAAGACACCATGGAGGAAGTTGAACACGAGCAGCAGGACAGCAATGAGGTAGTTTACCTGTCAGATTTGGAGGACTGTTTTGATGGAGAAGAGCCGGTTGAGTTTTCACCATTCTCTCTTTCATCATCCACATTCCAAACACCAGAGTCTGCTTTCATGAAGGAGAACATTTATTTGCAACAGCCTGCATCTTACATCAGCTCTTTGGAATCAAGATTGGAAGATTTTAATCTTCCATGTTATTCATTGGAGGAAGGGAAAGGACAGAAGGATTCCACCATTTCTTCCACATCATCCATTCAAGAGGGTCTACAAGAAGACTCCATTCTTGGAGTTGAAAATCATAGCTATGGGCATATCAAATGGATCAGACCTTACCCAATCAAGTATTTGGCTTCATTAGAGCCAAAGGAGAAGCCACAACCAGTCATGCTTGCTTCTGAGCATGAGGATGAGCTACAAAGTACCAAGGATCAGCTGTCATACCTCTTCAATCCAAATGTAGAGAAACTAAAAGAGGTATTGGATTTTTTAGTTGATACCTTGATGATTTGGATAGAAGACCAGCTTCTTGTTGATTTTCCATCCATCCAAACAGCCATGATCAGTGCCAAATCAATTGCATGGCTGCCAATTTTGAAGAAAGGAAGCTATTTTGCACAACCTGTTGCAGGGTTTGTTTAGCTTGCCTTTGCTTCCAGTTAGAATAGAGTAGGTAGGTTTGCTTTCAGCAGAAGAAGTTCTTGTGCACACTCTGCATGTTCCATTTGGGGCATGTATGATTTTTAGTTTTGTACATAGTTTTGGTGTTGTTGGTTTTGCTCTTGCACAGTTCTTTTCAGTGGTTTTTGGTGAGAACAACTCCATGCCTGGTGGGTTTCCAAGTGGCTCAGAGGAAGGTTTCCAAAGTTCAGATCAATTTTTAGGCTACTACTTATGACTCCATGCCCAATGGATTGCTTCAGGCTACTGGTTTTTTCACCTTTCAGGCAGGTGACCCCGCTGAGTCATCAAAACTGTTGTCAAAATTTCACCCCCCTAGGGTAAATTTCGATAACATGCATCAGAATATTCAAGTCCCAGGCACATTGATTGATTCAGAGCAAACATCATGTTTCTGGGGTTCCCTCAGATTTTTTCTAACTCCCCTGGCCCAAGAAGGAAGGAGTAAGCTCTGAGAAAATGCGAAAAATTTGTAGAAAGGCAAGTAGGTTGATCCAGGAAAAATCATGAAAATTGGCTAAGCCCTGCTCAAGGTCGCCTTTGGGACGTGTGGGACAGAAAGATGCGGATCGGCCAAAAATCCTCCAGGCGGCCCGCTAAGCATTTGGGACAATCGGACCAGAAGTACGCGGCGGGCGCGAGAAGCCGATCCGGCCGAAAGAGGAAAAGAAAATCGATTAACTGGTGAGAGGGACAGTTCGGGACAAAAGTACGCGAAGGACCCAAACCAGCTGATTCGGCCGAAATGGGAACAAATGGTCCGAAAGCAAATGAGACATTTGGGCCAAGAGTACGCGAACCGGCCGAACTGGGTGAAAAAGGTCAAGGCAGTCCGAAACAAAGTGGGACAAATGGGACAAAAAGACCCGAACCGGCCGGTTCGGCCGAAATCAGCACAAGGAGCACAAGGAAAAATGGGACGAAGGGACGCGCGGGACGCGGATCGCCGAAGGAGCCGAAAGCCAATGAAGCAGCGCCATGTGTCATCGGCCGAATATGGGACAAGGAAGCCCATTTCGGGCGGATCGGAGGTTTATGTCCCAAACGGTTTGGGACATCTGGGACAAAAAGACGTGAAGGGCGCGAGAGAGCCGGCAGACCCGTTGACCAATCAAATCATGACATGTGTCACAAGGGAAAAGGTCAAAAAAGTCAAAGGGGGCGAGTTTTCGAGCACTGATCCCAACCAATGAGATAGTGCCACGTGTCCCAGATAGGGCCCACAAGGAAATTTAAAAAGAAAGCCTTCTGAAAGTTGGAGGAGAGAGAATTATTCAGTGAATCAGAGCCTGCCACGTGTCGTCCAGGTGGCGAAGCGCAGGAAAATATTTCAAAACCCATTTTGGTCTGTTCCGTGCCCTAAATCTTTAGATCGCCATATCTTTTGATCCAGAGCTCGGATTTGCACGTTCTTGATATCAACGGAAAGCTGTTGAAATTCTCTACATGATTATGGGATCAATCTTCCATTTTGGTTTAGTCTAGAGAGAGAAAGTTCAGAAACGTCTCTGGCGCGTAGTAATGGTCAGAAGTGATGCTTCAACAACTAGCATTAATGTAGCAGACAGCTCGCCTTTTGCCAGGATCCGCCGCTTCTACCATAATGAGATGATTTAAAATGCGACCTAGAAGTGGTTGTGGTAGTTTTCAAATTTCCTCTCTTCCCTCTCTCTTTCTTCCTATATATTGTACAGAGGGGCTTATTTCAAAGTTGTTCATCTTTTCGGCTCGGCCCTCCCTTCTTTTCTTCTCTAGGGTTGAAAATGGAGTTCGAACCTCCTCCCTGCTCTGTAATGGTGTTTTTTCCTCTTACTAATGGAATGATGTTTTGTTTAAACTTCTGAAGCAACAAAACATGTTTTGTGGTGCATCTGTCCATCCTTGCTCGTTTTTGCTTGTTCTCTTCTTACCTCTCTTCATTGCAAGTATTTGTGCATGTTTGAATGTTCATTGCAGGTCTGGCGCTGTGTTCATGGAGTTTTTGGGAAATTTTCTATGTGAAATCTATCCTTGGGCCTGTGATGCATCTGTCCATCCTTCCCATTGCTCACCTCTCTCTGTCCCATGGCAGTTTTGATAGATGTCCAACATTCTCATTCTCTGGTGTATCACCGTTGTAGTGTAGGCTTTTACTATTTTTCCCTTCTCTCTCCCTCTCTGTCTCCTTGGCATGGTTAGATTAGGATTAGATTAGCTTTCCTGCACTGGAATAGCTTGTGGCAGGTAGTTTAGGAGCAGGAACTAGCCTTCTCTGTAGATTCCTCTCTCGGTTTTACAAGTCCCACACTTGGAGAGAGGTTTCCATGTTGTGCAATCACACTGGATGCCCGAGTGATCAACCTAGAAGCCTGATCTGTGTCCAGGGGTGCTGTGATTTTGCATCAACACTTACCTCTGAGCCACTTGAATCCCACTGGACATGGAGTTGTTCTCACCAAAATGCCACTGAAACAAACTATGCAAGAGCAGAACCGGCAACACCAAAACTATGTACAGAACTAAAAATCATACATGCTCCAAATGGAACATGTAGAGTGTGCACAAGCACTTCTTCTACTGAAAGAAAACCTAGCTACTCTATTATAACTGGAAGCAAAGGCAAGCTAAACAAACCCTGCAACTGGTTGTTGAAAATAGCTCCCTTTCTTCAAAATTGGCAGCCATGCAAGTGATTTGGCACTGATCATGGCTGTTTGGATGGATGGAAAATCAACAAGAAGTTGGTCTTCTATCCAAATCATCAAGGTATCAACTGAAAAATCTAATACCTCTTTTAGTTGCTCTCCATTTGGATTGAAGAGGTATGGCAGCTGATCCTTGGTACTTTGTAGCTCATCCTCATGCCCAAAAGTGAGCATGACTGGTTGTGGCTTCTCCTTTGGCTCGAATGAAGCCAAATACCTGATTGGGCAAGGTATGGTCTATTTGATATGCCCATAGCTCTGATTTTCAACTCCAAAAATGGAATTCTCTTGTAGACCCTCTGAGATGGATGACGTGGAAGAAATGGTGGAATTCTTCTGCCCTTTCTCTTCCTCCAGTGAAGAACATGAAAGATTAAAATCTTCCAATCTTGATTACGAAGAGCTGTTATAAGATGCAGGCTACTACAAATGAATGTTCTCCTTCAGGACAGCAGACTCTTGTGTTTGGAATGTGGATGATGAAAGAGAGAATGGTGGAAACTCAACCGGACCTTCTCCATCAAAACAGTCCTCCAAATCTGATAGATAAACTGCCTCATGGTTGTCCTGCTGCAAATGTTCAACTTCCTCCATGGTGTCCTCTTGATCTGTAACTTGACCACCATGGTTTCTTTCTCCCTCCAACATTGATTTTGAGAGGTAAAACTCATCTTCGGCACTGGAACTTGAGAGAGGTGAAGTAGAAAGAAGAACTGAAGGTTCTCCTATAGCCTGCTTTGTGCTCAGAGCTCTTGGATCTGTAACTTTCTCCTCCACAGCTAGAATGTGCTCCTCTACTGCTGGATCTGGAGCAGCTTCTCCTTCATCCAATGTTCGAAGACAATCTTGCTCTTGGATGAGCTCCTCCTCCAACATGAAGTTTGTCAAGTCAAACTCTTCAATCTGTTGCTCTAGAGGACAAGTTGGGACTGCAATATCTTTTTCTTCTGCTGCAACAGAATCAGTCCTGACCACCATTTGTTCTCCAACCTTAGCCTCTTCTGTAGGCTTAACCATCAAGGGGATCTTTGTCATACCAAACTTGGCAGCCAAACTTACTAAGCTCTTAATCATTTCTTCTTTTCTTGGCTCTTCCTCTTGCTGTCCTTGATGACTGATTTTTTCAATTTCTTCTTCCCCACATGGAATTGGGAATGCAAGAGGAGGGGTGGGTTGCAACTCAATTGATTTGGAAATTTTTTGTGGTGGTAAAGGAGATGAAATCTCTTGTTTCTTTAGAGGAGGGGGGATTTCTTTTAGCTCTTCTGGAGAGGATGACTGTTTGGAAGGAAAAAGGAAAGAAGAATTGAGGTGTGGTGGAATACTGAGAGGTGGAGACATGGGATCAACATTTGGGACAACAGATGGAGAGTTTAAAATTTGTAAGTCTAAATGAGATGATGATGCTTGAGTAATGGGAAGAGAAAAAACAGATGATGGTGTAGAACTTACCCATTGACAAGGTTGTTCAACACCGAATGTATAGGCCTCTATTTCTGTTGTCTATTGTGCAAGTTGGGGCAGCATCTTTATCATGAAGTCCAGCTTCTCTTGAGGGCTGAAGTGTCTTGGAAAAGGGCCTCCCCATGGACAAGGAGTCCTGCAACCAATTCTGAAAGCTCTCATCTGAGCTGTTGCTCTAGACTGCACCATCTTTCCCTCCATCTTTTGGATTTTCTCCAACAGACCAGCATCTTAGATTTGATGGTCTTCATTGTATGCATACTCTTGCTCTTGGAAGGCTCCATAGCCAAACTGACTTTGGCACTGTTGCTCATATGGGTATGCATACTGATCTTGAATCTACTCAAAATGTTGATTTGGAGGATTTGTAAAACATGTTGGAGGTGGAATATACTGCTGTTGTTGATGTGAATTCCATGATGGAAATGAAGTCATGATTGCACAACCTCATGGAATGGGAAAAAATGAAAGAGATGGAAAGAAGGATGAACGGGAATGGATGGAAAATGGGTCTACAACTTCAGAAATGGGTTTCTGATCAGATGGAGTCACCAGATGTGTTTGTAAGTGCCTCCAAAGGCTGAAATCTTCACAGGAACACACCAACCTGCAAAAGATGAAGTGGAAGACCTCTAAGGTCCCACCGGGAATGCCAAAACTGTTGATTTAAAATCACAGCACCCCTGGATGCAGATCAGGCTTCTAGGTTGATCACTCAAGCATCCAGTGTGATTGCACAACATTGAATCCTTTCTCCAGGTGTGGGACCTGTAAAATGAGAAAGGAATCTCCAGAGAAGGCTGGTTCCTACTCCTAAACTACCTGCCACAAGCTATTTCAGTGCAGGCAAGCTAATCTAATCCTAATCTAACCATGCCAAGGAGACAGAGAGAGAGAGAGAGAGAAGGGAAAAACAACAAAAGCCTACACTAAAATGGTGATACACCAGAGAAGGAGAATGTTGAACCTCTATCAAAAATGCCATGGGACAAAGAGAGGTGAGCAATGGGAAGGATGGACAGATGCATCACAGGCCCAAGGATAGATTTCACACAGAAAATGTCCCAAAACTCCATGAACACAGCTCCGGACCTGCAATGAACATTCAAACATGCACAAATACCTGCAATGAAGAGAGGCAAGAGGAAAACAAGTGAAGAACGAGCAAGGATGGACAGATGCATCACAAAACATGTTTTTTGTTGCTCCAGAAGTTTGCACAGAACATCATTTCATTAGTAAAAGGAAAAAATGCCATTACAGAGCAGGGAGGAGGTTCGAGCTCTATTTTCAACCCTAGAGAAGAAAAGAAGGGAGGGCAGAGCAGAAAAGATGAACAACTTGTTATGTCCCCCCTTTTGAAAGAAGCCCCTATGTACAATATATAGGAAGAAAGAGAGAGGGAAGAGAGGAAATTTGAAACTAGCACAACCACTTCTAGGTCACATTTTAAATCATCTCATTATGGTAGAAGTGGAGGATCCTGGCAAAATGGCAGGCTGTTTGCTGCATTAAAGCTGGTTGTTGAAGTGTCACTTCTGGCATTACCATGCGTCAGAGCCATTTCTTAAATTTCTCTCTCTAGACTATACTAAAATGGAAGATTGATCCCAGAATCATGTAGATAATTTCAACAGATTTCCGTTGATATAAAGAACATGTAAATCCGAGCTCTGGATCAAAAGATATGATGATCTGAAGATTTAGGGCACGGAACAAACCAAAACAGATTTTGAAATATTTTCCCGCGCTTCGCCACCTGGATGACACATGGCAGGCTCTGATTCACTGAATAATTCTCTCTCCTCCACCTTTTCGTGGGCTTTCCTTTGAAATTTCCTTGTGGGCCCTAGCTGGGACACGTGGCACTATCCCATTGGTTCGGGCTGACCCTTCAAAACTCACCCTTTGACTTTTTGACCTTTTCCCTTGTGACACGTGTCATGATTTTATTGGTACGCGGGCCTGCCGGCTCTTTCACGCGCTTCGCGTCTTTTTGTCCTAGATTTCCCAGTGCTGTTTGGGACAGAAACCTCCAATCCGCCTGAAATCGGCTTCCTTGTCCCTTATCTGTCGATGACACGTGGCGCAATCTGATTGGCTCTCGGCTTTTTCGGCTAATCCGCGTCCCTCGCGTCCCTGCGGCCCAGATGTCCCAGTGCGAAAGTTTCCCATTCCGGCCGAACCGGCTGTTTCGCGTCTTTCGCGTCCATTTGTCCTAGAAGTCCCTTTGCTGCTTGGGACAAATTCTTCCGAACCACCCGAAATGGGCTTCCCTTGCTTCACCGCTTCGCCTTTTCGCCCCCTACGCACCCTCACGGCCCGATTGTTCCTTTGCGAAAATTCTTTGTTTCGGGCGAACCGGCCGTTTCGCACCCTTCACGTCCCTCTGTTCCAATTGTCCCAAAGGCGACCTTGAGCAGGACTTAGCCAATTTTCATGATTTTTCTTGCATCAATCTACATGCTTGGAAATGCAAAACTCTGATACATGTTATCGAAATTTACCCTGGGGGGTGAAATTTTGACAACTCCTAATTCTGTGTAGTGATCTGTGATGAAGAATCCTATTATATTGAAAAAATAATGAGCATGTAAGCACATAGCTGGGGAAAAAAAACAATGGAGAGAGATCACCACAAACACATAGCTCAAGAGATAAAAGAAAGGATAGTGATGAAGCACCTAAGAGGACAGAGGAAAGTCCAAAGAGAACAACAGAGATGGAAGTTAAACAAGTGACATTGAATGTTTTGAGTCCTAGGAAATGAACGAAGGAAAGGAGTGAGAAGTCATGCATCAGGGTGTCATGACACTGAACCGACTACGCCGACACATCTGGGTGGCTAGGTGAACACTAGAAGAGGTGGTTTTTTGGTGTGTGATAAGGTCGTTGCTTCCAGGCTACTTCGTTCAGGCATAGTCCCTTAAGAGCCCTGAGAAGAAAATATCATTCAACTTCGATGGGTGACTACTTAGAATCTATGGCACCTAGAGAGGCCTCGTCTAATCTGAAACCTCTATTTGGGGATGCTATAAAAAATCCTCTCTCATTTTTTTCCTTCTCATATCGGTGCTCTCGCTGCCCTATTGTTTGAAAACGCGCGAAATAGTGCAGTTGGAGCTAGTGTAAGGTTGTCAAATGCTATATTTTGTAAACAATGGGTTATGGCATCAAATAGACTATGCTGAAACATCTAGGTGGCCAGGTGAACACCAAAGGATGTGGTGTGTTGGTGCATGATAAGGTCATTGCTTCTGGGCTACTTCGTTCAGGCGTAGTCCCTTAAGAGCCCTGAGACATAAATATCGTTCAACTTCGACGGGTGACTACTCAAACTCTGTGGCACCAAGAGATGCCTCATTTAATCCAAAACCTTGGTGTAGGGACCCTCTTTAATAGTCTCTCTTGGTTTTTTTCCTTCTCATAATTGGTGCTCTCGCTGCCCTATTGTTTGCAAACACCGTGAAATAGAGCAGTTAGAGCCAGTGTAAGGTTGTCAAATGCTATATTTTGCAAATGGTGGGTCGTGGCATCGAATGGAATGCACTGAAACATCCATATAGCTAGGTGAATGCTAGATGAGGTAGTGTTTCATTGCGTGAAAAGGTCGTTGATTCCGGGCTACTTTGTTCGAGCATAGTCCCTTAAGAGCCCTGAGACCAAAATATCGTTCAACTTCGATAGGGTGACTACTCAAACTTCATGGCACCTAGAGAGGCCTCGTCTGATCCAACACCTTGGCATAAAGACCCTATACAATAGCCTCTCTCAGTTTTTTCCTTCTCATTTTGGTGCTCTCGCAGCCCTATTGTTTGCAAACGAGTGAAATAGTGCAGTTGGAGCCAATGTAAGGTTGTCAAACGCTATATTTTACAAATGATAGCTTTTGTCACAAAACGAACTGCTCCAACATGTCTAGGTGACTAGGTGAATGCTAGAGGAGGTGGTGTTTTGGCACGTGACAAGGTTGTTGCTTCCGGACTACTTCATTCGGGCGTAGTCCCTTAAGAGCCCTGAGACCAAAATATCATTAAACTTTGACGGGTGACTACTCAGACTCCATGACACCTAGAGAGGCCTCATTTAATCCAAGACCTTGCTATAGGGACCCTCTAAAAAATCCTCTCTTAGTTTTTTCCTTCTCATTTTGGTGCTCTCGCTGCCCTATTGTTTGCAAATGCGTGAAAGAGGACAATTTGGAGCCAGTGTAAGGTTGTCAAACACTATATTTTACAAATGGTGGGTCCATGGCACTAAACAAACTACATAGAAACATTTGAGTGACTAGGTGAATGCTAGAGGAGGTGTATTTTTAGTACGCAAAAAGGTCGTTGCTTCATGCCTACTTCATTCAGGCATAGTCCATTAAGAGCCTTGAGACCAAAATATCATTCAACTTCTATGGTTGACTACTCATACTCCGTGGAACCTAGATATGCCTCATCTAATCCAAAACCTTGGTCTAGGGACCCTCTACAATAGCCTCTCTCATTTTTTTCCTTCTCATATCGGTGCTCTCTCTGCCCTATTTTTTGCAGACACGCGAAATAGTGCAGTTTGAGCCAATGTAAGCTTGTCAAATGCTATATTTTGCAAACATTGGGTTGTGGGACCAAATATAATATGCCGACATGTCTGGGTGTCTTGGTGAATGATAGAGGAGGTGGTTTTTCAGTGTGCGAGAAGATCGTTCCTTCTGGGCTACTTCGTTCGGAGCGTAGTCCCTTAAGAGCCCTGAGACCAAAATATCGTTCAACTTCGATAGGTGACTACTCAAACTCCATGACACCTAGAGATACCTCATATGATTGGAAACCTCAGTGTAGGGACCTTATACAATCATGTCTCTCAGTATTTTCCTTCTCATTTCGGTGCTCTCGTTGCCCTATTGTTTGCAAACATAGGAAATAGTACTATTTGAGCCATTGTAAGGATGTTAAATGCTATTAATTTGCAAACAGTGTGTCGTGGCACCGAAAAATAATGCACCGACACATCCGAGTGGCTAGTTGAATACTAGATGAGGTAGTTTTTTATTGCGTGACAAGGTCGTTGCTTCGGGTCTACTTCGTTCGGGCATAGTCCCTTAAGAGCCCTGAGACCAAAGTATCATTCAACTTTGATAGGTGACTACTCAGACTTTGTGGCTCCTAGAGAGCCTTCATCTAATCCAACACCTTGGCATAGGGACCCTCTATAATAGTCTCTCTCAGTTTTTTCCTTCTCATTTCGGTGCTCTTGCTGCCCTATTGTTCGCAAACGTGTGAAATAGTGGAGTTGGAGCCTGTATAAGGTTGTCAAACGCTATATTTTATAAACGGTGGGTTATGGCGCCAAACCAACTACTCCAAAATGTCTAGTTTTCCAAGTTAATTCTCTAGGAGGTGGTTTTTTGGTGCGGGAAAAGGTCGTTGTTTCTGGGCTACTTCGTTCGAGAATAGTCCCTTAAGAGCCCTGAGACCAAAATATCGTTAAAATTAAACAGGTGAATACTAAGACTCCATGACACCTAGAGAGGCCTCATTTAATCCAAAACCTTGGTGTTGGGATCCTCTACAAAATCCTCTCTCAGTTTTTTCCTTCTCATTTTGGTGTTCTTGATGCCCTATTGTTTGCAAACACGTAAAATAGTGTAGTTGGAGCCAGTGTAAGGTTGTCAAACACTATATTTTACAAACGGTGGGTCATGGAACTGAACAGAATACACTAAAAATTTTGAATGGCTAGGTGAATGCTAGAGGAGGTGGTATTTTAGTGCGCGACAAGGTCCTTGCTTCTGATCTACTTCATTCGGGCGTAGTCCCTTAAGAGCCCTGAGACCAAAATATCATTCAACTTCTATGGTTGACTCCTCATACTCCATGGAACCTAGATATGCCTCATATAATCCAAAACCTCAGTCTAGGGACCCTCTACAATTGCCTCTCTCAGTTTTTTACTTCTCATATCAGTGCTCTCTCTGCTCTATTGTTTGCAAACGCGTAAAATAGTTTAGTTTGAGCCAGTGTAAGGTCTTCAAATGCTACATTTTGCAAACAATGGGTTGTGGGATCAAATAGACTATGCTGACATGTTTGGGTGGTTGGTGAATGATAGAGGAGGTGGTGTTTCAATGTGCGACAAGGTCGTTTCTTCTGGGCTACTTCTTTCGGGCGTAGTCCCTTAAGAGACCTGAGATTAAAATATTGTTCAACTTCGACGGCTGACTACTCTGAATCCATGACACCTAGAGATGCCTCATATGATATGACACCTCAGGGTAGGGACCCTCTACAATCATGTCTCTCATTTTTTACCTTCTCATTTCGGTGCTCTCGTTTCCCTATTGTTTGCAAACGAGGGAAATAGTACTGTTTGAGCCAGTGTAAGGTTGTTAAATGCTATATTTTGCAAACGGTGGGTCGTGGCACCGAATGGTATGTACCGACACATATGGGTGGCTAGGTGAACACTAGATGATGTAGTGTTTCATTGTGTGACAAGGTCATTGCTTATGGGCTACTTCATTCGGGCATAGTCCTTTAAGAGCCCTGAGACCAAAATATCGTTCAACTTCGATAGGTGACTACTCAGACTTTGTGGCACCTAGAGAGGCCTCGTCTGATCCAACACCTTGGCGTACAGACCCTCTACAATATACTCTCCCAGTTTTTTCCTTCTTATTTCGGTGATCTTGCTGCCCTATTTTTCGCAAACACGTGAAATAGTACAGTTAGAGCCATTGTAAGGTTGTCAAATGCTATATTTTACAAACGGTAGGTTGTGGCACCAAACCGACTGCTCCAACATGTCTAGGTGGCCAGGTGAATGCTAGAGGAGGTAGTGTTTTGGTGCGTGACATGGTCATTACTTCCAGACAACGTCGTTCGGGCATAGTCCCTTAAGAGCCCTGAGACCAAAATATCGTTAAACTTTGATGGGTGAGTACTCAGACTACATTACACCTAGAGAGGACTCATTTAATCCAACACCTCAGTGTAGGGACCATCTAAAAAATCCTCTCTCATTTTTTTCCTTCTCATTTCGGTGCTCTCGCTGCCCTATTGTTTGCAAACGCGTAAAATATTGTAGTTGGAGCCAGTGTAAGGTTGTCAAACACAATATTTTACAAATGGTGGGTCATGGCACTGAACAAACTACACTGAAACATTTGAGTGGCTAGGTGAATGCTAGATGAGGTGGTTTTTTAGTGCGCAACAAGGTCATTGCTTCCGGGCTACTTCGTTCGGGTGTAGTCCCTTAAGAGCCCTGCGACTAAAATATCATTCAACTTCTATGGTTGACTACTCAGACTCCATGGAACCTAGATACACCTCATCTAATCAAACACCTTGGTGTAGGGACCCTCTACAATAGCCTCTCTCAGTTTTTTCCTTCTCATATCGGTGCTCTCTCTACCCTATTGTTTGCAAACGCGTGAAATCGTGCAGTTTGAGCTAGTGTAAGGTTGTCAAACACTACATTTTGCAAAAAGTGGGTTATGGGACCAAATAGACTATGTGGACATGTCTAGGTGGCTTGGTGAATGATAGAGGAGCTGGTGTTTTAGTGTGTGACAAGGTCGTTTCTTCCGGGCTACTTTGTTCAGGCGTAGTCCCTTAAGAGCCCTGAGATTAAAATATCATTCAACTTCGACGGCTAAGTAGTCAGACTCCATGACACCTAGAGATGCCTCATATGATCTGAAACCTCATTATAGGGACCCTCTACAATCATGTCTCTCAGTTTTTTCCTTCTCATTTCGGTGCTCTCATTGCCCTATTGTTTGTAAACACGGGAAATAGTAATGTTTGAGCCAGTATACGGTTGTTAAATGCCATATGTTGTGAACGGTGGGTCCTGGCACCAAACCAAATTCACCGACACGTCCGGGTGGCCAGGTGAACACTAGATGAGGTAGTGTTTCATTGCGTGACAAGTTCATTGCTTCTGGGCTGCTTCGTTCGGGCATAGTCCCTTAAGAGCCCTGAGACCAAAGTATCATTCAACTTCGATAGGTGACTACTCAGAATTCGTGGTACCTATAGAGGCCTTTTCTAATCCAACACCTTGGTGTAGGGACCCTCTACAATATCTCTCTTAGTTTTTTCCTTCTCATTTCGGTGCTCTTGCTGCCCTATTGTTCGCAAACGCATGAAATAGTGTTGTTGGAGCCAGTGTACGGTTGTCAAATGCTATATTTTACAAACGGTTAGTTGTGGCACCAAACGGACTAATCTGACATGTCCATTTGGCCAGGTGAATGATAGATGAGGTGATGTTTTGGTGCGTGACAAGGTTGTTGCTTCCGGGCTACTTTGTTCGAGCGTAGTCCCTTAAGAGCACTAAGACCAAAATATCGTTAAACTTTGACGGGTGACTCAGACTCCATGACACCTAGAGAGGCCTCATTTAATCCAACACCTCAGTGTAGAGACCTTATAAAAAATCCTCTCTATTTTTTTTCCTTCTCATTTTGGTGCTCTCGCTACCCTATTGCAAGTTTTTGCAAACACGCAAAATAGTGCAGTTGGAGCCAGTGTAAGGTTGTCAAATAGTATAGTTTACAAACGGTGGGTCATGGCACTGAACAAACTACAATGACATGTCTGAATGGCCATGTGAATGCTAGAGGAGGTGGTTTTTTTGTGCGTGATAAGGTTGTTGCTTCCGGACTACTTCGTTCGGGCGTAGTCCCTTAACAGCCCTGAGACAAAAATATCGTTCAACTTCTACGGTTGACTACTCAAACACCGTGGAACCTAGATATGCCTCATCTGAACCAAAACCTCGGTGTATGGATGCTCTAAAATATCCTTGATTAGTTTTTTCCTTTTCATATCGGTGCTCTCTCTTCCCTATTGTTTACAGACGCATGAAATAGTGCAGTTTGAGCCACTATAAGGTTGTCAAATGCTATATTTTCCAAATGGTGGGTTGTGGGACCAAATAGACTATGCTGACATGTCTAGGTGGCTTGGTGAACAATAAAGGAGGTGGTGTTTTGGTGTGCGACAAGCTCATTGCTTCCAGACTACTTCGTTCGAGCGTAGTCCCTTAAGAGCCCTTAGACCAAAATATCGTTCAACTTCAACGGTTGACTACTCAGACTCCATGACACCTAGAGATGCCTCGTATGATCTGACACCTCAAGATAGGGACCCTCTACAATAGTGTCTCTCAGTTTTTTCCTTCTCATTTTGGTGCTCTCGCTGCCCTATTGTTTGCAAACGTGGGAAATAGTGTTGTTAGAGTCAATGCAAGGTTGTCAAATGCTATATTTTGCAAACGGTGGGTCATGGAACCAAACAGAATGCATTGACAAGTCTGGGTGGCAAGGTGAATGCTAGAGGAGGTAGTATTCTGATGCGTGAAAAGTTCGTTGCTTCCGGGCTACTTCGTTCATGTGTATTCCCTTAAGAGCCCTGAGACCAAAATATCATTCAACTTTGATAGGTGACTACTCAGACTCCATGGCACCTAGAGAGGCCTCATCTAATTTGACACCTTAGCGTAGGGACCTTCTACAAAAGCCTCTCTCTGTTTTTTCCTTCTCATTTTGGTGCTCTCGTTTCCGTATTGTTTGTAAAGGCGCGAAATAGTGCAATTTGAGCCAGTGTAAAGTTGTCAAACGCTATTGCTATCTCTCGAAAGTGTACCCAATAGAGAAATGGCAGCAGGTGTTGTAAGTCTGTAAAATATATCTCTCTCTCATAGATACAATGGGGACACCTCAGGTCTGTGGGTATACCTATTTTGAGGTGAACCTCTGGGGTTAAAAGGTCGGTTCATTATTGGTGTTCACTAGACTATTTTCTGGGAGTTTTAGGGTTAGGAGGTGACTGAAAATGAAATAATTACTAAGGTGAGACACCAAATTTAAATAAAGAACTTGACTTGAGTGGAATACACAACTAACTTGTGAATAATTCTTTGTGTGCATGAACCAATTTGTACTTTTTGTAGAATGTAAGGGAAAAAACACTTAATTTGTATTGAGCGAAAATCACAATAGTACTAGTAAGCTAACATGCACAATGAAATTTAGCAGAAAATAGTAGATTTGCAACAGGGTAAAGTAACTAATCAGGGAATATTGATTCACAAGATTAATATTGGCATACACAAGACTACAAAATAACTTGGAAAGGAAAGATTAATTCAACACTCAGAGGGTAAAACTAGCAGAAATTTCTTCAGTACTCATATCAAAAGTTCTTCTGGGAAAGATCTCTGAAAAAATCCCCCCCCTTTTTCTACTTTGCAAGAGCACTTAATAAATAGCAAAAGTTCACCCCCTTCCTAAAAATAGCCTAAAGGATGAACTCACCCATGCATCCTAATTTTATCCTTTATTTAATAATAAATAAACGAATAAAATAATACAAACTAAAGTACGTGATAAAAATAGGCATTATCAGTCTTAGATATAATTCAGTCAAACTGCGGTTGACTGTTCTATTTTTAGGAAAGAAAGATGAATAGTTTGCTAAAATTACAAATTGCTTGCTAGGCAAGTCTTCTCTCTTTGCACATGCAAATTCATCATCTTCTATGTTTTATCCTGTTGTGAAGGCATGTAAAATTATCTCCTGTGTGTAGGCAAAAGGATGCAACCTTAGCCATATTTGCAAAATTAAGATGAAGTGGAGACCACCTCTTAAGTGCACATGTTCTGATTTTTTTTTCACTTTCCTAGATAGTCACATGAGTGACACTTGTGAATTTTGTTAGAAACCCCATGTGGGGACCACCTTTGATTTTAGATGCTGCCACGTTGTGGACTTAGGCATAAGAAAGTATATAATATTAAAGGGGTTTACCCTTTTGGCTAGCCCACCATGTAGTTTGATTCACCACTTTTAGATCCCATGGCACATAATACAATTTTCACCTTTTCGTTGATCATGGCATATAATACTGTTTTAATTTTTGGGCATGCATATAGTTTAGACTTTGTAAAGTCTTGGCAAATTATTTTGTTGACCGTCCACATGGGTTGGCCCCTCTCCATGAAGACTCGACCCTTCATTTGACCCTAGCCTGTGTTAACTTGACCGTGGTAGTTTAGCTTGGGTTCTACGAAGTGTTTGAGGCCCTTGATCTTTTGCCTCAGTTTCTTATCCACCGTTGATCCTGTAACCTGGATTAGGGTTCTGGCCTGAGCATTGAATACGGTCGGTGGCATTTAATTGGGCTATATCACTTCAAACCATGTGTAGACCGATCACCATTCATCTTGGCACTTGGCATTCAGTGAGTTATTGATCTTGACCATGGGTTAGGGTTTTGGAACCCTAGTTTTGAATGTAAGTTTATACTCGCGAGGTTGCATTTGGTTTTTCAATCTACGGGCAAAGCCCTGGTCAAATTTTTTGCTCACTCTGTGATTTTGATGAATGCTTGGAGATTTTAAAGGTTTTTGAGCTTGCATTTCTTTTCCTGATCCTTTGACGCCATTAATACTTGACTGTTGCATGCATTTTTGAAGGATCCGGAGGTATTTTCTTTTGTTTTTCAGTTACGTGCTTGACTTTTCCATTTAGATATGATCTAAATATCATTTTCATCTATTATTCCACTCTGTATCACTTATGGAGTGATGAATCTTTGTTTTCTTCTTGGTTCTCTGCTATTGGTAGTTATTGAGCTCAATATGAGCCTGTGGAAAGAGATGCCACCATTTTTGTTTTCCTGCTCGTTACGTCACACGGTGAGTCCTTGCACTATTTCTTCTTTTATTTTCGAGGCTCGAGTTTATTTCCTGTATCCCTGAAACTTGGAAAATCCTTGTTTATAATGTTTCTAAGACGAAAATATTTGTGGGTCAATCTTTTCTCCTTTGACCTTGAGCTCGAATCTTACTTCATTTACATTTTGATGAACCTTTTCTGTGCTCGGGTTTGGATATTTAACCTATAAATATGGATCCATATTTATAAGTGTTGACTGATTGTGCTCCACCTTGATATTCGAACTCTATTTTATTTCATTTTCATGTAGATGTATATTTTGGACTTTGTCATTTGCTCTTTCATTCTGTAGATGCTCACTTGGAGTTTACAAACCCTTTCTTCATTCTGTAGAAGTAACTGATTTGTCCTAAGTAGCTTCCTCCCTGTAGATACATGCTTGTATTGTTGAACTTATTTATGAAAGTGTAGTGAGGGAACTTCACTTCTTATCATTGCTTTTTGATCATACTTCTTTCTGTAGATGTAACTCCTTCTTTGGCAGTTGTATGTTGTTTCTTTGTTTGCAAACATGAATGCATACCGTCTGTATAATGAAATAAATATCTCTTTTCTGGAAAATGAAGAAGATAATTAGTTTCTTTCTCTGTAATGACAGTTCACTTTCCATAAGTCATAGTAGCGAGTATATTTCAATTTCTGTAATTATTTCTCAATTCTATTTTTTTGGAAAAGTCCATTTTGCAAAGGGAAACTCTGGAAAAATTTTCCCAGAATCCTTCTCTTTTCAGATTTTGATGATTTGACCTTTCTGAAAAAAATGTAAACATATTTTCTTTCTTATATGATCATTTGAATGAGCTGTTCATGCTGGGCTTTACTTGATTCATTGCAACTTTTGAAAATTTGTAAAGTAGTTGCTCTTTGATCCACACTTGAATTTGGAAATTAAAAGGAACCTTTGATAGTTGTTGCATGATGAGAATCTGGAATACCTGTATGTTTCATTTGATCATGATGTCAACTTAGAAGTGATGAAACATATACTTTTCTTGACTATTTTTATTTCTTTTGAAGCTCAGATAGCTTAGAAAGAAATGTAGTAGCTAAAAAAGCATGTGTTTCAATTCTATTTTAAATCAAAAGTCAATTTTACAATGGGAGACTTTGGAAAAAATTTCCCAAAATCCTGTTTCCTCTCTCCTTTTCCATATTTTTGATCCAGATTTGTAAAATATCTTCTTATTAGCTCATTCTGACACTTTTTTCTTCTGTAAACCATCAGAAAATGATGTTTGTACTTCATTTAGTAGATGCTTTCTTCATAACCAAGTAACTGATTTTCAATCAATGTTGCAACTTGTTCCTGTAAAATTCAAAAATAATTTAGAAATAAATAGGCTTTTTCACCTCTCGTGTATCCATGTGATTTATTCCTTCTTCTTTCCTTCTTCTGCAAGTTGTTTTCTAACCTCTTTCAAGTGTCATTCTTCACATCTATTTCTGTTACAAGCTGCTTCAGATTCTGCCTTTTATTAAATCAACTCTTAGCTTCATTTGACCTTCTCTTTTCAGATTTACTTTATGAACTCTTCCTCTTCCTTATTGCCAGCTCATATGTATTTCTTTGTTTTCCTGTGCCATGTGTTTTTGTACTTATTTCTTTCAAGTACCATTAGATACATCAAATTAAGAATTTGTATTTGCTTTAGAACATGAGTATTGGAATAACATTGTACCCTGAGCTCAATTTGACAGATGCTTCTCTTGTCTTGCAGGTGTTAAGAAATGGAGATGGAAGCAGAAGATGGAAGAGTTGAGATGGAGATGGAAAGGATGAGGAGTGGAGACAGAAGACAAAAAAGGAAATGATGGGTTCCTTTTTACTCCTCTACTCTTGTTCTTTAGCACATGCGGTATTCTCATTTCCATGTATATGATGAGTCACTTAGTCATATCCCATGGCTTGTGTGGGAAAACTTATGATCTCTTATGAATAAAGCATTAAATTGAAATAATGAGTTGATTATCTCTTTCTGCATTCAGTTTTCCTTTGATTGTACAATGATGTAGGCAACTCAATATCTCAATAAAATTAATTAACATAAGGGATAACTTGAAGTGAATACCTATAACTCGAGTGGATAATTATTGAATGAAATGTGTCTCTTTGTATGTTGTGTGATTATCTTAGCTTCCATTCTTTGTTTTGACTCCTTTCTGCTATCTCCATTTGGACATTATTGTCACTGTTTGTTTGTCAATATTTTCTTGATGGAAGTAGCAGGAAAGGAGTCAATTGTAATCTTTTATGGCAGCATAGGTAAATGCAAACTTATAAATCATAACAAATTTAATGAAGATAGAGCAATAAAACTGATAGGCATTAAGATAATAACCTGTGAATCTGATTTTCTGAAAACTACCACTATGTCTGTTATTCCAAAACTATACACCTTACATATTCTGTAATCCGGTGTCTTCATCGGGATAACACAACTGTCCTTCGGGGCTTGTGTTCTCTTGCTGAGGATATTCATGAGATTGCAGACTATGTGAGTTGTTACATTTTGTAACAGCACACATAGCTACAGATTTCACTTAATCTCTTTCACAAATCAGCAATAACAAAATAATCTGACGTAAATCCCTTAGCTCAGGTATACTTCACCCAAGTTGTCTGTTGTAACGAAGTTTTGAGTTGCCCATTTTTGCACAAGTACAAAAATTGTCAACATTTCTGGTGATCCTACGAGGAAAGCTGTCTGCTAGCTTGTAGACTAGTGCCTTACTCTTGTCCATTGGGTATGGAGTCCAAATCTGTAACCAAAAACTACCTTTTCCCGAAAGGTCCAACCCTTTCAAAAAACTAAACTGGAGGAAAAAAATATCTATCTGGAGAACCAGACCATGTGCATGAATGCACTTCTTGAAAACTATGATGCCATGTGCATGAACTGCACTTATTGAAGGGGAAATCCTACTCTAACCAATCACTGTAATATTTTCAATAACAGTGTTTGAGAAACATACCATTCACAGGAATGGGAAGTTCCTCTCCATTCAGCTTGGAAAGTTGAAAAGCATTGTGTTCTTTGCAAGCTGATATCATATAAGGACCACTCCAGAGTATATCAAACTTTGCGTGTCTTCCTGGCTTAGCACGATCAACATCCCATTTCAACGCGATATCTCCTTCATTGAAGATTCTGAATTTGGATTTCTTATCAAAAGTCTTCTTCATCTGATTCTGATTCTTCTCCATGTTTAAATGAGCTTGGTCTCTTAGTTCTTGTAATTCCATCAATTCTGCATAACGGACCTGCAATGGTTCATTCTCAAGTAATTCTATTTGTTGTAGCAAATCCAATGTAGGTATCTCAACTAAAATTGGCATCCTCACTTCTTTCCCATACACAAGCTTGTATGGTGAATTTCCAACTGATCTCTTAGGGGTCACCCTATTAGCCTAAAGTGCTGAATTCAACATTAGATGCCAAGCTCTTTGATTATCCTTAAGTGTTCTTCTGATGATTCTCAACAGATTCTTGTTAGTGCTTTCAGCTAATCCATTACCTTGTGGGTAATAATTAGATGAAGAGCTCAAGTAGATTCCATGGCTAACAACCCAATATGTTACCTTATCACCGAAAAATGATAAAGCATTATCTGATATGATAGTTGTTGGAACACCAAATCTACAGACTATCCCTTCATAAAAGCCTAGTATTGGAGCTTCATTAGCATCCTTCAAGGCTACTGCTTCAGTCCATCTTGTAAAGTAATTTGTAGTAGTTATAATCCATTTATGTCCTTGTGAAGAGGGTGGGTTAATCATTCCGATAAAGTCAAGACCCCACTACATAAAGGGCTGATCAGCTGAAAAGGGATACAAAGGCAGTGAAGCTAAATGTTCTTTTCCAACAAAGAAAGCACACTTCTTGCACTTCCTGACCCATTCGAAATAGTCCTTAAATATGCTAGGCCAATAATAATCCAATTTCATGATTTTCAAAGATGTAGTTCATGCTGAGAAGTGACCTCCTACAGGTCCTTCATGGAATTATGATAATATCTTCTAAATTTTGTCATACTCGACACATCGCAACAAGATTCCATTTATATCTCTTTTAAACAATACACCACCCATGAAAAGAAAAGGAATAGCTTGTAATCTAAAATATCTTCGTTTATTCTTATCCATACCTTCTGGATAGGTTTCGTGTTGTAGATATTTAACCAAAGCAGTCATCCATCTTGATTCCTAAATTTTTTGAGGAAGTTCAATTTGCTGATTTCCTTGTTGCAACATAACATTTGATTGCTGATACATGGTTTCAGCATGCTATTCTGAATCTTTGGGTTCCGTAACATGCTGTTTTTCCATATCAGCAATTAAATTCTCACATAAACCTTTACCTTGAACTATCTTTGTAACTCGGATATCAACATTGTATTCCATAACCTTCATTATCTAGCCTGCTCTTTTCTCATTCAACCCTTTGTTCAACAAGAAAGCTTTCACATTTGGATGAGAAACAAGACCATGAATTCTATTATTTGAAAGCATGTACTTAAAATTCTTTAGTCCTCTGACTATGGAAAGTACTTGTTTTTCGAGGAATGTGTACCTTGTTTTGTAATCATGTAAGCTTTATCCAAAGAAAGAAAATGGCTATTTGATATTCTCATCATTGACCTAAGTTAGAATAGCTGAGATTGTTTCAGCTCCTACAAGTGCATACATTGTAAAATATTTGTCAAAATTTGGATTTGCAAGACTAGGATCCTAAGAAATAGCTTTTTTAATAGCCTCAAAACCCTCTCTCCCTTTACTGGTCCAAGAGAATGTTTTCTCTTTCCTTAGCATGGTTGTCAATGGCTTAACCAATGCTACAAAATCTTAGACAAATCTTTTGACAAAGTTGATTTTTCCCAGAAAGCTCTGTAATGCCTTCTTGTGATGAGGTAATGATATCTATGATATGGCTTCAATTCTGAAAGGATCAATTGCTAAACCCTATTTGGAAACAATATGGCCGAGTAGCTTACCTTCATGTACTGAAAAGATAGAATTTTTGGGATTCAAAGATATTCCAAACTGCCTGCAGATCTGAAAAGTCTGTCTCAAATGCATTAGATGTTCATCAAGAATTTTTTGAGAATACAGTGACATCATCTAAATAAACAAGTATGCATTTATTTAGTAGGCTACGAAAAATCCATGTCCATTGCACGTTGAAATGTTGCACTAGCATTTGAAAGACCAAAAGGCATCCTTTTGTAAGAGTAAGTACCCCACTTGGTGGTAAAAGTTGTTTTATATCTATCCTCTCCTCAGACTAAAATTTGATTATATCCACTTGTAACCATCTAGAAGGGATAGTCTGTCTGATCCTGAGACTGTTCTCAAAATATGATCCATGTTTGGTAATGGATAATGATCTTTCAATGATGCTTTATTAAGATCTCTGAAATCCACACATAATCTGATTTCTCCATTCTTTTTCCTAACTGGAACAAGATTTGCTACCCAACTTGAATGCTTAACCGGGAAAATAATTCCTGATTCAATCAATTTTGATAATTCTTTCCTCGTAAGAGGTTCTATTCTGGGATTTATAGGCCTTTGTTTCTACCTGACTGGTTTAGAATTTGGTTGTAATTCAATTGTATGTTGTGCTAGACTGGGGTCAAACCCTTTCAAGTCTTGGTATCTCCAAGCGAAAACATCTTTAAATTCAGTGCAAAGCTTAATAAAAGACTATTTTTTGGATAAGGAACATACCTTTCCAAGAAATAAGTACTTTCCTTCATCAACAGAAACCTCTTCGTAATTATCAGCATGAGTAGACATCTTAGCTTTGTCCTTTCTTAACTGGTCATCAGTGCTAAAGATGTCTTCCAATGTGACAAGTCCTCGAGGAAACTTGTTTGTCTTTAACTGAACAATTTGGTCACCATATAGATGTTGTAATTTATCCTGATTTACTACAGAAAATTCAGCTTCTTGCTACAAAAACCTGTAGATTTTATCATCACTCTCAAACACCTACCAATTAGATTCATTATCAGGTATAGAAGGTCTGATAATCAACTTAACATGAGGCTAAACTTTTCTACTTTCTATTTGTTCCAGCACTTCGAAACTAGCACCAATTGCTGCCAGTCTATCAGCATGTTTATTTTCGGCTCTAGGAATAGACTGAATATTAATGGCATCAAAATATTCCATTAAGTCTGAAACTCTATGCCTGTAAGACTTCATTAATGGATTCTTACATACATTGAAGTTTTTTACTTGATTTATTACTAACTCAGAATCACCAAAGACTTGTAACGTGTTGATTCCTCTTTTTCTGGGTCAAAGTAAGCCATGAATTAATTCTTCGTACTCAACTACATTACAAGTGCATGAAAATTGAAGACTCAGAGCTGGTAAAATACCTTTCGTTTGTTGGGGAAGTAAGCATCAGACTTGCTCCCTATCCTTTCTTATTCTTAGCTCCATCAAAATGAAGCTTCCAAATCCCTTCTGTTTTATTTTCTGTTTTGGATAGCAAGGGAACTGTTTCACTTTCTTCATGCATGCAATAAACACCGAAAAGATGTTCTTCAATTGTTTTCTCATCCATGAACATGTTAGAAACACCTTCTAGTGCTGAAATCTGAGCTACATCATCAAAATCAGATTGATCTAAAGCTGAATAATTTGCTACTGCATTTGGTGAATGAGGCTCAATATGAAATCTAGCCAATGGCTCAGAATTTATGGTAACCTTAGTGCCATAACGTGTAGTGAAAAATAAGAATGACCAATCAGAAGAGAGGTAGCCTCCTATTTTTTCTGTAAAGTCTCTAGATAGGCACAAAGAAAAATATGGAGGTAAATCCACAACAGTAACATCTTGTAAAATGGAAACATTTGGGACAAACATGTAACGTTACCTCCAAATTTCTGATTACTCCAACTATATTGGTTGCAGTCCCATCAAGATGTAAAACACTCCTTTCTATAGGTTCATATTGCAGGCCTAATTTTTCAGCAATTGACTTAGGCATGACTGTACTACTTGCACCGTTGTCCACCATACAGTTATGAACTAAATTTTCTCCAATGATTAGAGATAGGTAAAAGGGTGGTGGCTTCTTTATGTCATGAGCATTTAGAACCTTCTGAACCATCCATCTAACATCCTTTACGCGATCTTGATCAAGTGTTCCAAGGACCATATCTGTATTTTAGACTTCATTTACTGTTGTTTTTGAAGAAATCTGCAGTTTAGCTAGTTCATGAGAGAGTAAATCCTGTTGTCCTAGAATGCTTAAGGCATCCCACATCGAGATGTTAACATTGTGCTTATTCATTACATCAACAATATTAAAAGAAGCAACAGTCTTAGAGATAGACTTGACCATTTTAGCATAAGCTTTAGCAAAAACTGATTCTGCTTTGGCAGCCTTGGATATCTAAGGGATAAACAATCTTCTTGGATCAGGTTGAAGTTATTTTTGTTTCTCTTTACCAGCTATAACACTTTGTTTTCTGAGGGACAGCAGGACTGTTGGCTAATTTCGAGACTGTAGATGTTGATATATCAGTAATAATGGGTAGCATAGGTCTGTTTTTTTGTTTTTTAATTTTCGGTAGCTTTCTCTTGAGCTCTAGTGGTAATAGTAATGAAATCCTCCTCATTAAAGCTGACCAAATTTTGTTCAGGTGTTTTCTAAACATGACTTTCTCACTTTCCACCCTCCATTTGAGGTATGAACAATGCTTCAGATTGAGGTTGCACAACAAGCTTCAGGTTCAAGAATGCATTTGGGTAATTTGCTAGTTTGATGAGGTTGATTACAAGGTTGGCACCACTCTTCTGTAGCCATATTAAGTGGAACCAAAGCGTTAGATGCACTAAGAACATTAGAATCAAACTACCTTTGCTGATAAGGTTGCTTGTAATTTTGATTCTGTTGATAAGGCTATCTATTCTGCTGGTTTTGCTGATAAGGAGCTTGATATGGCCTATTAGGCAATGTAAGCTTATTTTCAATTGATGTCAGTTTATTTCCCATAGTTTGCAAGGCTTTAAACATATCTGGGGATAGGGCTGCAACACTAAGCTCTATGATTGTGATAGGCTATGGGATAGGAGCTAAATCTACCAAAAATGGCATTATAGGCCTTGGTGCTAATTTTCTAGCCTGAATAAGGTTGTTTTTAGCTTTTATAGCAGTGTCATAGGCCCCTGGAAGAGTAAAAGCTCCCATGGATTGAATCATAGTTGCAATATCACTATTCAATTCTCTAAGGTAATAAAGGAAAGCGTGATCAGCTTGAGGCTTAACACTTGCCGGGATTCTACCCCAAGTTCTAGCCAAACGAATGTTGAAACTAGACAAAAATTCATGAGGGGCTCTCTTGATAGTAGATAGACTATTTCTATCAGGGACAAATGATCTAAATTGTCTTGGAATTGTTCCAGTAATTTCTCTCCTAATCCATCCCAAGTTCTTATGCTTCCAATCTCTAGTTTCCTATACCATTATAAGGCTTGTCCTTTAAAAGATGCAGCTAAAATTCTTAAAGCTACATCTTCATGAGTAATATTGTGGACTGCACATATGGCTGCCACATCTTTGATGTGTTCAGTTGGTGTAACTTGGTTTTCACCGGTAAATGATGGCAAAATTTTTAGAGCAACATTAGGAATGTCATGATACACTGTAATTACGAATGGGCTGCCATTAGTAAAGGCTGCAAAATTTCTAGGTGGTTGAATAGGCATTGGAAAAACTCAGGATATTGATTGAAAAATTTATTCATGGTGAAGGAATATCAGGAGGGTTTTCAAAACCAGGTCTATTATAAGGAAAAGTATTACCAACCCTTCTTCTTCTAGTAGATTTCAAACGTAAAGAAAAAAACTCAGGAGGAATACCTCTTACCGATGATCTTGTAGTCACTTTAGGCATGGAACATGCTGCAATATTGGTCTAAAATCAGCTTTACGGAGTCGCCAAAAGATCATAGAATCTTTAGAATTAATTTGTTACAGCTTTTCTCCTGAAAGTAACTTTTATTTGTTGTAAACCTGCTTTTGATCTACTCTAGAATCTGAAATTTGCATGCAAATCTGATTCGTGGTCCCACCGAGCGTGCCAAAAACTATTATCTCTCAAAAGTTCACCTAGCAGAGAGATGGCAGTAGATGTTCCAAGTGTGCAAAAGATCTCTCTCTCTCTCTCTCTCTCTCTCTCGTAGATAAAATGGGGACACCTCAGGTCTGTGGGTATACCTATTTTGAGGTGAACCTCCAGGGTTAAAAGGTCGGTTCCTTATTGGTGTTCACTAGACTATTTTCTGGGAGTTTTAGGGTTAGGAAGTGACTAAAAAATTAAATAATTACTGAAGGTGATACACCAAATTTGAATAAAGAACTTGACTTGAGTGGAATACACAACTAACTTGTGAAGAATTCTTTGTGTGCACGAACCAATTTGTACTTTCTACAAAATGTAAGGGAAAAAACACTTAATTTATACTAAGGGAAAATCACAACAGTACTAGTAAGCTAACATGCACAATGAAATTTAGCAAAAGATAGTAGATCTGTAGCAGGTGTAAAGTGACTAATCAGGGAATATTGATTCACAAGATTAATACTGGCATACAAAAGACTACAAAATAACTTGGAAAGGAAAGAGTAATTCAACACCCAGAGGGTAAAACTGGTAGAAATTGCTTCAGTACTCATATCAAAATTTCTTCTAGGAAAAATCTCTGAAAAATTCCCCCCCCTTTTTGTGCTTTGCAAGAGCACACAATATATAGCAAAAGTTCACCCCCTTCCTAAAAATAGCCTAAAGGCTGTACTCGCCCATGCATCCTAATTTTATCCTTTATTTAATAATAAATAAAGGAATAAAATAATACAAACTAAAGTACATGATAAAAATAGGCATTATCAGCCTTAGATACAATTCAGTCAAACTGCAGTTGACTGTTCTATTGTTAGGAAAGAAAGATGAATAGTTTGCTAAAATTACAAATTGCTTGCTAGGCAAGTCTTTTTCTCTCTTTGCACATGCAAATTCATCATCTTCTCTGTTTTGTCCTAATGTGAAGGCATGCAAAATATCATCTCTTGTTTGTAGGCAAAAAGGATGCAACCTTTAGCAATATTTGCAACAGTAAAATTGAAATGGGGACCACCTCCAATATAGTGCACATGATTTGATTTTTTTCTTCACTTTTCTGGATGGTCACAAAAGTGACACTTTGCAAATTTTTGTTTAGATACCCCATGTGGGGACCACCTTTGGTTTTTATAGTTTGATATTTCCACCTTGTGGACTTAGGCATTAGCATGTGTATAATATTAAAGGGCACCACCCCTTTGACTAGCCCACCATGTAGTTAAACTCGCCACCATTAGACCCCTTGGCACATAATACAAATATTCACCTTTTCAGGGACTTTTGACATATAATGATATTTGATTTTTCTTTTGGCATGACATGCATACTTTAGACTTTGTAAAGTCTTGGCGAATTATTATTTCTTTGTCCACTTGGGCTGGCCCCTCTCCATGATGACTCGACCCTTCATTTGACCCTGGCCTGAGGTAACTTGACCATGGTGGTTTAGCTTGGGTTTTGCGAAGTGTTTGAGGCCTTTGATCTTTTGCCTTGGTTTCTCTCCACCATTGATTATGTAACCTGATTAGGGTTCTGGCTTGGGCAATTAATGCGGTTGGTGGCGTTTAAGTCTAACATTATCACCTAGGAACCTGGGGAGAATGACCACCGTTCATCTTGGAACTTAGCATTTGCTTGATCATTGATCTTTAATCACGGGTTACGGTTTTGGAACCCTAGTTCGAATGAAAGTTTATACTCGCGAGCTCATATTTGGTCACTTCATTTGGTTTTTCATTCTGTGGGTGAAGCCTTGGCAAAAATTTACCGCTCTACATTTTTTGACGAAATATTGGAGATTTAGACGTTTTTGAGCCTGCATACTTGTTCTTTGATCTTTGATGCCATTGTTACTTGGTTCGTCCTACCTTTCTTGATAACAAATGAAGGTATTTCTTCATTTTTGTTTCTGGACTGTGGCTCGGCTTTTCCTTTCATATGATCAATAGATCATTTTAAATCATCTTGCTGTTGTACTTATTGATGGAGTGATGAATCTTGGTTCTCCTTTTGGTTTTCTACTCCTGGTAGTTATCGAACTCGGTACGAACCTGTGGGAGGAGATGCCACTGTTTTTTAATTTGCTTGCTTACTTCTAGGTTCTTGGGCAACGGTGACTTATAACACTGTTTTTACCTTCTGTTTGAGCATCGGGTTTTCTTTTGTTAATTTAGCTTGGTACTTTGACTGTTTTCACTCTTATGGTGACATGCAAGCTTAGAACTCTGGTTCGTCTCATCCTGTAGATAGATGCCTACTTGGAGTTTGTAAGATCTTCTCCATGTTGTACATGCATACTTTGTACTTTGTAATCCTTCTCTCATTCTGTAGATTTAATGTTTGTACAATTCCTGGATACCTTTAAGCTGTATCTTATTTTGTGGTTCATTTTCTCTTTCTGATGTAAATGAAAGAAATCCTTGCACTTCTAATTTGACTTGTAAACAATTCCAATGCCTAACTTCTGGGAGTTTGTAAATCTTAACTAATCATTTGTAACTTTAATTGAGCTCTCCGTTTGATTGTAGACCTGTATTTTTCCTTCCTCTTGGTAGGTGCATAATTGTAATTTTTATATTACTTCTTTGCATTTGTAGAGGTAAAAAACTTGTAGTTTATCAACCCAGGTTTTTTCATACTGAAGTAAAAATGACTTGTTTTTGTCCCACTTTTTGGTATGTTTTGTACCATTATAAACATGAATTTTTAGTTTCATTGGCTTTTCTAAAGGTAATAGCCATAGTAAACCGTACACATTCATGAAATTCCACAAACTAACGAAATTTTTTATTTAGAGTGTGGAATACATGTAAATTTTTAAAGAAAAAAATTGCAAAAAAAAATGGTCTTTTTCTTAATTTTATTCATACGTTGCTTCTTATGTTATAAAAGAGGAATGACTGTCCCCGGGTAGTTTTTTTGAATGAATATAAATATTTTTTCACCATGAAATTTTAGCTTATATGTTCAAGATTTGAATTTTGAGGTGCTGTCAAATTTTCATATTTTTTGGACTTATATATATTTTTTAATTAATTATTTAGTAAAAATATTTTCAAATAAATGGCGTACAAATGTTTATGCCAATAACTTTTAAGATTTATATCAAAATTTAATTGTTTTTTCACAGGCAAGAAGAAGACTTCAATAAATAGTAATTTTAATTTTTTCAATCTCCCGATTTTTTAATATTTTTTACTATTTTTCAAATTGGGTTGATTGTGTAACGATCGATTGTCCTAAAATACCATATGTTAGCAAAATATAAAAAATAGCCTCTAGTAAAACATATTTTTTAAAAATGAAAATTATATTTTTAGAAAGCTAATAAAATTCTGTATTTTGTGTTAAAATTTTGTCGCATTTTATGGAATCCGTTAACCCTAATTACATTACATGGCACCTAAGTGGCACATTTTGGCATAAAATTATCCTCCAAATGGATTTGGCTGCCAAAATGTGCCACATAGGTGCCTCACAGGGGGGTTCACGCAAAGGGGGGTTCGCGTGAAGGGGGTTCACGTGAAGGGGGTTCAAATGTGAATCCCCCTTCATCTGCCTGAACCCCCCTAAACCCTAAATCCGCTGGCCCAAAAACTATATAAATATCTATATATAACTGGAATTTGCCGCCAAAATTATTTGAATTCAATGGGTTATGTGCGAACCCCCATTTCTGCGAACTAGTTTCTTCATCCACCGTGGCAGTTCAGGAAAATGTGGTTCATGCGAAAGGGGTGTTCATAAAATGAACAATATTTCTGGATCATCCCAACTTCTTGACTCTTGAGCTCGAATCTTACTTCACATGAAGTGGGACACAACATTGTGCTTTGACCGGGTTTGGATATTTACCTATAAATCTAGCTCCATATTTATAAGATGCTTGTATCTTAATTGTGCTCCACCTTGATATTTGAAGCTCCTGTAGATTTCATTTTCTCTTTGTAGATGTGATATCAAAACACTTTGTCATTTGAACTTTCATTCTGTAGCATGTATACTTGTAGTTTACGAACCCTCTCTTCATTTTGGAGAAGTAACTAATTTGATCCTGAAGTAGCTTCCTGCCTGTAGATACATGCTTGTAGTTTGTTGAACTTCATTTTTGGAAGTGTAGTGAATGAACTTCACTTGTGTATTCTATAGCTTTTGACAATCATGCTTCTTTCTGTAGATGATAACTCCTTCTTTGGCAGTTGTATGTTGTTTATTTGTTGCAAATATGATTGCATACCTGTTTGTATAATGAAGTAAATATCTCTTTTCTTGAAGGTGAAAGAAAAAAATTAGTTTTCTTTCTCTGTAATAGCACTTCACTTTCCAGAAGTTATAGTAGCAAGTCTGTTTCACTTCTCTGCAATTATTTCTCAATTCTATTTTTTTGGAAAAGTCCATATTGCAAGGGAGAAACTCTTGTAAAATATTTCCAAAATCCTTCTCTTTCCAAGATTTTGATAGTTTGACCTTTTCTGAAAAAGATATAACATATTCTCTTTGCTTATCTGATCATTTGAATGAGTTGTCCATGCTGACTTTACTTGATTCATTTCAAATTTTCTGAAAATTTGCAAAGTAGTTGCTTCTTTGATCCACACTTGAATTTGGAAATTAAAAGGATCCTTTGATAGTTGTTGCATGATGAGAATCTTCAACACCTGTATGTTTCATTCAATCATGATGTCAATTATAAAAGTTATGAAACATGCATTTTCCTTGACAATTTTACTTCCTTTTGAAGCTCAGATAGATTAGAAAGCAATGTAGTAGCTAAAAAATCATGTGTTTCAATTCTGTTTTAAATCAAAGGTAAATTTTACAAGGGGAGACTCTAGCAAAATTTTTCCAAAACTCTATTTCCTCTCTCCTTTTCCAGATTTTTTGATCCAGATTTGCAAAATATCTTCTTATTAGCTCATTCTGACACTTCTTTATTCTGTAACTATCTAACTGATGTTTGTACTTCATTCAGTATATGCTTTCTTCTTAACCAAGTGACTAATTTTCAATCAATGTTGCAACCTGTTCCTGTAAAATTTAAAAATGAGTTAGAGATAAATAGGCCTTTTGGCCTCTCTTGTATCCATGTGATTTATTTCTTTTTCTTTCCTTCTTCTACAAGTTTTTTTCCAACCTCCTTCCAGTGTAATTTACTCATCTGTTTCTTTCACACGCTACTTCAGATTCTGACACTTTTAAATCAACTCTTAGCTTCTTTGATCTTCTCTTTTCATATTCACTTTATGAACTCTGCCTCTTGCTTGTTACATCTATAGCTCATTTGTATTTCTTTCTTTCAAGTACCATTAGATGCATTGAATTCAGAATATGTATTTTCTTTAGAACATGAGTATTGGAATAACATTGCACCCTAAGCTTAATTTGACAAATACTTATCTTGTCTTGCAGGTGTTACAAAATGGAGATGGAAGCGGAAGACGGAAGAGTTGAGATGGAGATGGAAAGGCTGAGGAGTGGAGACAGAAGATAGAAAAGGCAATGATGGGTTCCTTTTTACTCCTCTACTCTTGTTCTTTAGCACATTCAGTATTCTCATTTCCATGTATATGATGAGTCACTTAGTCATATCCCATGGCTTGTGTGGGAAAACTTATGATCATTATGAATAAAGCATTAAATTGAAATAATGAGTTGATTATCTCTTTCTGCATTCATTTTTCCTTTGATTGCTTAATGATGTAGGCAACTCAATATCTCAATAAAATGAATTAACATAAGGGATAACTTGAAGTGAATACCTGTAACTCTAGTGGATAACCATTGAATGAAATGTGTCTCTTTGTATGCTGTTTGATTATCTTAGCTTCCATTCTTCGTTTTGACTCTTTTCTGCTACCTCGATTTGGACATTGTTGTCACTATTTATTTGTCAATATTTTCTTGATGGAAGTGGTAGGAAAGGAGTCAGTTGTAATATTTTATGGTAGCACAGATAAATGTAAACTTATAAATCATAACAACTTTAAATGAACATAGAGCAATAAAACTGATAGGCATCAAGATAATAACCATGAATGCGATTGTTTGAGAACTGCCACTATGTCTGTTGTTCCAAAACTATACACATTACATATTTTGTAATCCGGTGTCTTCATCAAGATAACACAACTGTCCTTCGGGGCTTGTGTTCTCTCGCTGAGGATATTCATGAGATTGCAGACTATGTGACTTGTTACATTTTGTAACAGGACACATAGCTACAGATTTAACTTAATCTCTTTCACAAATCAGAAATAACAAAATAATCTGACGTAAATCCCTTAGCTTAGGTATACTTCACCCAAGCTGTCCATTGTAATGAAGTTTTGAGTTGCCCATTTTTACACAAGTGCAAAAATTGTCAACAACTGTATTTTACAAACGGTGTGTTGTGGCACTGAATCGACTGTGCTGACATGTCTGGGTGGCCAAGTGAATGCTAGAGGAGGCAGTGTTTCGGTGCGCGACAAGGTCATTGCTTTCGGGCTACTTCATTCAGGCATAGTCCCTTAAGAGCCCTGAGACCAAAATATCGTCTGATCTAACACCTTAGTGTAGGGACCCTCTACAATAGGCTCTCTCATTTTTTTCCTTATCATTTCAGTGCTCTCGCTACCCTATTCGCAAACACGTAAAATAGTGTAGTTTGAGCCAGTGTAAGGTTGTCAAATGCTATATTTTGCAAATGGTGGGTTGTGGCACTTAACCAACTACACTGACATGTCCGAGTGGCCAGGTGAATGCTAGAGGAGGTGGTGTTTTGGTGCGTGACAAGGTCATTGCTTCAAGTCTACATCGTTCGGGCGTATTCCCTTAAGAGCCTTGAGACCAAAATATCGTTCAACTTTGATGGGTGACTACTCGGACTCCGTGGCACCTAGAGATGTTTCGTCTGATATGACACCTTGGTGTAGGGACCCTCTACAATAACCTCTCTCATATTTTTCCTTCCCATATTGGTGCACACGCATAGGTACGGTCATGTAAACACTTGGGGAGGAGTCATTTTCAAAATTTACAACTTTTCCAAAATTTACAACATTTTCAAAATTTATAACTTTTCCAAAATTTACAACATTTTCAAAATTTACAACGTTTTCAAAATTTACAACATTTTCAAAATTTAGAACTTTTTGAAAATTTACAACTTTGTTAAAATTTACAAGTTTTTCAAAATTTACAACATTTTCAAAATTTACAAATTTTTCAAAATTTACAACTTTGTCAAAATTTACAACTGTTTCAAAATTTACAACATTTTCAAAATTTACAACTTTTTCAAAATTTTCAACTTTTTCAAAATTTACAACTTTTTCAAAATTTACAACATTTTCAAACTTTACAACTTTTTCAAAATTTACAACTTTTTCAAACAATGAAATCTTCTCTTAGCTTTGAGAATTTAAAATTCTCTACTAACAGTGCCAACCACATGAAGGTGGAAACTTTTCTGGCACCACTAACCTAAACATAAAAGTGTTAGTCAAAGAAATTTAATTTTCAAATCAAAACCATATACTATCTATATATACAAAATACAAAAATTTAAAATAAAATATATTCAAACTTAAATCTAGATCTTTAAACTAACAAATTTATATATATATCAAATAAATTATATATACCAGACATGAGCATTGTAAATTCATTCCAATGAACCATCAGGATTTGATCTACTCTGAATAATAGAAAAGATTACTTCATGATCTGACTCTCGAACCTTCGAAATAATCTTGTTATTAGGACTTCCTCGATATCTATACAGCTGAATATTTGTCGCTAGAACTATATGTAAATATAAGAGTATTTTCCTGTGTGTCTCAAAGTCTTCAAACACCCAAACAAATTAGTTTTTTAATGGATACCATTGAAGCGAAGTTCTAGTAACTACCACTGACCTTGTAGGATACTCAATATCTTCACCATCTATAATAGGAGAAGTCAACTTCTTTCTTTCCTCGATGCAATAACATAAGAAATATTATGTTCCTTCTTCATTCTCTTTTGTTGCAATTACTGCAAACACATGTCTTACAAAAAAAACAAAGGTTGAAAAACTCAAATTTAAATTACATATTAAAATTTCAATGGACATAATTCAATACAAAACTTAAATAAATAACCTTAAATACCTTGACACACCAAAATCAAAATTTTGTCAAATTCCTTAGATGTTGCAACTTCATCTACAGAAACAAGTTGTAATGCTTCTGGAGGTTGATAACTACGAAGCGGAGTTAGAGGCCTAAAAATCCATCCATCCACCCATTCTTATGAATCACACTCAGCAATGACAAATTCGATACAATATGCACAAAAACATGTCAACTTTCTTGTCCATACGACCCACAAAGTAGCATCTGAGCAACAAACTAAGTGCATATCACTGGACCCAGTGAGTGTCATATAATCCTCGTAATTAACAATTTGTTGTTCCTCTATCAACCAAAAATATCTCCGAACTGTGTAATTTTCTTGAGAACCTTGGGCCATGTTGTTAATACACCATTCCACTATTCTCTTTACATATTTTAATTTAGAACCATCTTTTTACTTCAACTCTTCTCTTGCAAGAGCTCTTTTCACACATGCCCTTGCACCATCATGCTCTCCTTTTCTATGTACAGCCTCAATGAAACTTCAAATATGTTGCACACCCATCTTGACATGCATTCTACTCATCCAATAAAACATTTGTTCATTCTTGAACTGAGACGTGTAATTATCTAACCATAAATAATGTTGTTTGAAGTGGATGTCCCTATCAGAACAGTTTCCATAAACTAATTGGAAACACCCTTGAACAAATTCAATAAAATGAGTATGATCATAACTGATATAAAAGTGGTACTCTCTTAAAAATGTTTGATCATTCTCTATACTGTCGGTAGAATGTAGAAATGCTATATGCACAAAAATAACAACTTGTACTAAGTTGTAATATTGCAATTAAACCTCCATTTGTGGTTGCAATGTGTAATTCTCTGTAAAATCGACCACTGAAACAATAGTACCAATAGGAAATGTGTCTTTGCATATATTGAACTATTCATCCAACCATCGAGCTCTATGTGTATACCTAGCATACTAATAAACAATTTCATCCTTCAATTTTTTCAAAAATTGGAAAACAAGCATTTGTTCTATAACTAGCTCACACCGTTTAGACTCTTTCCCATCTTTCAACTGGTATGCAACTGATTTATATTTATCAAACTCAACTAAATTATGTCCTATTGTACCTTCAATTTGCTCATGAATGTAACTTTCCAATTTATGTAATCTGCTGCATGTACTTTAACTTCCATCTAAACAATCCTGACTATAAAAAAATTGTCCAACTTCTTTTTCACAAAATATAATAGGAATGAAATCCCTGGAAGATATTGGTGGAACTTGAACACCACCTTCCGATAAAATAGTTTCAGAATGAAAAAAAGAATGAATACGTAAAAATTTAGCATAATGCATCACAAATTCAACATGTTGCCTACAACAAGTGGTGCGAGCGTGGTTGATTTTTACATAGAATGGTTTCAACATTTCAAAAAAATATTGACTAATTTAATTTCCAGATTCTCTTGTTCAAACTTACGAAAAAAATTAGTTTGAGTCATATCTAAAAAATGCTTTGGATGTGGTTCACGATTAGTAGAACCAACTCTCCATTTTATAACATCTCTTGTACTAGGTGAAACTCTAGTGTTATCATGCCAAAATTTAATAGAAACTTCTCTTATAGCATCAGAATTATTTTTGTCCTTATGTGGTGCTCTAGAAGAAAATACCCAAAAATCGTTGTTATTGAGTGATTGAAGGATATTACGTCTTTCAATTACTTTCATTACAGTTTTTCGATTAACTTGCAACATTCAACTTGTTTGCATAATCAAATGTTTTCTTTTTATTGATTCACTTACAACAATAGTAGCAGTACACGACACACAATATTACTATCTCTAGTGCGCCTCTTGACACCAACAATGTGATATGCATCATGAAGGTTTCCAACAATTGTAGAGATTTGATCACATATATTAGATGTTGTCAATCCTAAGATGTTTAATGTAGGTCTCATTTTAATCAATTTCATCAAACTAACAAACAACTGACATCTTTGAGAATCATTTAAAATTTCAAAATGATTATCCCAAATTTCAGTGGCTTTTCTTCTAATTTTTCGTTCAGAAAGTTTTTTAGACATTGGTTTCAAAATGTTTTCATCAATTTCAATAAAAAAATTTGGTTTCTTACGTAAAATCCTAGGAGGTGTTTTTGTCAAATTTTTCCTATCTACAGTTTCAACATGAATTTCCTTATTCACATTTTCATTGTCTCCTTAAATTTCAACATTTGTTACATCATGAGTATTTAATTCTTCTTCAACATTGATAGTAAAAAAATATTCATCACGAGTATTTATTTCAACTTCAACATTGACGGTAGAAACATTACCTGGTTCTTCATTACTTACAATAGTTGGGGTTGAAGATGAAGCTCTTCTTGATTCACGAAGTTTCTGCATTCACTCAGCATTTTGAATTTTGTTTGCCTCTAATTCGTTTGGTGTTTTTTTACTTAATGACTTCCTTTTTTGACTTTGTTTCTTGTCTCCCATGATGTTTTTCTTCCGGCGACAAGAAAAACGTGTAGAAAAACACATAATTTCACAGTAATTCGTACGGTAAGGTCAGAGAGTAAAAATCACATAGCAATTCAGACATTGGGATGTGTGTAAATATGATTTATGAACTGTGAGCACGCTTTATAAACCATGACCGCAGTTTGTAAAGTGCGCACACGGTTTGTGTTAAAAAAACCACGATCACACTTTATAAACCATGATCGTGGATCTATCTGCCGAACCTAAGCCTCGGGAAATCTTTTTTTTTCCCAACAAAAGCTATGGAAGGTCATTATGAATTGTAAAAGGTCAAAAAACCTCAAATATACTCTTCCAAAGACTTGAAACATGCTAAAAAGCTCAAAACATTTCACAAAAATAGTGCTATCGCATAGCGAAGACTGTTAGCTTCGTAGAAATATTGATTTTAAAGTGAACCGAATAAGACAAATATCATTTTATAATTTTTTACTAACGATAGGTCTTTAAGACATTTTTTCCCGTGAATGTTTATGTCTACATTTAAGACTGTAACTTTTGTTTTGCTTATCAAAATGTGATAAAACTTATACCATCCCAAGCATGGACAAATTCTATACACATTAAAAAATATATATTTGATTTCGATATTTTTGATATAGTTATGGCGGGAAAATGGAAAGTGCTCCATTTTAAAAATATTTTCAGACCACTTTCATGGAAAAAATCATTAAAGAAATATATTTCTCAAAAAAATACAAAATAAAATCCATCCCAAGATAGACAACTACATATAACGTTTCACCAAAGGAAAAAAAATCAAAATATTTGGTCATCCAAAATGTGAGCAAATGGACTACAATCTTATAAGTTAAAAAAAAAAAATACTAAGTCATATAATTTTAAGTGTTTAATATAGCTAAACTTGTCCGTTTTTTAAAAAAAATAGTATTTTAGAAACTAGATTCTGAATGATTCGATTCATATTTATATAATTTTTTCTAATTTTGAGTGTGTTTATAGCTAATAATCCCTACAAGTTGAGATTTCACTGTTTTCTGCAATATGACGTCCACGGATGACCCTATATTTGTCCATCAACTTCCTTCACTTACCCTTAATAAGGTGAAGATCATTTTAAACTTATTTGCATGGAGGAAGATATGAGTTGATTCTTCATTAGAGGAGGATTCTTCATGTGATGGGTGGAACCTAAGAATACTAATAAGGGCTTACTGTCAAAATTTTACCCTTTTCAACTTGGGACATCAGAATGCACCACTGTATGAAATTTCTCCCTTTTGTCACTTAAGGCTTGTAACATTCTCACTAGGTATTCAATTCCTTAGAACCCCAACTTGATTATGTTTCCCCCTCTCATGAATACTCAACCCCTTCACATATTATCACCCCTTTAATTCCCTTTGTCACTTAAGGCTTGTAACCCTACCCTGTCATGCCATGTAACCCGGGTTAATCTAGAATGACCTCAACGATGAGTTAGAAGGTGAGTTAGCTAGGTTAATGTTAAGAGGTGAGTATAAATATACACTTATCCATTTTTTAATCCCTTTTTAATATTTCCTTTTCCTTCATTGCTGCTAGTATTTAGTTATGCTACTAAATTTTCAAGAAACGCTATTGCAAAAATCACATTTTTGCTCATATCTCCTTCATTTTTGCTCCATTTCCCCTGTAATTTTTCCCGTAACTTCTACTCATGAACTAATTGAAGATGATCTAAAAATATTTTCCATTGGTACCCTACTTTTTTATAGCATCCCATTTAAAATTTCAGACAAAAAAACTTTCCTTTTTAGATCCTTGCAATTCTAGAGATCGAAAACACTTGAAATTTGAAGGAGGAAACCATATGAAAATACCTAATCTAATGAAAAAATTTCATCTCAATACAACTACAAGAATACATGATTAAATAAATATTATTAAATTGGCATATGAGCCTTATTAAAAATAATAATTTTTGATAACAAAGAAAAAATTTTGAAACCTCTGTGTAATCTTCAATTCTAGAAATATGAAAATTGTAAAACTTGAAAATCAAGAAAATTGTAAAATATTCAATGTTGCAACATAAGTAACGTTAAATATTCATATATAGTTCAAGATGAACTCTACCTTGCTTATTTCTATCAATGTTCACATTAGTTGATATGCAACAGATTGAGTGTTAGCTTTAAAAAAAAAGTAATTGTACGTAAATTTTTCCCTTTTCTAGTTCACCTAGCATGATTTTGCTTAATGGAATAGGTTTTCTTAACAATTATACCATGTAGTGCTCTAGGACATGGATTTTTTAATTTTAAATCAAACATACATATCTAGAACTAATTTAAATGGTTATGAAAACATACAAGGAAGGATATCATACATGCAATGAAATCAAATCAAACATATAATTCAGATTTATCGTTATGAAAACCAACACACATGGATATATAAGAATCAAACAAAGTGTGCTCCAGACGCGCATCTCTGAAAATATATGTAAGTTCATAATGTACGTGTACATCTCGAACTAAGTGTGTCATAATGTATATAGGACCACATGCGGTCACAAAACGCTATATATATACAATGGACTATATGAAGAAACATTTTCACTAGGACCAGATCGCCCATATATATATCTATGTACATCCAGGTGGACTATGAATCTACTCATGAAACATCTTCCCTCTCTTCGCCCTGCTAGAAGTAGCACATCCACGACCTGGGGATGTGCTGGAGTGAGATGCCACTACGGATTTCATCCGTGTGGTCCTAGATGTCTCTAAGCATGCCTGCAACCGAACCTACACATTCATAAACAACAAGTTTTTAACACCCAAAATTTTAAAATACATTCAAAATTTAGAAACTTGTACAATTTATTTAAAATTCATGTGAAATCTTACCGCAATGTCATGATCCCTATCAATTTGTTGTTGATTCATCACAGGGAAAACAATAGACTCACGAGGGGTAAGCTACATACAAATAATTAATTTTCAAATTAAATATTTCACATACATACAAAATTTGATATTGTAGATTTAAGTAATAAGAAATAATGAACCTCCAAAATTTAACAAATTTGAAAATTTTTACCTCAGTTAGTGGATCTATAGATGCTATGGCAGTATCTACAGCAGCCTCCACAGTCTACATATATGGAGAAGTCTCTCTAGCAGTCATAAGCTATACAAAAAACATGTACAAATCAATATTAAAATGTACATGATTGTGCACCACATAACAGAGGTCTAAAGCATGTAATCCACGTGAACTTCCAGTAATTAGAAACAAAGTGTAAATAGATTTACTAACCTATGTAAAACTCATGTGAGGTATGCCAGTAGCCTCAGTTCCCAGAGCAAATGATGACCTGCCAGCCTCCTTTGTATAAAATATAAACATATTAATATGTACAACATACACGTGAAAATTTATAATAATAATCTAGTGCAATCAAATGAAATTAAAAATGTAAGTTTGTACAACTTGAAACTTACGTTTGAAACATGCCCAATTGCAGTAGCTAGCATGTCAATGCCAGATGTTTCCTTCACCATTTCTTGCTATTTAATATAAAATAAAAAATTAGTTTTTTACATGTATGTACATGCTGTACAATGAAATACATATATATTAAAATCTCAAACATGTGAATTAAACTAAATTATATATATATATATATATATTATTTATATTTATTTTAAATTTACCTGTGAAAGACCAATATCAGTGGCACCAGTTCCAAAAACATTTCCCATAATCTCATCTATAGAAATGAAATCCTGTGAACCAGCAAATAATGTCTCACCAATAGTGCATAGGGCACCACATGATCCACAGTGGTGTGGTGCGCTAGAACTGGTGCCTCCAAAAACATCACCAGATGTAATCTAGTCACTATGTTGGGTCAGAGTGTCAGTGAGCTCCCTCAATGCATGTAGTGTATCAATCTCCACAACCTCCTTCACTGTAGGTGGGATAACTGAAGGCAGTGGGGTTTTTGGGGCATGGGGGATCCTAGGTTTACCGATGTGTGCATCAGGTCTGATTTTTTGCAGAGCCACCTCCTCAAAGAAAAAAGTCAGAAAAGTCAAAATAATTTGGGACCTCATTGAGCACAAACTCGCAATATAATTTCTTCAAAAAATAAAGAGGAACCTCATTGTTGTTGCATGGTGGATAATAAAAAACCATCCACCATCGGTCGCAAAATTTTTTTTTTTATTCGGTCATCATGACACCAATGGATTGGGAACTGTTTGCAAGTAACTATGGGGGGGAATTTGTTCTAGGGTTAGTAAATAATGCACAAATGAGGTCTTTTCTATTTTTTTTTGTGTCTTTTATGGTTGCATGGGATAGTTTATCCACATACCACCACCTACAGTCACCTCTAAAGGTATTTCATCTATGTATTTGGTTGGTTGCGGACTATACTTCACTAATCAATGTTTGCAATGTATTGGCTAAAGTCATGCGGGATGGATTTGTGGCATGATTTTTGTCTTATAGTTTGAATTAGGTTCTCAATAACAATTTTATTTTCTCGAATTCTTCCAATGATAGTATCTTGTGTTCTTGCTAGCTCAGTGGGGACAAAAGGAGCCATAGCAGGCGGATCTATGTTATGAGGAGGGTTTTGATGAATTTTTTGATAGTTTTCATGATTTCGAGCTTTCCGACCAGCTGGAAACCAAGAAAATTGTATACATAAACAAACATTTCAAAAAAACCCATGAAAATGTAAAAAAAACCCTAAAATGCAAAAAAAAAAAAATGATTAAAATTGGGGGCTTATCTCCTCGTCTTGGCGGCATGGTTGAATCTATAACGATCCAGAAGTATGATGAGAAATTTTGAGGTGGTATTCAAAGCTCAAGTGAAAAATGTCTAGGAGAAATCATGGTTTGAAATGAAAAATGGAGAAAATAAGGAGTTGCGGGACTACTAATTTTTGTCTCAAAGTTTTGCGATCATGGTTTATAACTGTGCTCATGGTTCTAAACCACAATCGTAGTTTTAGGTTGGGTAATTGCCGAACCCGAAATTCAGGAACCGTGATTGCGGTTCCTAAATTTCAAGTTTTTATGTCCACAGAATTGTCCACCAACTTCATGCACTTACCATTAAGCCTCATCGTTGTGAAATTCATATCATTTCATTTCATTGATAAATGTAAAGCCCAAAATATATCTCTTCCTTTTTTAGTATTCCTTCCTAAGAAATTAGTATGTGCAACATCAAATCTCCTTACTTGTTTTGATTATGCTTCTATCCTATATAATGCTCCAAACCAGCCAAACACTCAAGTCAATCTAAAATTTTCTCATTGTCATTTCAATACTAATCACTTAATCCTTCATGTCATCTCTAAGTTGTAATCCAATAAAGCTCATGATATGGAGAACCTCAAAGCTTGATTTTTTAAACATAGTCCATACATGTTTAAATAAACGGTGATTTTTGGCTTTTTACCTTCTTGGACCTCCTATATCATGCTTCCCATCTAGAAGAGTAAAGACATGAATGATACTAATTACCACAATATCATCATTGGACACACCTTGGCCAAGATCTTTGCCACAAGTCTGGACATTAATATCGCCACATGGACATAGACTAAGAGGTTAAGAGCAAAAGGGCAAGTAGGTTTCAGAAGGGACGACCATACTAGTGATTGTATCTTCACTTTGGCCGTTATCATTGAGGAAGCTAAAGAAATAATTTTGAATTATATTGTTGTTTTGTAGACTTCTACAAGGTATTTAATATAGTTCCTCATATCTTGTTACTTAAAAGGCTTAAGTCTTGGGCTCTTCCACCCTTGATAGTTTCACTTCTGATGATACCTTATGAGACCTTTGTTGATAAGGTACAAATGAGAAATGTGGATATAAAGGATGTCAGATATATTAAACAAGGATGCCCACTCTCTTTGACACTTTTTGGCCCTTACATTAATGAGCTAGTAGAAATAAATACATTAGATACAACAAATGGTTGCTTATACTTTGCAGCCTCTAACACAATTCTTCAATTTGCATATGACATAATTTTGGTGTCTCATTCTATAAGACATCTTTAGAAACAACTTGATATTATATCACTTCCATTTGTGATACTCATGGGTTTCAAATTTCTTTAGGTAAAAAGTGTCATGACTTTCAACATCTCTATCATTAAAATGAGGTGATTCTTATTTACAAAGGGGATAGGGTTGAGTTAGTATCTTCATTTGTATATTTTGGGGTTCTCTTTTCTAGAACATGTGTTATCTTAATTCCATGTATAGATTGAAGATTGAAAAAAGGATTTGCAACTCTCACCATACTTAAAAAAATTAGCCAAAATCTTGGCTCCAAATCCTTTTGGGGGATAATTGTGAGCCAAAATCTACCACTCACGTGCCACGTAATTAGGGTAAACGAACTAGTTAAATTATAAAATTTTGACAAACAATTCATATTTTTATTAGATTTCTAAAAATGTAATTTTCATTTTTTAAAAATTTGTTTTGTTATTTATTTTTTAATTTTTTCTTACATACGGTATTTTAGGAGAATCAATAGTACACAATCAACCAAATTTTAAAAATAGTAGAATATATCAATAAAAATTGAAAAAAATAAAATTACTATTTATTGAAGTCTTCTTCTTACCTGTGAAAAAAAACTTGAATTTCGATATAAATCTTAAATTTTACTGGCATAGACATATGTACACTATTTATTTGAAAATATTTTTACTAAATAATTAATTAAAAAAAATATAAGTCAAAAAAATAAGAATATTTTACATAATATCAAAATTCAAATATTAAAAATACATGTAAAATTTCATGGCCAAAAAATAAATTTTCATATAAATAAACCACCCGAGGACAGTCATCACTCTTTTATAACATAAGAAACAATGTATGAAAAACATTAAGAAAAAGACCATATTTTTTACAAATTTTATTTTTTAAAAATATATATGTATTATAAACTCTAAACATGAATTTTTTTAGTTTGTGGAATTTCATGAATGTGTATGGTTTTGTGGCTATTACCTTTAGAAAATCAATGAAACTGAAAATTCATGTTTATACAGGTACAAACCGTACAAAAAAGTGGAACATTTTACTGTGCTTTGACCCAACTTCAATGTGGATTACCTCCATAACCTTTAGGCTTAGTTCTTGAGCTCCATCACTCAACTAACAAAATCTATTGCTTAGTTTTGAAATGCTCAAACGTAGTTATGAAACTCCAGCACTTAGTTCCAAAACTTTCGTAGTTACATCTAAAATGTTTCCCTTGGATTCCGGAACTTCTCAAAAGTTCTGAAATCAATGGGAATCTATTAATTTTGACAAAATACGGTGATAGATAAATTAATAGGCCCTCTAATCAGGAACAAATTAACAAATTGTTGATTCTTTATACTCAAGAAATACTTATGTAGGACCAAATAATTGAATGTCTAGCATTGTTTCTAAATTACACATCTACTTTGAGCATTATTTTTTTCACTAGAACCTATATATGGATAGACAAGTGTTGAGAAATTATGATTGTAAATTTATCTTCAGATGATGAAATATATATAAAGACCGATAGATAGATTAGATATGAGATAAAGATGATATAGATATATAGTGAAGTTTTGTAAGAGAGAAAATTTCCGTAATAAGATAGACATTTCATTTTGAGAGAATTATACGTTTTCAACTCCTGATTCAAGGTGGAGCAAGGGCCCAATCCTCCAAGAAACATGATACTTTATTTTATTGGTATTTATACTTTTAAGCAATTCGTGCAAATATGTTGAGTCTTAATTTTGTAAGTACTTTTGGTTCTTTAGTTGAATTCTATTACGTAATTGTTCATACAGGTGTTGTAAATTAAAGTATTATTTCCTTGCAATCATTTTCAACAACATTTTTAGACGTGTTTTTATTTCTATCAATTTGTTTAATTTTGCAACGTACATTTATTTTTAGAAATTTGTTTGATTCTACAAAATCGTGTTTATTTCTGGCATTTTTTTCATTTTGCAAGAGTGTGTTTTTGTCTAACAACATGTTCCATTCTGAGAGATTTATTTATTTCATAAATGAGTTTTTATTTCAGAAATTTTCTCATAGTTTAGCTTTAATAAGGATTTGTCTAGCAAATCGTAAAGACACTTTCAAACCCCCTAGAAAATAAATAATAAATACGTACAATAAATTACTAGATCACTAACATTCTTCTTGTTTCATATAGATCTAAACACGACCATGGTTTGAATATGACATCAACTAAGAGTTGATTAAATGAAGGGAATAATGACACCCATCATTTTTGGTGCCATCGTCGGGGAACCACTCGTTAGAATTATCTAATTAGGTGTCAACAAGAGAAATAATCATACATCTAGTAATTGAAAAATATTCCCTATGTTATCATAAAATTTATGAGTAGACCAAGAGACTCAAAGGGTATAATTCTCCCAAAAATATCTCAACAAGAATTATCAACATCCCCTAGTACAAATAAGGAATTTGAGCAAGAATTAGAAGCACCATTGTCCCCTGTTAAACAACAAGTAGAACTTCCACCTTTAGAATTTTCCGATCAATCACCATAACAAAATGGAACTTGTAAGAGAAGGATTATATCCCAAGACCCACCTAGAGAATTTTATTTCTCACAATTGAGTTGTAAACCTTCTACTCTGGAATTCTCACCTTCACCAAATCAGATCACATATAACTTTTATTGGGGAAAATATCTAGAATATATTGTAGATATAAAACGAGAAGCTAAAATAGAACTTGATACGACCTTTATCTATCCAATTCAGTTTTAGGATGATGATACACCTATGAATAATATTTCACCTACACACTTACCTACATTTAGAGGGATTTCATCTAAGGATCCTAACCAATTTTTGTTTAAATTTAAAGTATTGTGTTAGACCTATGACTACAAAATAGAAAATCAAAAACTCAAGATTTTCCCATCTACTTTGAAAGATGTAGTGATGAGGTGGTTTATGGGATTAACATCCAATTATATTACCACTTAAGCACAAATGGTAACTTCCTTCCTAGTAAAATACCAAAACTAATGTCGAGGGAGAAAAAAAAAGGAAGAATTTTTTAGGATCAAATAGAAAGAGGATGAAAATATGGAAGAATATTTAGATATATTCCTGTTTGTAAGTAAAAGGTGTGGATTTTTACTTAAAGAAGAGCTAAGCAAAACCATTTTTCTTAAAGGTCTAGATGATAAATATAGGGAATCCCTTAACTTAATAGCATGTTGAAAGATCAATCAATTGAGAATGAATGATATTAAAGACCTTTGTAGAAATTATTCAAGAACAAGGGGTGGACCTAGGAAAGGAAAAACTATAAAAAGTGTAAATCAAGACATAAAAAAACTTATGAATGAACTAGAAAACTTTAAAACAAACATCCTAGTTTAATTAATTTCTACCATTGATGGATTGCAAGCCAAATAAAATACTAATACCTAACCATTAGCTATGTACTTTCCTGGATGCAGAAAGAAGCATGCAATAAGAGATTGTCCTCTGGATAAAATAGAAATGTGTCTTATTTGTGAATCTAGGGAACATGAAGTTAATGTTTTTTCTCTTCTTCCATTCATAAAAATTCAGCTTAAACAAACCAACACTTCATCCACTACAGAAGAAGTAAAATTTTTCCATAGACAACCTAGCCATGGATAGTTCATACAAAAATTTGTTCCTAACCCCTGGATGATGCCATGGGTCACTCCGACCTTACCAAAAAATTGCGGACAACCACCTTGGGCCCCTCAACAAACATGAAATCCCTAGGATTGGGTAGGACAATCTTGGTATGCTCAGGGACATCAACAACCATGGTCTAGTCAAAGTAACCCTTATACTTGGTCACAACCTAGTTGGAATCTTGATAACTATGCTTAAGGAAAATCATATCCCAAAAAACATCAACAAGCCATAATGGGTTCTCTAACACAAGGTTCACAAAATAAAAAGGTGGTTCAAACAAAAATACCAGCACAACCAGTGGTTAATCCCAAAAATTAACAAAAAATCCATATGTATGGAACATATCAACAAAAACCAGTAGATCTTAATACCATGGACTGTAAAGATATTCAAACAAGATATGGAAAAATAATTAATAGTCCACCTGTTATAATTAGTGATATGACAGAACACATTGAAACTCGTAGTTCAGTTATTCCTAAGGAGGATGAAAAAGAAAAAGAGAAGCATCCAGATAACAACTCTATTGCATATCAATTTCTAGAAAGATTTAAGGAAGTTATTGAGACAAAGGAATCTAAATTAGTGCAGGAATTGAGGAAACTAAATATTGAAATACCATTATTGCAAGTAATCAAGGACATTCCTGAATTAAACAAATGAATCAAAATGTTATGTTTCAAAAGACATGTAAGGAAGAAGCAATACCCTAAGACTATTAAGGTAGATGGGAAACTTGATGATTTATTGGTAGGAAAACTCTTACTTCCCAAATATGGGGATCGTAAGAGCCCTGTTATTTCTATCTCTATAGGAAATAAACATACACATAATGTTTTTGCTGATTTGGGAGCAACTATAAATGTGATGATAGTAGACACTTTTAAAATGTTACCATTGACAGGTATACAACCTACTAGCACCATATTGTAGATGGAAGATCATTCGGTAGTAAAACCAGAAGGGATCATTGAAGATGTGGAAATTTGGGTCTAATCATGGGAGTATCTAGTGAACTTCCTTATATTACGGCCAAAAGGTAAAACACTTGGTTATCCCATTATTTTTGGTAGACCATGGTTAGCTACATTTTTTTCCTTAATTGATTACAAATTAGGTGATATGACTATCTCAAATGGTAATAATTCTAAGAAAATTTCCTTATATCCTTCTGCAAGACCTTTTATTGATAATCAAGAATAATTATGGGTTGATGATCCTGATACTTAAAAAAAATTGTCTTGTTTGGCTATGATAACATTACAAGATCATGTATGGGAGGTAAATAATATGATTAATCATCCATTGAATGATAACCAATTATCTTTGGAACAATCGGGGATAGTTCTGAAACCTTCGGACTTAGTTTTAGAACCTTCAAACTTAGTTCTAGAAAATTCATAGTTATCCCCCGAAACCACAACATATCCATGCAGATGCAAATAATTTCACTCTGGAGGAACGATATTTTCTCTTCGGGAGGGGAAAAAATAGCTATAGAATCAGTAGTTTTAGTCTCAAACATATAAGGGAACAATGAGGAATTTTTGGAAATTAGTAGTGATGAGGAGTTTGACCGATGACGAGATAAGTGTCATAACTTTGCCAATTGTCCTTTGTCTAGTTTTCTTTCTCAAGGTAAATTTAGATACATTACTTATCATATGTTGTTACCACATTTATGTCCACTAAAAACCATAATGGAACCTTTTTAACTAATCAGTTCATCACACACTAGAACCAAACAAACTAAGATTCAACCAGGTAAAATTTTTAACATTAAAAACTGGTTAGAAAATGATCAAGAAGCTAAATTGTTTTATGTCTTGAAAGGTAATGCTAGATATTTTTATTAGGACTATAAAGACATGAAAGGAATCTACCCAAGTATTTGTACCCATCACATTTATATTGAAAAAATTTATAACTAGTTAGGTAACCTCAGAGAAGGATCTACCCAACCTTGGGGCACATAGTCAAGCAGGGAATTAAAAAGCTATTATAAGTAGGATTTTTCTACCCTATCTCAGATAGTTTGTGCATGTCTCCTCTTGTGGTTGTGCCTAAAAATAATGGAAAATAGAGAATTTATGTTGATTATAGGGAATTGAACAAAGCTACACTTAGAGATTAATTTCCCTTACCATTCATAGATCAAGTTTTAGACAAATTTTCATGTAAAAATTAGTTTTCCTTCTTTGATTGCTTTAGTGGATATAATCAAATCAGGGTGGCTACTAAGGATCAGGAAAAAAACTACTCTTAATTTTCAATGGGGTACCTTTTCCTACAAGGTATTTCCATTTGGACTATGTAATGCTTCAACAACATTCTAAAGGGTCGTACTAGAAATTTTTGCATATCTAACCAATGATTGTGTGGAAGTATATATGGATGATTTTACTGTGCATGGAGAAACATTTGATGATGCCTTATAGAAATTTTTCATATCTAACCAATGATTGTGTGGAAGTATATATGGATGATTTTACTATGCATGGAGAAACATTTGATGATGCCTTGAAACATTCGAAAAAAATAATAACAATATGTGAGAAATACCATTTTGTCTCTTAGTCACGAGAAATGCTTGATGATGGTTGATGAGGAAATTGTACTAGGACACCACATTTTGAAAAGAGGAATTCAAGTTAACCAAAATAAAATCATGATTATTTCAGACTTACATGTTCCTCACACACCCACGGATATCAAGTCACTCTTAGGAAATGTTGGATACATTAGGTGTTTTATCCAAGATTTTAGTAAAATTGATGGCCCCATGTTTGGTTTAGTTACAAAGGATTGTGAATTTCATTTGGATGAAAAGTGTCAACATGCTTTTGAAGATATTAAAGAAAAATTAATCACTTCCCCAATATTAAGAGGACCTAATTGGGAGAATCCTTTTCACATCCAAACAGTTGCCTCAAATAACTCAATTGGTGCAGTTTTGGGGCAGAAAGATGAAGAAGGGAAAATGTATGTTATTTACTACCTTGGTAAAAATATTAGTCCCACTGAAATAAATTACACCACCACTGAAAAATAATTTCTTGTTGTGATTTATGCAATTAATAAGTTCAAACATTATATTACAAGGTACAAAATATTTGTACATATAGATCACTCGACAATTTATAGATACTTAATGAACAAACCAGGGGTTAGAGGAAGGATAATTAGATGGTTATTAATTTTACAAGAATATGATATTAAAATTAGGGATAATCCAAGAAAATCAAATGTTGTAGTTGATTTATTGTCAAGATTAACCACTACAAGGGAGCAAGATCTAGTTAAGGACAACTTTATAGATAAACAATTATTTTCTATTTCTACTGATACACCATGGTTTGTTGATATGGAAAATTATCTTGCAACAGGGAAGTTTCACCCTTATTTTACTAAGAAACAAATGAAAATATTAATTAAAACCAGTGCATTATTTAAAAGTTTAAATGAAATGTTATTTAAATGTGTTCTTGATTTGGTTTGATGCAAGTGTGTGAGAGAAGATGAAATCTTTGGCATACTTAGGGCATGTCATGATGAACCAAGTGTAGGACACTTTTCAGTGAAAATAACATCCCACAAAATACTTGGCACTAGATATTATTGGCCATCTCTGTATAAGGATGTGAAGAAATACCTCGAACAGTGTGATCCTTATCAAAGGATGGGACAAGAAAATTTCACCAATGAAATTACTTTGCAACCTCAAGTAGTGATTGAACCAGTTGAAAGGTGGGGTCAGATTTTTTTGTCCCTTTTAGTCCTCCTTCACAAGGAAAAGAGCACATTCTTGTATGTATTGATTATGTGATAAAGTGGGTAAAGGTGCAGGCTTTAACAAATGCTAGTGAATATGAAGTTGCTGATTTTCTTTGGCACAAAGTTATGATGAACTTTGGAGCACCAAGAAGTATATTTTCAGACCAAGGTCAACATTTCATGCTCAATGTGAGTCAGGTATTGACAATTTACTATTAGATCAATCATAAGAAGTCATATACCTATCAACCACAATGAAATGGGAAAGAAGAAGTGAGAAACAGAGAATTGGAAAACATTCTCACCAAAACAATTGAAGTGGGTAGAAGAGATTTAGTGAAGGTTACTTAACGATATCTAGGCTTATAACACAACTTGGAAGAATACAACAATTTTTTCACCATATGAGTTAGTATATGGGAAAAAAATAATAATACCCATTGAATTTTAACTACAAACATTGAGGACAACAACTAAATTGGGTATTGAATTGGATGTAGAAAAAAAAGAAATAATTCTACAACTCAATGAATTAGATGAGCTGAGATTAGAAGCACTTCAACAGATAGAGATAACACAAGACTAAAGAAAGTAATGGCATGATACACATATCAAGGAAAGGAAATTCAAGGTAGGATATTGGGATATTACTGTTTGATTCCAAGTACCAACAATTCAAAGGAGAGTTGAGAACCAAGTGGTTAGGACCTTATCAGATTGAGTAGATATACGAAAATGGTACTATTCAACTACTTTGTATTGATGGCAGTAGAAGGACATTTCTGGTCAATGGACACAGGCTAAAAGTTTATAGGAAGCATCCCACCAAGGATGAATTCTTGAAGAAAATTGAAGCAGAAAAGGAATTCAATCATATGGATGAACCTAGTTCTTCCAAAATGATAGAGTAATTAGATGTAAGGATCCAGAATAAAGGCAAGGGAATGAAAAGTGGAAAATGGTGTTCTCTTCCCCCAGTAAAAATGAAAATAAAAAAAAATCAAAAGAGAAGGGAATGAAAACTAGTAAATGGCTTTCTCTTCCCCAAAAACAAATTCTCTCAAAGACCAATTGAAAAACAAAAATGGTCATTTATCTCCTCAATTAATGGATAATTCAAATAAAAGGAACTTATTTGGAATTTCAGTTGTCTTTTCTAACTATTTTTCTTTCTCACTTGTTTTTAGGAATGATGAGGCATCAAGGTAGAGGGATTACATCAGAAAGGATAGTAATTATGTCTTGATCTTATTAAATGTTAAATTAAAATTTTGCATGCGTTATTAGACTTGATTTAAGTAGGCAGTGTAATGCATCACTTATTGCACATTATGTTAAAAGAAAGTTATCATGAGGGCGATGTCGAATAAATAAGTAAAAGTGGCAGCGTATTAATAATGAGATATCATTTGGGTGCTGTTATCTATGGAATGTGCACCCTATAGAGAGATGACTGCAGGTGTTCTAAACTTGCTCTGAATCTCTCTATTTCATAGATACAATGGAAACACCTCAGGTATGTGGATATACCTATTTTGAGGTAAGTCTATGGTATCAAGGCTAGTTCCTTCTTGATGTATACTAAACTAATTTATTGGGGTTTTGAGGGTTAAAACATGACTATAAATGAGTTGAAAAATGGATTGATAAACAAAACTTGTTGAGGGATTTGAATGAGTATATGTAAAAATAATTTGAGAATTGATTCTGGATGTACAAAACAATAGTTTTTCAGTAGAATATTAAGGCAAAAAACTTAATTTATTGAGATAAGGATTCACAAAAATAATGTTAAGATAAAACACACACACTAATATTATGCAGAAATTACTAAATTTGTAGCAAGGTAAGATAATTAATCAGAGAATTTGACATTCAAAAGAAATAATAAGGTATACACAACACTGCAAATAATTTCTAAAGGTAGAAATCAATTCTCATTTAAAGGGAAAAGATGGAAAAAATTGCTTTAGCACTCCTATGTTCAAAAATTCCTCCTGTGTCCAAAAAGTCCTTTTATCTTGATATTTTGTGCATGGTGAATTCACATTTTAATACTTTAGCCTTACAAAGCATACCTGGATTATGCCTCTTGATTGAACACTTGCCACAAACTTTCTGAAAAATATTTTCATCATCATTTCATTAAGTCCTTTGTAAATAAACTTGAGTGATTCAGTTTAGTGGTGGATGTAAATTGATATGTTTTAATGTCCATTCATTTATAAATCTATGCATTTTTTTGATAAGTATGTCAACATCGTAGAACATCCTTTGAACCACTTTGATTTCTGCATACTGTTCTTTGTTATTGAAACACTTGAAAAGAACTCTTTCTTTGATCCATTCTCTGTAAAGATGTTTTGGAGATACATGAGTTCAATCTATTTTTTATGGTTGTTCATTGTTTACAACATAGATAATCCTTTCCATTATCTCAAGTTGATACTCTGATGTTTTGATGGAACTGGTATTCAAAAATCTCCTAATATGTACTTGATAATAATCTTCTTTAGTTTCCTGTGAACTTGATATCTTCATTCCTTATGATGCCTTTGCACTTAGATGTTTAAGTTGGAAATGATCACTCTTTTCTACAGTTGCTATTTGTGATTTTGTTAATGATTTTTCATTGTTTGATCCTAGCTTCAAAGGTATAATTTATTCATTGTGATGAACCTCCATAAGTTGAACAAGTGGTTGTTTCTTTTTGTATGTACTTGAATTGTGCTAGATATTTGTGATTGACAAGAACTTTTTGAAATTTCACTTCAAGATGCACATGTAAATGATCTAAAACCTGTAGCTTCATTTGAAGAATTTGTAATTGTTTTGAAAAGATTACATTCATGCTAGTTATTCCCGATTCATTAATCATCCTCTTATCCATAGGAATTTAAATATCTTCTTCAGAAGAAGCTACAATATGTATTGATAATCTAAATGATAATATTTGAAACTTGTGGATATTAACTCAACAAATTTCTTCTCATACCTTATGTGCACTGATACAAGAATGATTAAAAGTTTCATTCTCTATTTCATAACTAATCTGCCATTAGTGCATGATAATTCATGATCTCTCAATCTGAATATGTACTTAATCATACTACAAACTAGTATCTGAAGTAATGTGTTCTTTTACTACATGATCTGCTTCAACTTGTTATTTCTTGAAAAGTTATCCAGATGTCATTATAATCATAACTCCATTAATACTAGACCAATTCATATTGCATGATTCATTTTGAGACTTATCAATTATTTTATACCTTTATCACTTGTAACTTGAAAATTGTACTTTGATAGATCCTTTTCACTTGACTGTAATTTTATCAAATTATGATATATTTTTCCTTATGTATCTTGATCAATATGACTCAATTGTAGTTAATTAGCACAAGATGTATTCGTTGATGTTTTAACTATCTAGAAATTCTTGGCTTCTTCTTTTGCTATCAGATGAACTCACCCCTTATGCATTGTTTTAGTACATTCTCATTACTATGTCCCTAAAGAATACTCCTTCTATGTAAATCATTTAGCTATGATGATGATATTCTCTTGTAGATAGTAGATATGGGGATAGTGATTGCAATATTATTTTCCATACTATACAAGTGTACTTTATTTCATCTAAAACTATACTTGATGGTTTTTTACTTTGTTTTTTGTATCATATCTTGATAATATATTGGATTTGTATCCTTGACTCTACACTTTGTATATGCATTTCCTTTGTTAGAAACTACAACACTAAACTTGCATTTATTTTATGGATTAATAGAGGTACATATTTATATATTCATCCTTTAGTCTGAAATCTAAAATAAATATACTTTTATGGTTCAAATCACATAAGGTAATACTTTTTTTATGTAACCACAAAAGCTAGTGTTTATTTCTTTCTTATTACTTGTTCCTGTACATTTAGATAAACTAGTTAGAAAATATTATTCTTTTTGGTCTCTCTCATGTTATATAGTTTTAATTTTTTATTTCGTCTTCTAAAATGGTTCTGGGAAGCATATATGACTGATGTAAAATATTGATCTTGTCAATTTTGTATCTATCTGTTATGTATATTATTCCTGTAACTCATACCTCCTGATGTTAGCAGATGCATTTGCACAAAACTAGATAGTACTAGAATATGGATTAATCTTGATCTCATGACAAACATTATTTATTTTCTATTTCTCAGGTACAATACCAACATGGATAGTGAAGATGAAGATGAAGTAAAGATGGAGCTAGAAGTGGAAAAATAGAAAAGAAAGAAACTCAAGGAAATTATGGGTTTTTTCATACTCCTTTACTTTTATTTTCATGCACATGTACCTTATAATTTAGTAGTTATGAATATATTTTGAGTTACATCCCATGTCTTGTCTGGAAAACATTTAAATACTTTATGAATAAAATATCAAATTTTGGAACTGAGTTGTATAATTATTTCTAAATTTCAGTTTTATGTATGGATTGTATAATGAACTAAACAACTCAATAACATAGTTGGATGTACTTAATCAAGAAGGAAATAAATTTAATATGTCTACAACTTTAATAATGAACTCCCAATTACTATCATCTGCAACTTTGTCTGCTTTCGCAAAATTTAACACTTCACCTATTCTGTAATTCTAGTCTTCATCAAACTAATACATTTTTCATTAGGTATTTTGTGTTCTCTTGTTGAACATAAACATGGAATTGCAGACTATGTAGTTTGTTACATTTTGTAACAACACACATAGCTGCAAATTATGTGTAATCATAAATTGTTATAACTCAAAAATTAATAATACTATAATGTATTCCCCAAGTTAGCTTCACTTCACCAATTCCATCCATCGTAACAAAGTTTTGAGTTGCCCTTTTTTGTGCAAGTGTAAAAATATTCAACATGAGGAGTGGACGAAATTGAGAGAAGTTGTAGAAAAATTTAAGGAATGAGTAGAATCATATTTGAAATTCCGCAACGAAATCTATTAGTTCCATAACTAAATCCAGTAGTTTTGCAGCTATCTCCTGACAAGAAATGATTTGAAAGAATAAATAATTTGAATCATCCTCTTTGCCATGGGTATAAAAAATAAGTCAGATCCAGAAGATGATACACAACTTCTAGTAGATGGAGAAGTAGTGGCCAGTTTTGAACAAGTAGGTTGGCTAATGTTTCTAAGGAAATTGTCAAAGTAAAATGTCGAACTAGTAAGTTAATTTGTTGTAAATTGAGACCATTCCAGAACTAAGGTTAAAATCATTGTGATTCCCTTTACTGTTAATACAAGGAGTAATGTATCTGGGGTACCAATTGTACATGTTCCAAATATTGTAAAGGGTACCCTAAAAGAACTAGTGGAATCCTCAAGACAAGAGGGTGAATCTGAACCCGAGTATATTTCTAATACTAAAAAGATCATCAAGGGGGTCAAAAGAGCTATGCTTCCCAAACCATTTGACAAAGTATCATTTTTGGTAGTTAAGTACCTAACTTGCGATAGACAATATGGGACTATGGGAAGAGAGGTCCTTAAAATGCTAATATATCTTAGGTATGTGGATGCACAACAAGAGTATATAGTAAACCTTTTTGGTTTCCTCTTTGAATCCATCAAGACAATGGCTCAGAGGTATTCTTGGGGAGTTGGGATAATTAGACACCATGAATTAGTCCATCTGGTCTTCTAGCATAATTTTCTCTCAAAGAAAAATGGAGAAGAAGCATGGGGAAAATTCCTCAATAAGTTAAGACAAAGGCCTGATATTATCAAAAGGTGAATACCAACCCCTTTCTCCCCTAAAAGTAACTTGGAGTTTGATTCCCCTTAAGAGATAAAGAAGGAAATAAGTAGGGTTAAAGTGACAAAGAGGAGGACATCTGAAAGAATGATCAAATATGAAAAACCTATCATGTCTACAAAATAAAATCCTTCCTCTGCAACAATACCAAAATAACTAATACGTGTCTCTAACAATGAAAATTCACCCAAGTTGGACTATGAAGTAAAAATAAAAAGTAGTGCAAGGAGAAATCCCACTTTAGGAAATTTAAAATATCCTCAAAGGAAAAGAGTTCATATAAGTCTAGGGAAACTCCAGTGGTTATTGAAGTATAGGAGGGTTTGCAGAAAGAAGTTGCTGATATTCTAGACATCATGGCAATTTATCCTTCTCTACCAAGTCAAACTAAGGAATTGGAGAAATAAAATGAAATATTTGAAGAGCAGGGTTTTCAAGAGATGGGGGACTTAGCAGCACTATCACATGAGGAAGAGGAATTTACATCTTTACAAAAAAATGGAAACCCCATTTAGTGGAAGAGAAATGCTCATTCCCTAAGGAACTATTAAAAAAAGACAAGAAACAAAAAGTTAGGCAGGCTATGTTCTTGTCTAGAGAAGAAATTATCATCAGGTAGAAGGATGGGGAATTAAAATTCCTCAAAAACAAATTGGAGCATAGGGAAACACTCATTGAACAATTGAAAAAATAGCTCATAGATAGGAATGAAGAATTGCAATTGGTCAAACAACAAATAGTGGAAAAATAAAAACATTGTCAATTGGCTAGTAAATAGAGTGCTATGATAAAGATATCTTCAATTTATCAAATTATACAAACTAAGATAATTTACTGGCCACTTAAGTACTTGTGGGATGATACCTGTAGAAATCTTAATGAATTCAAAATATCAAATTAGGAACTAAGAATCAAGATGGAATAGGAGAAGAAGGAAAGGAAAGAGCGGGAAGAAAAAAATATACAAAATGGAGGAAGAGAAACTTAAATGTCTAGTAAAGATACAAATGGTATGTAAAACCAGTGAAAGATTTATCACATGTAGGAAACATTCTCCTGCATACAATGTTATTATAGAAGAGTAATTTATCTGTTTGAAACTATCAAGGATTGCATGTGGTCTTCCACATGAAATAAAGGATGAATCAAAATTCATGAAAACATATTCCTCAGATAGTGCAAACTAGAAAATATTCTCTTTGAATTCTAACTCTCCAACTTTATGCTAGAAAATAATATAGGCTTCATGATCAATCTGTATGTAAGGGAAATCCAGCTGAATGCATTTGTTACTGTACTCCAAAATTATATAGCTTGGAAAGAGAGGGATGCTGAACACTTATTCAAGGCTAGTTGATTTTGCCTCTACATGAGAGCTCACTATGGAAAACCATCTATCTTTGTTATACATTTTAGATCCCATACCTTTAACACTCAATTCAAGGAACAGTATATTGTCAGTCTGTAGAAAAGTATTGATGCCTTCACCTCCTATGAGGAGAAAATATTTGAAGATATTTATGATAGATTCCTGAAGAGATCGGATTTTTTCATTGTTGCATTATGAAGAAGAGAATTGATATCTCCAACGAACTTAATATGGAGTTTGGAGAGAGATAGAGCTTTGTGTAGACTAATCCCTCAAGTTGGTGAAAAATGCAAGGACATGTGGATGGTGATGAGAACAATTCCTCCTATCGTTCTCACTCCCATGTATCCATGGCTAAATATAGAGCGTCAGGATACTACTCACTTTGAGAAGTGGCAGAAAAAGATAGAGGAGGGATTAGGATACAATACTTTTGAACTAAAGCACTGGGATATTCAGTTGAACAACTATTTGACATTAGAATTCAAGTTTAATGCATAATTCACAATCCCATTTTTAAAGATTAGAGTTTGTAAGAGTAATTAAAAACAAGTAAGTGTGGAGGAGATGATAAGGCCAAAATATGCCTCATCACTGTGCAATAAATGATCTTATTTTAGTCTCCTTTTAATCAAGTTTGACTACATTTTCTGTATTTAATTTCATCTAGTATAAGTTAGGATGTAATTGTCCATATTTTATTTGATTTAGGTCTAACGTCTCAAAACTTTTTAATTCCTAACAAAGTGTGTGGAAATTTAGTTTTTGGAATAAAACAGGTCACACTCGGCTAGATAAGAAAAGTATGAAGCAACTAGCACCTTTTTGAGAACATTGGCTTCAATGCGGCTTAGCTCTAGAACCTTTAGGCTTAGTTCTATAAATCAATCTCTTAGCTAAGTAACTCTATCACTTAGTCTTGAAACCTTCAAACTTAGTTTCAGAACTCTAGCACTTAGTTCTGGAACTCCTGCGCTTAGCTCCGAAACTTTTGGAGTTAGTTTTGGAATGTTTCCCTTTGGTTCCAGAACATCTCCAAAGTTTTAGAATCAATGATAATCTATTTATTTTGACAAAATATTGTGATAGAGCAATTAATAGGCCATCCGATTAGGAACAGATCAATGAATTGTTGATTCTTCATACTTCATAAATACTTATGTATAACTAAATAGTTATATGTCCAACAAGATTTCTAAATTCCACATCTATTTTGAGCACTATTCTGTTTCACTAGAAGCTATAGATGGATACACAAGTATTGAGCACTAATGATTGTAAATGCATCTTTAGAATATGAAATATATATAAATACTTATAGATAGATTAGATATGATATATATATATATATATATATATATATATATATATATATATATATATATATATATATATATATATATACTGCAAAGTTTGTAAGAGAGAATGTTTTAGTGATAAGATAGCCATTTCATTTTGAGATAATTATAATTTATCAACTCTTGATTCAAGTTGGAGCAAGGGAACACTCTTCTAAGAAATAGGGTCCTCTAATTTATTGGTATTTATATTTTAAAGCAATACCTGTAAACATGCTAAGTCTTAATTCTATAAGTTCTTTTGGCTCTTCAGTTGAATTTTGTTACGTAATTATTCCTGCAGGTGTTGTACATTAAATTTTTATTTCCTTGCAAACATTTTCAAAAAAAAATTCAAATGTGTGTTTATTTCCAGCAATTTGTTTAATTTTGTAACGTACATTTATTTTAAGCAATTTGTTTCATTCTGGAAGAGTGTTTTTATTTCCAGCAATAGGATCAATTCTAAGAGATTTATTTATTTCAGAAATAAGTGTTCATTTTAGCAAGTTTCTCATAGTTTATCTTTAATAAGGCTTTGGCCAGGAAATCCTAACGAAACTTTAAAACGTCTTAGAAAATAAATAATACATACCTAAAATCAATTACTAGATCACTTAGATTCTTCTTGTTGCATATAGCTTCAGACACACCCATGGTTTGCATATTAGGGTTATGTAAGAGAGTGGCCATGAGGCTTATGTAAGATAGTGGTTATTTGGCTTATGTGGGGGATTACAATAAAAATAATAGAAATCCTAAAATAGCAAAACTAAAATCCAAAAACCAGGATTTATAAATTGGATTAAAATAGTAGTGAAATTGGAACCCAATAATAGCAAAATTGGAATCTAATAATAATGATATTGGAATTAAATAATAGTGAGATTGGAATCCAATAATAGTGAAATTGGAGCTAGAATAAGTCCAATAATGACAATCTTGGAATCCAATATTGCTACTAATGGATTCCAATAATAGAAATAATGGAATCCAGTATAGTCAAAAATGGAATCCAATATATGTAAAAAGGAGATCAATTTCTTCTAATATTTCAAATACTGGAGTTCAGATTCACAGGTATATGTCCATATTTAGTGAAATAAGTGTTAGTGTTGAATTTTCTCAAATGCACTGTAATGGTTTGAAATTTTGGTTTGTTTGTGTGAATGTTTGGTGTTTTGATTTTCCCTTAATCACCTTGTGCATATTGTAGGAATAATTCCTCTCTCTCCCATGGGCTTGGAGGGAGGCTAACAAGCCCTCCCTTTTGGGAAGTGGCATGTAATGAATATTATTGGTTGGATGGGAAACCAAGCATCTTTCCTTGTGGGTTTTAATAGCTTTTGCAAATGGAATTGAGATAGAATTATCACTTGCTGATATGGAGGGATTCTTACAAAAAGATCGGCATGTTGTTACCTATTTACTGAGACTTTTCCTCTTGAATTTGAAGTAGTATAATATTGTAAATTATAAGGAAACATACAATGTAGATTTATTTATACTACCATACAAATTTTCCTTGTTATATTTCTTGTATAATTCAATGGTTTGATTAAAAGAACTTGATAAAGAGAGAAGATGTTTCTTCTCATCTAATATTAATGATAGAAATAATTAGAGATATATTATTTTTTCCTCTTGAAATTTTGTGTTGACAGAAAGATTCCTTTAATAGTGTAAAGAGAATTTTTTTAATTTATTTGTTTACATATGAAAACAATGTGTCTAATTGAGGTTATTAGGCCGTCAAACTTGTTTGATTTATTACTTCTATTTTCATCTATCTTAAAGAATAGCTATTACTACTATCATTTGGGGAGTTATTAATTTTGAGAAACCTTACTATTTAGTTTTTTAGTTGGTTATAGTTTTTTGTTGAAGTGAATGAATAAATTCATTTTGGTGTATGTGGGTTGAGTTGAATAATGAAAGATTTTTTTTTTAAAAAAATTGAATTAATTTTTTTATTTTTCCATGTTTAAATCATATTGATTAAATATTATTAAATGAATATGAATCTTCACATTTTAGAATTAGAGAAAGAGGGGTAAAACAAGTTTATCCTTACAATGAAGGAAATACATTAACATCTCAATAGTTTATTTTAATATATTGTAAATAATGAAATTTTTATTTTCGTTATGCTATGTATAATAAGAAGAATAGAGTTATATGAGACAATTCATATATTTTTATAACTAGAATCTACTCAAATCTCATTTAAGTTGCTCATTCTTGTTGTGTGTGTGTGTGTGTGTGTATATATATATATATATATATATATATATATATATATATATATATATATATATATATTTGTGTGTGTTTGTGTGTGTGTGTGTGTGTGTGTCTGTATGTATGAGAATATAAACATTATATATAATTTTTTCATAAATACTTATCCACATATACATATATAATTAGGGTGGATTGGGGAAGAAAAAATTAAAATGAAAAGAAATCAATCTTTTGATTGGGTCATAGTAAATATTTTTTCCAAAGTTGATGGGTGCATGCATGCATGCCTGCGTGTGTGTGTGTGTGTGTGTGTGTGTGTGTGTGTGTGTGTGTGTGTGTGTGTGTGTGTGGGCGCGTGTGCACGTGCGTCGTGCGTGCATACGTGCACCCCCGTGTGCTTGTTATCATAATATTAAAAATATATATAAAAGAAACTCTAGTAAGAGTGCGATCACCCTCAGGTCATGGAAGTTTTGACCTATAAAAACTAGATTCCCATATTTAAGAAATAAATAAAATATACCCAGAACTGCATACATATTGAGTATATGTATGAGCACATTTCACACAAATTGAACTATAATGGAGTACCTATAATACAATTACAAATGGAATGGGAGATGATCAAATAACTTTCTTTGAAAACCATGTATATTCCCCTAAAAAATCTAAAAAAATCAGGACAATAGGTAAAACTTGCGCCGATTAGAATTCCTCCACAGTTACCTCTAAAATAAGAGAGAAAATAAAAAAATGGGACAACTAGATTATAATGAAACTTTAGAGTTTACTTCCACCTTAAGATCTATGGTGATGATTTCTTTAATCCTGGGGCTCATATTATATTTTGAGGAGACACTTGGAAAATGGTCCCATTATTTAACCTTTTTAAAAATTTACTATTAGATCAAATTTCATTTAGTATGGTGTTAGATGTCAGATCATGGATTATTATTGAATTTGATTCATATATGATGCATGTGGATTATTAGAGACATTTATATGGATATTGACATGCTGTTGACATGGTTATATTTATGGATGTTGTTCAGACATGTGATATTTTGATATGTTGAGTAGACCTAGAAAATTGAATTAAATGTGATGATCATATAGTTGTTGATGAGATTGCAAATGATATTGTTGATTGTCTGGATGTTGTTGTGATTCATATATATATTCATATATATATTGATGATTTTAGAATTATAATTATATATATTTTAGATGTTCTGATATGGCCACGAGGCCGAAGGAGGTATTTTTGTTTTGCAGGTTTAAAAAAAATATCACAACACACATCGGGGATTGGAGACCAACCACATTGGAATTCTAGATGAATTCAACAAGGACACCATGGAAAACTTGTTTTGTTGTGTGTGTTTGATTGTTGCTAGGGATTCCCATGGGGGGATCACCTTCGAATGTGACCAAGGGATTTATGTTTTTCTTTTAATTGGTCCTTTGTTAATGTTGTATGTGTTTTTTTTAAGTGATGAGCTTTCCCTTTTCATTATTGAATTAAATTGTGTGTCAATATTGTGAGTAATCATATTGTTAAAATTAAGTAATCAAATGGGTCATAAGATTGCATTTATTAGAGCTGATGGATCTTGGATTAAGTGTTGTAAGTGATGTGTAAGTTGATTTTTGGAGTATGAAACACTCCACCTTCTTTGAAATTCGAATTTGTCCTTGGAGGCTGATTTTGGAGGCTTGTGGGACAAGTTAAACTTGTCCCATACCTCTTAAAATTGCATACCAACCTTACCTATGGTTGGAGAGTCTAAATCTAGCCTTTATTATGCATTTTTGTAAGTCAAGTTGTAAGTTGTAATTGCACTTTCTTACATATTTTTAATTTCAGTCCTTATGGAGTGTGGGCTTGTGTTGGAGTGTGTAAGTAAACTGTCATATTATTCACCCACCTATTTAATATGCATTGGAGAATGAAGTTGAACTTTTTGTTGGGGTTGAGGATGTGTGAAGTGGCATCCTACATGGATCCACCTCATCCTCTTCTCTTCCCTCTTCTATAAAATTTGAATTCCTTACCTTGTTTTTGGGGGGCTTCACTTTTATCACTTCATTTTTGGCGACTTTCTTTGGGGTTTTTTTGGGAGCTCTTGCAAATTGGGAGAAATTTGGAGATGGTTGCATACTTGTTGATTGTTGATCTCTTGGATTGTTTTGCATTGGAGAGCTTGCTGTTTTGAACTTGGAACAAACTCCATCATGGAGAGGTAAGAGCTTAGCTCTTGGAAATGTTCTCCTTTCATTTTTATGCATATGTGAATGGTAGAATGTTTGAATGTGTTGTTTTATTTGTTGGTTGTTTGGGTAGATGGCCTAGGAATGGTGTAGGAGAAGACTATGGGGTATTTTGTGGGAGGCATAAGTGTTTTGGGGAGGTATAAGTGTGGAGGGAGTTGGGATTTGGGTTCCACCTTACAAAGAAATAGCTTGCATTTATTTACTCGTTATGGGGTGCCATAAGAGGTTGGGGAGGCATAAGGAAATGGGAGGAATAAGGGGTACTTGGGGGAGGCATAAGGGCATGTCAGGGATTTGATATGATGTGTATATTTTGGCAGTTTGTTCTCAGGTGGTGATACCCATTTCCCCTCTGGAGGCATAAGCAAGCATCCCCCATAGTTTCTTGCTCCTTTGGCTTGCATGGTGAAGCCTGAGTATTGTTGTCATTTTGTTTCTATGGTTGTAAACTGTAGTTTTTTTTTGGACTGTGTTTTGAATGAGAAATCTGTCTTTGTGTTGTGGAAGCCTGTTGTTGCCATGTGTTGAAAACACACCTTCTATTGCAATGTGGTTGGGGCTCAGGGGCCAATGAAGAAGGATGACTTCTCCTTTTCATTGGATGTCTTGGTTGGGTGGAGAGCGTTGCCTTTCCCCCTGTTCTTGTTGTGATCAAATTGAAATAAAGAAAATGGAGGATATTCATGTTGTTGTTCTGGAGCAGAGAAAAAAAAAGACAAGTTTGACAGTCCTTGTTGAGATTATTTCTTATTGTAACCTTTTCCCACTTTGAAGTGGATGATCTTGTATATTATTGTGTTGGAAAGACTACTTTGTTTTAGCTATGAAAGTTGAAATTGATTATGGAAGAATATATCTTGTATTCAGTCCTGTGAATAGAAAAGAAAGATATGCATTTGGTATGTTGTATTTTGAAAATAAATGGGAAAGAAGTTGTAAGAGATTTCCTTTGAATTAATAGAAGTGTTTTCCTTGTTCATATGATATTGTTTTCATTGGAAATCTGTGTTTGAAATGCGGTATGAAATCTCTGTTGGAAAATTGAAAAAAAGGAAACACGTATGAAGAAAACATATTACTCTGCTTCATTTGAAACATTGATTTCGGAAAGTGGTACTCCATTCTCTTTTCATGTTTTTGGATTGAAGGAAATATAACATTGTAATATCGGTTTAGAATGTATTCATATTTTATAGTTTGATGAATGTAAATGGATCAATTCGATTTAGAAGTTGTAGACCTCTGTTAGATAATTTTCAAACTAGCAAATATTCTTTTTATCAAAAATGTACAGAACAACCCTGCAACCTTGGAAAATGAAATGAAACGTTAAATTGAACTTGTATGATCCAAAATGATCCTAAATAGACTTTACAACTTAAGAAAATTTTATAAAACTTTTCAAAATCGGGCATAGTCAAAATTTACAGTCGTTTTGCTGTCGATTTGGGGAATTTCAAATTGATAATCAATCAAACAATTTAACCCTTGAAATCCATCCTCAATTCTCCCAAGTGCAATTCCCCAGGTTTGTATGGCATGTTGTGAAAGAAAGAATGTCAGATTTGAACAAAATTTATAAGTTAAAAGTCAAGTTCACATTTTAGAAGCCTGCAGATCATTTTCTTAAAATTGACCCTTCAAAGTTTATCAAAATTAAAATTTTATGCTTCTTGTGCAAATAGGACTTCGAGAGCTTTCCAAAAAGTCCTCGATTGCCAAAAAATTAATTCCCAGTCAAAAGTTATGACCTTCTGAAGTTTTTACTTCATCTCGGGCTCAAAATTTAAATTTAGCTAAGGGGAAAATTTTGTTAATTGAACCCGTGGGCCCGAATTTGACTTAGAGCCACTTTGGAAAAAAGTCACAAAATTTCTTGTGGCTCCATAAGCCCACATATTCCCATTTGGCAGAAAAATTTCTAAGTCTGAAAAGTAAATTTGGAAAAGTTTTCTCTGCTCGGCCCCGCCGGCCCGCAGCCAATGGATGGCTGCCACGTGGCTCTACGACGATGCCAAGGCAGAGGCAAGGAAGTAATTTAAAATTTTGCTTCAAAGGTCAAACCTTCCCAATGATCCCGTCAGCTTGCTGACCTGCAGCCAATAAGGAGATGACATGTGGTCCCCTTGGGCGTCGGCGGAGGCGCGGGAGTAAACTTCACGTTTCACCTGAAGGGAAAAAGTTCTAAATTCTCCCCCAGACCTACACGTCCGCTTGGGAAAATTTTCCCCTTAGGCCCATAACCAATCATAGGTTAGCACGTGGCATCTCAGCGCATCAATGGAGGAGCGAGCTGAAATGTTCCTTTTCACCCTTTTTAAATTAAATCAAAAATCATGTTTTACCTCTAGCGACCCGCCTTCCCGCCTAGGCATGGATTTTGGACAAGTGTCCTTAGCAGACCCCAAGTTCAAAATTTTCCTTTTGGGTGTGAAGCACCACCCGGGTGTGTGAGGAGCATAGAGGTGAAATGTGCTTTTCATCCAAGAGTGCTAAGGGCAAAATTTCTTCCCCAAGGCCCTAAAGGCCTGCCTTTGGGAAAATTTTCCTCCCAAGGCCCACTCGGCCCATAACTTGGGAAATATGAGGAGTTAGGAGGACTTATTTATATCACCAGAAAGGGAGGAAATTTCCTATCTAATGGGAGTGTTTTCAGGAATTTTTGAGTGTGTTAATTATGAGAAAAATCAGGTTGAATCTTTTAAGAGAGTTCTAGGAGTGGGTAAGTGAGAAATTGCCCTTTTTAATTTTAAATGATTATTCTAACCTAAGATCTTTGACCTCGAGAACTTTAATAATTGTTGTAATGGGAAAACTATAAACTATTGATTTTAATTGACCTCGAAACTTGTTTGTGTCAACTTCGGTATTGTAGGAGGGTTGTAGACACTTTTAAACAAGAAAAATTATTCCATAATTTTTTCTAACTAATCCTAGTTTTTTTTTCTTGGGTCTCAAGTGGGTTTTTTTAGCAGGCCCGTTACACTTGGTATCAGAGCCATGGGTTCAAATCTTGGACCCTTGGGCACACTAGAAAACTTGAGACATGAACTGTAAACCTAGCACACTTTTAATCTAGAAAACAACCTTGTTTTAAAAATTGAAAAAAGAAATACGTATGAAGAAATATTACATTACTCTTGAATAGTCAGAATTAAAATAATAATAAAATAATAAGTTGTTTAAATTGTTGTGCTTGCTTAGTGGCATGTTTGTCTAAACCCAAGTAACCAAGAATGTCAAATTAAATTGTATTTTTGTGAACTTCTAGTGTAGTGGAAACTTGGCTCCCCTTTGAAAATGTGTTGTTTTACAAGTCCTAAATCTTGATTTAATTGTATGATGCATTAAGCCCTTTTAAGACCCTTCCTTATTGGAGTGGTTGGAATGATAAATTGTATGGTGTGATTCTTGTGGTTGGACAATAGTGATTGTGATCTGGGTCAGGAAGAGTTAATTAGAAGTTGTTTAGAGCTTCCTTCCTTCAATGGTTAGGAAAGATGGTTTGGTTATCAGTTTTTCATTTTGTTACCCATATGGGAGAGTGGACATTAAGTTCTGGGTGTCGTTTATGACCCAATCCTATGCGTATGTGTCCTTGGAACTGACCTCGAGGTAGAGTACCCCTATTGGCGGCCATGAAGGGCTGCAGAGTGAATGTGGTGTTAACTTTTGTGCTTTACATTCGTAATCTTGTGTTATTTTATCAAGGACCAACATCTTATTTTATGATTGATTTGAGAAGCTCTGAGGACTCTTTTAGTTATTTATATTTTTGTGAGAATTTTCAGACTTTGCAATGCGGCTACTTAGCCACTTTCCTTGATCGCCGATATTTCTTGGATTTTACTTTGACTGGTGACTCAGAGCTCATTATCTGTTGGCTACTTAGCTAAATGTTATGTGATTCTCACTTGCATGTTGTTGAGTTGGTTCTACACTATTTCCTTGTGACATTTTGTCATATGGGGGTACACCCTAGGTGTCTTGAATGTCCTCTTAGGTGCTTAAAGTTATGCCTTGGTTTTAGATGCATGGAACCTTGAGTGTGTCTAGGATCTTAGAGTGACTTTTTCATTGCTCAACCTTGCTAGATAGAGAGTTCGTTGTGTTGTGCATTCTAGTTGGCAGTATGTTAATGGTGGTGGTGATTCTCTTACAATCCGGTAAGAGCTTGAACCTCGTCAGAGTAGAGGTGTTTAATTGTGGGCTGATGAATTATGTTAGGATCAGATTAATTTTGGTTGACTATGGATATTAGTGGAAAGATGGTTGTTTGGTAGGACCTTTCATCAATGGCATGCTAAGTTTTATCATGATTTCTATGTTTCATTATAAAAAGTATTGACTTGTGGATTGTATGCATCTTGGTAATTATGATTAGATTTAAGCCCATTCGGGTAGTGTGTTTAATTAAGTGTGTTTGTTTTGCTCACGTTGACCTATCAATCTTGGGGTTACGTGGAGACACTTATGGATGCTTTGAGTCTTTTGGACCATGCCACTGGTGATGTTAGTATAATTAGACCTTGATAATTTAATCTTGGTGGTATTTTATAATGTGATTCTTCTTGTGAAACTGTAACTCTTGGTCGTAAAGCCATGTTGAATAGATAGTTTATTGTCTGCTTACATTTGATGCTTTCTAGTAAGTATGTGGTGTTCTTATAATTGAAATATTTCCTTGTCATTTCAATTTCTTGGTTGGTGGTATCCTGTGGTAATATGGGTGTAGATTTGAAAACTTTCCTTGTCTTATCATGTGAGTAAAATGTTTTCACCAAAACAACAAACATTGTTAAAGTAATTATGTTCCCTTAATGGGATTTCCTTGTAACCTCTTTTGAGACTTGTAGAACCCACTAGGAATTTTTTATGATACTTTTGATTAGTGGAAAAATCTTGAAATATTGTTGTGATCCATGTTGGTTGATTGTTTCCTAGTTCTTACAAAATTAATAATGTGTTTTCTATGTTGAATGTCCCTTGTTTCCTTAGAATTAAAAATGTGATGTGTTGATTTACCTCTCTCTCCCATAAAAGTAATAGTGTGATATGTTTACCCTTCCTTCTCATTAAATTTTTAATTGACAAGTTGACTCACCCAAACATCATAAAACTATAATTGAGGAGATTTGGCCTTGAAGTTTAACAAATAAACTGGAACATAGAAAGAGAAAATGGTCTTTGCTTTAACCTTGGTAGATTAATAGAAGAAATAAAAACCATGTAGAAGAATAGAAAGGAAAAAAAAAACTTTGTCCATATACCTCCCCTAGGAGTAAAATAAATACTTTTTTTTTCTTTTTCTGCCTTTACAGAATGACGAGATATCATGCCCCTTAGTGGTCCTTATAACACAAACTTGTGATGTCATAATAGGAGGAAGCTTAATTAAGAAAAATCGTAAAGGAATGTGCTTAGAAAATGAAACTACAACTTTTGACTTGATTAGTTGAGTTATAAAATAAGTAAGATTTATGTGTATTGAATGCAATGTATAGTTGAACCTGTAGTTTTGTCACCTACCCGGAATTGTGAAACACCTGGTGGATAGTAATGTGTTCTAGTTTCTTAGTACTTTCTTATTCATAGATGTATGTGCCTTTCTTTGTGAGAGTTTTGGGTCATCATACCCTTATCGTCCCGTAGCTCGACGAGTGTGAGTTGTGGTATTTTTGGATTGAGACTTACCTCTTGTTTAAGGAGCAACCTCCTTGCATGTTGTCTTGTCCTTGATAACCTAGATCATTGTGATTTTAAGGAAACATATGTTAAGGATATAAAATAACTTTGGGAAGTCTTCTTTTCTTCATATTTTCTTGTGTCACCTTGTTATTGTTGCCCCTTGCCGTTAGGATGGAAAGTGCAAGATGATGTTATTCACTTTTTTCATGATGCACCTTGAATTGTAGTTGGACCCCCTTGTTACTTGTTTTTCTCCCTAGCTATCTTGAGTGCTCCTTGTGTGTTTCTTGTGCCCTCTTTAGTGCTCCTTGGTTATTCTGAGCTTGAGAAGGAAATAAGATAAATAAATCCCATTGTGTTATTGAGAATGGTACTTCTTGTATTGATATGTTAGTTGCTAGGGAGATATATATATCTTTTTCTTTTGCTAAATGGTTAAAGTCTCTAGATTTGGTTGGTGTGGTGTGTTCAGTTCTTAAAAACAAAAGTGTAAAAATCAGACTATAGGAAAACTTGTGGTCATGAATTTTCTTAGTATTACCATGAAAATTTGACTATACCCTCTCAAGTTATATAAGTGCTTTCCATAAATAGTTTCCTCGATTGTAAATGTTTTTTTGTTTTATGTGTCCTTCCTTGTTGATTAACCTCATCTTGTGTGATCTCAAATTGTGGGACCTTGAGTAGACATGTCCCTCGTACAAAATTTTGGCCATGGTTGATTCTGCTAGCCTTGTCTAAACAACGAACTATGAAAACATAACTTAACCTTAGTGGAAACCTTAACTTTTTTTATTGCAGTATGTTGTGTTCCATGGAAACTATGTGTTCTTTCTCAAACTCATGGAATTCTCCTTATTATTCCTATACTTGGTGGTTACTCTTAATACTCTTTTGAACTCTTCATGTTATATTGTTATGTGTCGTATCTTGGTTGATAGCGTAAAGTTACTCTCTAGATTTAAATGTTCATAGCCTTGCATGAAGAAAGTTTAGAACTCATCTCTTACAATCTCCCTTCTTCTTGCTAAATTGCATTGGACCAAACTTGGGTTCTATGGACCCACACTTGTTTGAAGCAAGCAATCCCATAATGGAGTGATCCTTTTTCTGTTGCATTTGTTCCTATCTCTCTTTCCAGTGACTTCCAGGAGGAAGTCGAGTCTAAGGGGAGGGGGATGTAGTGCCCACTTCCCTTCGACACTTTTGATATTGATCCTGATACTGCTGACTATATTATGGACATTATTATAGTTTTGATTTAGTATGGTGTTAGATGTCAGATCATGGATTATTATTGACTTTGATTCATATATGATGCATGTGGATTATTAGAGACATTTATATGGATATTGACATGTTGTTGACATGGTTATATTTATGGATGTTGTTTCAGACATGTGATATTTTGATATGTTGAGTAGACCTAGAAAATTGAATTAAATGTGATGATCGATATAGTTGTTGATGAGATTGCAAATGATATTGTTGATTGTCTGGATGTTGTTGTGATTCATATATATATTGATGATTTTGGAATTATAATTATATATATTTTGGATGTTCTGATATGGCCACATGAGGCCGAAGGAGGTATTTGTGTTTTGCAGGTTTAAAAAAAATATCACAACACACATCGGGGGATTGGAGACCAACCACATTGGAATTCTAGATGAATTCAACAAGGACACCATGGCAACTTTGTTTTTTGTGTGTGTTTGATTGTTGCTAGGGATTCCCTTGGGGGGGATCACCTTACGAATGTGACCAAGGGATTTATGTTTTTCTTTTAATTGGTCCTTTGTTAATGTTGTATGTGTTTTTTTAAAGTGATGAGCTTTCCCTTTTCATTATTGAATTAAATTGTGTGTCAATATTGTGAGTAATCATATTGTTAAAATTAAGTAATCAAATGGGTCATAAGATTGCATTTATTAGAGCTGATGGCTCTTGGATTAAGTGTTGTAAGTGATGTGTAAGTTGATTTTTGGAGTATGAAACACTCCACCTTCTTTGAAATTCGAATTTGTCCTTGGAGGATGATTTTGGAGGCTTGTGGGACAAGTTAAACTTGTCTCATACCTCTTAAAATTGCATACCAACCTTACCTATGGTTGGAGAGTCTAAATCTAGCCTTTATTATGCATTTTTGTAAGTCAAGTTGTAAGTTGTAATTGTGCTTTCTTACATATTTTTAATTTCAGTCCTTATGGAGTGTGGGCTTGTGTTGGAGTGTGTAAGTAAACTGTCATATTATTCACCCACCTATTTAATATGCATTGGAGAATGAAGTTGACTTTTTGTTGGGGTTGAGGATGTGTGAAGTGGCATCCTACATGGATCCACCTCATCCTCTTCTCTTACATATAAAATTCAAATTCCTTACCTTGTTTTGGGGGGGATTCACTTTTATCACTTCATTTTTGGTGACTTGCTTTGGGGTTTATTTTTGGGAGATCTTGCAAATTGGGAGAAATTTGGAGATGGTTGCATACTTGTTGATTTTTTATCTCTTAGATTGTTTTGCATTGGAGAGCTTGTTGTTTTGAACTTGGAACAAACTCCATCATGGAGAGGTAAGAGCTTAGCTCTTGGAAATGTTCTCCTTTCATTTTTATGCATATGTGAATGGTAGAATGTTTGAATGTTTTGTTTTATTTGTTGGATTTTTGGGTAGATGGCCTAGGAATGGTGTAGGAGAAGACTATGGGGTATTTTTTGGGAGGCATAAGTGTTTTGGGGAGGGATAAGTGTGGAGGGAGTTGGGATTTGGGTTCCACCTTACAAAGAAATAGCTTTCATTTCTTTACTCATTATGGGGTGCCATAAGAGGTTAGGGAGGCATAAGGAAATGGGAGGAATAAGGGGTACTTGGGGAGGCATAAGGGCATGTCAAGGATTTGATATGATGTGTATATTTTGGCAGTTTGTTCTCAGGTGGTGATACCCATTTCCCCTCGAGAGGCATAAGAAACATCCCCCATAGTTTCTTGCTCCTTTGGCTTGCATGGTGAAGCTTGAGTATTGTTGTCATTTTGTTTCTATGGTTGTAAACTGTAGTTTTATTTTGGACTATGTTTTGAATGAGAAATCTATCTTTGTGTTGTGGAAGCCTGTTGTTGCCATGTGTTAAAAACACACCTTCTATTGCAATGTTGGTTGGGGCTTGGGGGCCAATGAAGAAGGAGGAATTGTCATTTTCATTGGATGTCTTGGTTGGGTGGAGAGCGTTTCCTTTCCCTCATGTTCTGTTGTGATCAAATTGAAATAAAGAAAATGGAGGATATTCATGTTGTTGTTCTGGAGCAGAGAAAAAAAAAAGACAAGTTTGACAGTCCTTGTTGAGATTATTTCTTATTGTAACCTTTTCCCACTTTGAAGTGGATGATCTTGTATATTATTGTGTTGGAAAGACTACTCTGTTTTAGCTATGAAAGTTGAAATTGATTATGGAAGAATATATCTTGTATTCATTCTTATGAACAGAAAAGAAAGATATGCATTTGGTATGTTGTATTTTGAAAATAAATGGGAAAGAAGTTGTAAGAGATTTCCATTTGAATTAATAGAAGTGTTTTCCTTGTTCATATGATATTGTTTTCATTTGAAATCTATGTGTTTGAAATGCGGTATGAAATATCTCTGTTGGAAAATTGAAAAAAATAGAAACACGTATGAAGAAAACATATTACTCTGCTTCATTTGAAACATTGATTTTGGAAAGTGGTACTGCATTCTCTTTTCATGTTGTTGGATTGAAGGAAATATAACATTGTAATATCAGTTTAGAATGTATTCATATTTTATAGTTTGATGAATGTAAATGGATCAATTTGAGTTAGAAGTTGTAGACCTTTGTTAGATAATTTTCAAACTGGAAAATATTCTTTTTATCAAAAATGTACAGAACAACCCTGCAACCTTGGAAAATGAAATGAAACATTAAATTAAACTTGTATGATCCAAAACGATCCTAAATAGACTTTACAACTTAAGAAAATTTTATAAAACTTTTCAAAATCTGGCATAGTCAAAATTTACAGTCATTTTGCTGTCGATTTGGGGAATTTCAAATTGATAATCAATCAAACAAGTTTAACCCTTACAATCCATCCTAAATTATCCCAAGTGTAATTCCCCAGGTCTGTATGGCATGTTGTGAAAGAAAGAATGATTGATTTGAACAAAATTTATAAGTTAAAAGTCCAGTTCACATTTTAGAAGCCTGCAGATCATTTTATTAAAATTGACCCTTCAAAGTTTATCAAAATTAAAAATTTAAAGCTTCCTGTGCAAAGACGACTTCGAGAGCTTTAAAAAAAGTCCTTCGCTTGCCAAAAACTGAGTTCCTAGTCAAAAGTTATGACCTTATGAAGTTTTTACTTCATCTCGGGCTCAAAATTTAAATTTAGCTAAGGGGAAAATTTTGTAATCAAACCCTCAGGCCCGAATTTGACTTAGAGAACTTTGGAAAAAAGTCACAAAATTCCCCATGGCTCCACAAGCCCACATATTCCCATTTGGCGGAAAATGTTCTAAGTCCAAAAAGTAAATTTGGAAAAGTTTTCTGCGGCCCCGCCGGCCCGCAACCAATGGATGGCTGCCACGTGGCTCTACGATGCCACGATAGAGGTGCGGAAGTAATTTAAAATTTTTTCTTTAAAATGTCAAACCTTCCCAATGATCCCTGTTGGCCCGCTGACCCGCATAGCCAATAAGGAGCTGACACATGGCCCCCTTGGGCGTCGGTGGAGCATGGGAAGTAAACTTCATGTTTCACCCGAAGGGTAAAAGTGATAAATTCTCCCCCAGATCCACACGCCCGCTTGGGAAAAATTTTCCCATTAGGCCTGCAGCTAATCATTTGTTAGCATGTCGCGTCTCAGTGTGTTGGTGGAGGAGCGCGATGAAATGTTCCTTTTGCACCTTTTTAAATTAAGTCAAAAATCTTGTTTTACCTCTGGCGACCTGCCTTCCCGCCTAGGCATGGATTTTGGACACGTGTCCTTAGCGGACCCCAAGTTCAAAATTTTACTTTTGGGTGTGAAGCCCCACCGTGCCACGGGTGCGAAGAGGTGAAATGTACTTTTCACCCAAGAGCACTAAGGGCAAAATTTCTTCCCCAGGACCGCAGGCCTGCCTGTGGGAAAATTTTCCTCCCAAGGCCCGCCGGCCCATAACTTGGGAAATATGAGGAGTTACGAGGACTTCTTTATATCACCGGAAAGGGGAGGAAATTTCCTATCTAATGGGAGTGTTTTTCAAGAATTTTTGAGTGCGTTAATTATGAGAAAAATCAGGTTGAATCTTTTAAGAGAGTTCTGGGAGTGGGTAAGTGAGAAATTGCCCTTTTTAATTTTAAATGATTTTTCTAACCTAAGCTTTGACCTCGAGAACTTTAATAATTGTTGTAATGGGAAAACTATAAACTATTGATTTTAATTGACCTTGAAACTTGTTTGTGTCAACTTCGGTATTGTAGAGGGTTGTAGACACTTTTAAACAAGAAAAATTATTCCATAATTTTTCCTAACTAATCCTAGTTTTTTTTCTTGGGTCTCATGTGGGTTGTTTTATCGTGCATTATATAGATAATTTTTTTATATACATAAATAACCTAAGCAATCATTTTCAGACTAGTTTCTTAATAATACTATTTATGGTGGTCAACTTGGTAGGCCTTTAGAAAAAAAAAAAAATTTCTCAAGCATTAATGGTTTCTATCATAGTGGATATTTCATTACTATTCTTGTTAGATAGGGATCTTGGTTAAATAATTTAATTTCCCTCTAGAGGTTAGGTTGATCCCTCAGCAGGAATAAAGAATACAAAAATGTGTCAATTATATGGCTAATTTTTGGAATATGAATTTATTTTCTTAATGAAATAAAAAATATAAGAAAGGATGGCTTCTTTACAATGGGGTATAACCCTTGACTGGTGGTTGACCCTATCTATACATGTTATGGATCTCTACGCACAAATTCAACAACTAATTTTTTTTTTTTGTAAAATTTCTGAGTATTTCATGGAAAGGTTTGAAGTTGTGAAATAACTAATTATTGTCTCTTTATCTTTACATATGTTATTTGATTTTAACAACCAAGATAATAAACAAAAAAAATTTCCCCAACTTTTACAGAGATATCAGGAAGATCAATTGTTCATTTTTATTTATAAAATTGTAGGCAATAAAGTAGTTGTTTCATGTTGATTTGTTTTCACATTTTTATGTGAATGATATTTTGAAACTTATCTTTGATTTCCTTTTCATTATTGTAGTCAATTTCTTAGGATAAAATTGGTATCAGAGTTCTAGAGAAAATAATGATTCAAAAAAATTACAATCAAATATAATTGTTACTTTTTTCGATTCCTTTATTCAAATGTAGGAGAAATTTTCATTCACACAAAATAAATCTCTATAATTTTTTTTTCAATTTTTTCAATTCTTTATTTTCGTACTAAAACAATTTTCATTCATTATAGACAAATTAGTTGTCAAAACTAATTTTCTATATTTTTAAAATCCTTCAATACTCTATAATTGAATCCATCACTCAATATTCATTCTCAAAACTCAAGCGTTTGTTAAGTTCATATCTTAATTGATTAAAACTTGGAAATTATCTAAGGGAACAAGTTATCACTTAGGTAATACATTTTATAGAGGAATGTAATTAAATTTATTTTGGAGATAAATATGTTTTGAAACAACAATTTGAAATATGATAAAGACCTAGTGAAAAAAGGAATATTGTATAATCGAAATGAGACACAGAATATATAAAAATAAAAATGTAAATGGGCAACACAACATTAGTTTGATAATCAAAACTATAAATTTAAGATGGTATGTGTTGATTTTAAAAATTGGATCACTTCTACCTCTCTGCTAGCACTAAAGATCAGGATGTTGGAAATGAATTTGGGTTATGTGCAAGTGCGAGTGACGTAGATAAGGGTAAACTTTAAGACCCTCATAAAAATCAACCATAGATATTAAAATGAAATGTTGTCAGCTAAGAGAAACTATTTTTTGGTAGCATTATACTATCAGTTGATAGTAAATTTATATTTCTAACATAATTTAAATGTGTTTTTAATATTAAAAAATTGGCTAATACTGTAAACGTTGGATGCATCAACCAAAAAATTAACTCGTACTCAAAAAAATTATGTGAAATAGAAACTGACCTACCACATTAAACTTATCTAAATACAAATTTCAAAAACCCAAATATTCATTAATTAATGAAGATTGACCACTATAATTTACAGTAACTTAGATAGAGACCCACATAAACGAGCAAGGATATACCTCTTGTGAAAGAAGGGATCGCAAGATAGAATGCAATTATGAAGTGGATTGGATGTGGAGAGATCTGCTTTAAGTTAAATTGTACCATTTCTTCATGTCCATAACATTTTTATTTGAATAAATGAAGTTGGGATGATAGATGTATTAGTTTACTAGTATGGCCTTAATTTGTTCGTGCTAAATTATAGAAAACTATGGCTTAGGAATCAATAAACAAGGATTATTTTAAAGATTCTACAAAAAATAAAAACTAATTAACATGCATTGACATCCCAATCTGTGTATTAAATACATTAGCATGAGTATTTAGCCATGAGCATAAATTTTAATATAAAATAATATGTTTAATACTAATATAACAATTTTTATTTCCTATTTCTAACAGACTTGTAAAAGAAGTGAAAAAGAGGAGTAGGGAAGGGGAGAGAGAAAAAATGTGGAGAAATTCTATAAGGGAATCACCATCTCAATTTAATTTCAATACCTCTCAAAACCTTACTCATTCTCAAACTAATGTGCACTTGATCAAGACACAAGTAGGTGTAGGAATGTGAGGGAAAGTGTAAACAACCAAGAGTAGAGAAAAAAATCATTGGACATGCAAAATGCATGCTCTGGTTCTCTAGTCACCAAACTAGAGGATATTAGAATTAATAGAAAATGTGGATATTCTAACATTAGTTCAAACTAAAATAGAACATATACATATGCCAATGCAGAACAAAGTGAGCAAAGAAAAGAGCAGATAGCAAAAATTCATAAAATTCTTAGAATTCTTATAGTTAATATTTCCATGACATTTAAAAGGATTTTTTTCTGGATATTTATATAATAATTCATGTGATGAGAATGTTACATACATCAATGGAATTAGGCTTTATCATATCCCAAATGTGCAATATTAACTCCACGGTATATGCATGGTTTAGCTTGTTTGAATGTCATATTAGCCTCCTAAAAGTTCCTAACATGTCAAAAGATCATCTCCAAAAGATAATAAATTCATTAAATTTTGATAAGCATCAACAATAAGCTTGAATATGATCTTATTAAACTTCAAAATTATAATGTAGAGTAGTGTGTATGGCTATATAATTCAATTTATCCATTAACGTTAATTCTATACCTTTAATATGGTACACTTTGGGAGAATATATTCATCTATATCTTCCAATGTTTTACAAAAATGACAATTATAGCATTCGAATTTCTAAGCAGATTTTATGTTTCTGTGTTCTGACATGAATATTTTTTCATTTAGTGCATCTTTTCAAGTGTGTCTCACAATGGTGCATCTTTCACTCCTTGCACAATTGGTTCACATTATACTTTATCCCATGAGTGAGCACTCAAATTACTATGGAAATTACTTAATTAGAGAAATATACTATAAAATATCTATGCAAGTGATTCATGGAATCATTTTATAGATTTATTCTTTGTACTAAATGTTAATTATTTTAATTAAGGATAAAAGTTTTTTTTTTTAGGATTCTACCCAGGTAGAAAAATAACGGGGCAACACACTAATATAGGAATGAATACACAAGATTAAAACATAGTCACACTTCCTAGTAGTATATAACACAAAAAGAGTTAAAACTACTGTCCAAAGGACATTCGAACAACATAAAAATGATTTTTTACTAGTAGAAAGTGATGATGAAATAGGTAGTCAACCTAAGGTATGATATCTGAGGGTTATTTTAAAAGTGGACATGGTTAACATAGACAAAGATCTTCTTACTGTGTTGGATGATAGTCCAATCCTCTCTATTGGAATATTTAACCAAATAAGTGCCACATGGAGGAAAAACCTAAATGGAAATGGGCCTGAATAAGGGACTAAGAGGGGGAAAAGGGATCCTAACCTTAGCCATCTTAGGAGATTCAAGTGGGATAATCAGCGAATAAGGACCAAAATGGAGCCCCTAAAAATAAATATCCAAAATCACAAGGGGAATATCTTCCCTAGGAGGAATCTTGTACATAGAGGATATCATCATCACACTTTAAGGAGGGAAGTGAGAGAATCCTTTCATAAGACCATATTCACCCCACTCTTAAATTTTAAATGATCAGATTATTTCATCAAATGATCAAATAGCAAAGCATCTATGATATCATAAAGAAATTATTTCATAATCCAGACATTGATTTCATAATCTATCACCGATCCGGAAGGTTGATATTATCTGGAAGGTCATGTAAAGCATCAAGATACATAAGAATTATAGCTTAAGGAGAATGAAAAATCTCACCAGTATTGTGTGGAAGCATCTAAGTGTGTCCCGCTTTTTTTGCATTTTTTGTACCTTTAAAAACATCTATGTTTAGTTTGATTGAAATTCTAAACGCAATAGCCATAGAACCATACACATTCATGAAATTCCATGCACTAGAGAAATGTTTTGTTTAGAGTCTAGAATACATGTAATTTTTTAAAGAAAAAAATATGGTCTTTTTCATTAATTTTATTCATACGTTGTTTCTTATTATATAATAGAGGAACAACTGTCTGACATCATTTTTTAAATGAAAACTTATTTTTTCACCATGAAATTTTAGATATATGTTCTAGATTTGAATATCGAGTTCTTGAAAAAAAATTATATCTATTTATTTATATTTTTTATTAAGTTTCTAGTGAAGATATTTTCAGATTATGCACGTACATATGTTTATGCCAATTTATTTCATGATTTATATCAAAATTGGATTTTTTTTTATAACTAAGTAGAAGACTTCAAAAAATACTAAGATTATTTTTTGAAACTTTTTTGATATATTTTGCTATTTTTCAAATTGCGTTAAAAGTGTACAACTGATTTTGAAGTAACATACCATACATTGGAAAAAAATAAAAAATAGTAAAAAATAGTAAAACAATATTTTTTAAAAATGAAAATTATATTTTTAGAAAGCAAATTAAAAACTATATTTGTGTGTGAAATTTTGTAATTTAACTAATTAATTTACCCTAAATATAGTGACACTTATGTGGCACATTTTGGCCTACAATTATATCCTCCAAATGGATTAGGGGCCAAAATATGCCACATAGGTGTCACATACCCTCCATGTGAGGGTGTTTGCACGTGAATGGGTGTTCATACAAGGGGGGTTTGCGTGAAACCCTCCATGTAAACACCAAAAAACCCCAAACCTGCCATCTGAGCACCACAAAGTACACATATAATTTTAGGCTTTGTTTGATAGTTTTAATTTACTTCTTAAAAATTTTTTGATAACAATAGTTCGTTAAGATAAGGTTTTTCCAATATTGTTTTTATTTTATTTTTAGATTCAATTTCAATGATTTTAATGTTCGAAATATAATTTTTCATTTTATGTTTGTTTATTTTTAGGGATCAAAATTGTATTATAGCATTTTTAATTTATTTTTAAAAAGAAAAAAAATCTAATAATTGTATATTATATTTAATTTTTAAAAAATAGAAAAGTATTTTTAAAGTTAGAAAAACATATAATTAAAATTACCTCAATTTATAGTAAGATTTATATATAATAAGAGTTACATGTTTATAGTTTTTGCATTGAATTTATTCTTAGTTCTAGATCAAGCTCAATTTGTGTGTAGAGGTGAAAATTATCGAAGTGGGGGAATAATGGGAAATGATACTTGAATAACAAGAGAAAATATAACAAGAAAAGGAAAGCAAAGGAGAATGTTAAAATATCACTTCACAGGAATCAAAAAAATAGAGAGAGAGATGGCTGCAAAAAATGTACATAGATACTTGAAACACATGATATCGTAATTTTAATATTTTGTCTAGGGTAAATATAAAAATCTTCTCTTCAACATGCCTTGTAGATATAAAAATATTATTTCATAAATAAAATGGAATGATTAGTATTGTGCTTATGTATTGTTCCTTTTCTATTGTATGTTTTAGAATATAATCTATTATTAGTATTGTGCATTTAACTCTGAGCTTGGCTATCTCGTTAGAAACGTTTGGCTATAAAAAAATTCTCTTACAAACAAATATAGATTGCACATAATTATAAATACTCGTATTATCATAGATTTGTATATTTTTAATACATGTTTTCATACCTGAAATTCTATATTTTCCTCCAAAAACTAGAAAACCTTAATCATGTAAGTTATTTTCAATTTATATTTGCATATGATGATAATCCAAAATAAATGGATAAAATGATATCCTAAAAGTGGTGTAGAAGAATCTTATATTTTATCAAAATCATATGACCCATTATTAATTCCAATATCACATTAAAATATTATATTTCAAATAAAACACAATGTAACACCAAAAGTTCATAACAATTCCTAACCTCATTTTAAAACTTTAAACCAAGTACCTTATAGACTACCCATATACATAAACACATAACATTTTTTACTAGATCTTGGTATCATATTCTTACTTTCAAACCCTTTATGTAGATACCACTTCTTCTTGCTATGCCAACCCTCCCACAATCTATGATTAATAGGTTTTCAAAGATATGATTCCTCATATTTTGATGATAGTGAATTCAATTTATGGTGTATGAATTTTATGGTATCCATAAATAAGTATCTCATGTATTTAAAGAGATGAAAGAAACCATAATTCATACATATTATGATATTAAATGATACATTCATGAGGTAATTGAGGAAACTTACAACTAGGGATCTACTACATCTATTTTGTCTTTGTCCACATGTCCTCACACTACCCTTTATTTCTTTAAATTGTATTTTAACAATACTTTTTCTCACACTTGTTAATTATAATCCTTAGTTTAGATATACCAATTAGTACATTATTTTATCTTGTCCTTACATCTTTATTCTAGAAAGGTCATCTAGTCTACTAATTTCACTACCGCTAACATATATAGGTTAGAAAAATTAATTTAACTCATTTTCTAGGTACCCATCATAATATTTAGTTTAGACAAGATGGTTATTCTAAGTCATTTTCACCCTACCCTAAATCCTACTTTATCACTTATTTCATACTTGGTTTAGTTCTGCCCTATACGATTAATTATGTATGGTTACTTATTGAGGTTACAATCTGTAAATATACTTGATTCTTTGGGGTTTAATTTTACCATTCCTCGTCTACACATATTTTTGGTATGTTGTCTTATAATGTCGCGCGAATATACAACAATAGACTCCTTTTGATATGGTTTGAAACCGTATTATCTCCTAAACATTTCTTGATCTTACTCTAGTACTATTTATCCACTTACAATCTGTTTATATTCATGATTTACATGCTTCTCACAAAATATTTAGGGTTTCTTTCTACTATGTTTTTCTCACTTGATATTTTTATATATTATTTATCAATCTTATAATGTTCGTACGTTATATTTCATATTATCTCTTTCCATGTATGTGATGGATCTGTCATAGGTTTACACTTATATATTTTCTATCTCTAGTTAAGTATAATTTATATAATCACCTATTTACAGTGAATTTCTTTTAGCTATCATACTCATATGAAACACACTATTATATAATTTTATGATCATTTACTTTATTTATACATAATTTTGTAAATATTGCATCCTTTAAAACTTAAATTATCATTGTCCTTCACTCACTAAAGTCTAGGTTAGAGATGAGATCAAACTCTTTTCTTAGGTTAGGTGTATTGGTACCTAAGTAACATAATTTGTATGTTCTCCTTTATAGATATTATGTGTAATATATCTTATAATTAATATTTTTCTCTAATACACATTAATTTTTCGACAATGATTGTTATTCCTTTCATAAACCATGTAACCTTATAGATAAGGTTTTCTATACAGTCTCCACTCCAATCCTAACTGAGGATATCATATTCACAAATACCAATTTTTTTTATGATCTCATTTTTTTATCACCACCATGCAACACATTCCTATTCTTATGTATCTTGCAACCGAAAAATGGGTTTTCCTATCTCATTATATCATATCATCTTCATCTAATAAACCTTATTATTTTCTTCATAATGAGAGTTAATTCCCTGAAAGCTCATGTTCATATTCTCATAATTTTGTATATCGTTTAATTTCATATTTTACATATACTTGAAACATGCACACAAGTGTATCCTCATTCTTACCACCATCCTTATGGTTTTTTTCACTCATAAATACTTGATTTGTATAATAGTTTTTTTAATGATTTTATAATTAAACATTATTTTTCAATTAAAACCCAAAATAAATTAAAAAAATTATGTCACCATTTTTATTCATATGATGTATCAACAAAATTCATTACCACAAGTTCATGCTATCATAAAAGGTTCATATTGATGGTGAACATCTACCCTTGAAAACCGAAATACATTAGAGGTCATTTCGATTCAACACATAGGGGTTTACTTCGAAGTTTGGTTCACATTCTTGTGTACATGACACATTTGTATGAACTTCAAGAGTGTAAGATATCTAATTAAAATTTAATATAGGAGGCTTCAAAATATTTCACATGGGTAGCATATCTAGTTGAGATATAAATATTGTAAGTAGGTTCCCTAATTATATCTAGAGGAACTTCTTTTTAAAATTGAGTGAGATAACTCATAATCAGTTTGGTTGTGCTTTTGGGAATTCATTAAAATTGGGAGTACTTATAAACTATCTATTATTATAGGTTGACCAAATCAAATAAAATATATAATGTTATCATTATATCTCCTCAAATATTGTGTAATGTTTTAATCTATTTTTTTTATCATCCATTAGGAAGATAATAGTACATTTACTCTTAGGATTGACCTATTCTCTTACATCCTTACAATTTTAGTAACACCGCCACACAATTTCTTAGACATATATGATTTTTGGTCCTACATCATTGTGTACTACAAAAAAAAAACATATGTACTTAGTACTACCAAAATATTTCTCATATGTACTAGGTCACTACTATTATCCATCTTACAACTTTAATAATAACTACACACTTTATATAGTATATATATAGACTATTACCTATATCAAAGCTTATTTCAACTTTATGAGCGCATGTTTCATTTATTTCTTGAATATTCAAGTATTTGATTCATAAATATTTTGATCATTAAACAAATTAGAGTGTATATTTAATTGATCCTAAATTTTAAGATTAATCCATTTTGAGTGCTTACTAATGCTTAAATTTTCTAGCTTCATATCCTTGTAAGAATAGGAAAAAGAAATGTTTTATAGATCCATATCCTTGCAAGAACTATGCACCAAATAGTCAAAATCTATGATAATAATATAATATGATAATATGTGCTATGAGAAACTATCAACATATATTATATCATATTCCAGTAAGATCTACATCTATTAGGTGATCTATATTCAAATAAAATATATAAAGCATATATGCATGGGCCAATAAGAACCTAATAAAGATAAAATTAATCAATGTTCCAAAACATGCTCTTTTATATATGTTTAAATTCATTCATCAATGGTTTAATCATGTATGTTAGTTTTTTTTCATTGCGTTTATGGACATCGCGATGATGCGCAATAAGAAGGCCTCCCCTCTCCTAAATAATTTGCTGATTTGATAATACAATTTTTTAAATTGTTATCTATCAAAAGTGCACCATGTAGAGAGATGGCTACAGGTTTTCTAAGCTTACAAAATTTGATCTCTCACTTTCGTAGATACAATGGAAACACGTCAGGTATGTGGGTATACCTATTTTTAGGTGAGTCTCTGGTAGCAAGTCTAGTTCCTTTTTGATGTATCCTAAATTGATTATGAGATTTAAGGGTAAAAAGTGGGTGTAAAATAATTATAACTAAGGTGATACACCAAATTTGTATGAGAGTCGTTGACTGAGTATATGCACAATTGATCTGTGAAGGATTTTTGGTGCATGAACCATCAGTTCTTCTACAAAATATTAGGGGGGAAAACATGCTTGAAGGTTATTGAGGGATATTATCACAACAATACTACTAAGCTAAACATGTGCATTAATATTATGCAGAAACTACTAAATTTTTTTTGCAAAAGAGTAAGATGATTAATCAGGGAATTTACATTCATCAAGACTAACAAGAAACATACCCAAGAGTACAAATAATTGGGAAGGAAGAAATTCTTCACACTCAGAAGGAAAAATTGGCAAAAATTGCTTTAGTACTCCTATATCCAAAAGGTCCTCCAAAATTTCTTTTTGTTGCTTTACAAAATCACAAAACATATAGAAAAAATAATTCTCCCACCCTTTTTAAAAATAGAATAACGCTTCTACTTTCCCATGCATCCTATTTTGTATCCTTTATTTAATAATAGATAAAGGAATAAAAATAGAACATGTAATTACAGAATAGGCATTTAATAGCCTTGATTACAATTGGTCAATTGAATTTGATTGATCTATTTTTTAACAAAGTAATTTGCTAATAATAAGCTTGCTTCTTGAGCAAGTCTCTTTTGTGAGAATGTGAATTTGTCTTCTTGTATATTCTTTCCTATTGTGAAGCATGCAAAATCAACTCCTTGTTCGTGAGAAAATAATTGCAATACTTGCAATATTTTATACAAATAAATGATTTACTACAGCGATCACTTATCCATATGCACATCATAATCATCTCTTATTTTCTCAAAAAAAAAGGTAATTAAACCATTCAAAAGATTTCCTGCATCCAACGTTGACCTCTGGTAATTAAAATAATTAGCTCTAAAAGAGCTAGCAAACTCTACAAAAATCCTTCCTGTAATCGCCATTAATGAAGATATATATTTTATCAATTTTAAGATGTCCATGCTAAAAAAAATTGATCGAAAATGGCCCTACAAAATCATCCTTATTGTTTTCTAATAACTTTTTTACATTTTGAAATACTCGGTTTGCCATTTGCTCTTAATCCGAGTTCTTAGTGGGGCTGTGGGAAAGTTGGATGCTTTGACTCCTTTGGTAGAAATTCAGGCCTTTTTTTCATTTGAAACCTTTGCGGACTTTCAGGGCTGAGGGTCTATTTGAAACTTTAACCCCTTTTACAAAAAATCTAAAAAACTTAACGAGGACATGATGCTTCGCCAATGCTTTGACTTTCAGATTGTTTTGGCTTTTGCCTTGCGGGGTTGTGGGGCTATTTTGACATTTTAATCTTTGGCAATTTTAAATTTTAATATTTAAATAAACGCCCACCTCTATTTTTGCACTTAGTCATGATGGTGCATGTGTACTCTCTAGGACTTTTGGGGAACTGATACTTAATAACAGATAAGAATATAATGAGAAAGGAAAGCAAAGGAGAATGTTAAAATATCACTTCACAGGAAGAAAAAAATAGAGAGAGAGATGGCTGCAAAAATGGTACATAGATACTTGAAACACATGATATCGTAATTTTAATATTTTGTCTAGGGTAAATATAATTTTTTCTCTTGGAACATGCCTTCTAGATAGAATAATATGATTTTATAAATAAAATGGAATGATTAGTATTGTGCTTATGTATTGTTCATTTCTATTGTATGTTTTAGAATACAATCTATTATTAGTATTGTGCATTTAACTCTGAGCTTGGTATTCGTTAGAAACGTTTGGCTATAAAAAAATTCTCTTACAAAAAAATATAGATTGCACATAATTATAAATACTCGTATTATCATAGATTTGTATATTTTTAATACATGTTTTCACACCTGAAATTCTATATTTTCCTCCAAAAACTAGAAAACCTTAATCATGTAAGTTATTTTTAATTTATATTTGCATATGATGATAATCCAAAAGAAATGGATAAAACGATATCCTAAAAGTGGTGTAGAAAATTTATATTTTATCAAGATCATATGACCCATTATTAATTCCAATATCACATTAAAATATTATATTTCAAATATAACAAATGTAACACCAAAAGTCATAACAATTCCTAACCTCGTTTTAAAACATTAAACCAAGTACCTTATAGACTACCCATATACATAAACACATACATTTTTTACTAGATAAGGTATCATATCCTTACTTTCAAACCTTTTATGTAGATACCCTTCTTCTTGCTATCCCAACCCTCCCACCCTCTATGATTAATGTTTTCCAAGATATGATTCCTCATATTTTGATGATAGTGAATGAATTTCTGGTGTATGAATTTTATGGTATCCATAAATAAGTATCTCATGTATTTAAAGAGATGAAAGAAACCATAATTCATACATATTATGATATTAAATGATACATTCATGAGGTAATTGAGGAAACTTACAACTATGATCTACTACATCTATTTTTTCTCTGTCCACATGTCCTCACACTACCCTTTATTTTTTAAAATTCTATTTTAATAATACTTTTTCTCACACTTGTTAATTATAATCCTTAGTTTAGATATACCAATTACTAATTTATTTTATCTTGTCCTTACATCTTTATTCTAGAAATGTCATCTAGTCTACTAATTTCACTACCCCTAACATATATAGGTTAGAAAAATTAATTTAACTCATTTTCTAGGTACCCATCATAATATTTAGTTTCGACAAGATGGTTATTCTAATTCTTTTCACTACCCATTAAAATCCTACTTTATCTACTTATTTCATACTTTATTTAGTTCACACATGTTGACTATGCCTTTACATATTATTTACAACTTAAATACTACTTGCATCATCCTTTAGATATAATTTTACCATTTATTTATTCATATATTTTTGGCATGTTGTTTATACTTATATAAAATAATAGACTCCTTTTGATATGATTTGAAACCCTTTTACTAAATTCCCATTTCTTGATCTTCCTCTAGTACTATTTATCCACTTATAATCTTTTATATTCATGATTTACCTGCTTCTCACGAAATATTTAGGGTTTCTTTCTACTATTTTTTCTCACTTGATATTTTGATATATTATTTATCAATCTTATAATGTTTACATTATATTTCATATTATCTCTTTCCATGTATGTGATGGATCTGTCATAAGTTTACAATTATATATTTTCTATCTCTAGTTTAGTATAATTTATATAATTCCTATTTGTTTTCTTTTAGCTATCATACCATATGAAAAACACTATTATATAATTTTATGATCATTTACTTTATTTATACATAATTTTGTAAATATTGCATCCTTTAAAACTTAAATTATCATTGTCCTTCACTCACTAAAGTCTAGGTTAGAGATGAGATCAAACTATTTTCTTAGGTTAGGTGTATTGGTACCTAAGTAACATAATTTGTATGTTCTCCTTTATAGATATTATGTGTAATATATCTTATAATTAATATTATTCTCTAATACACATTAATTTTTCACAATGATTGTTATCCCTTTCATAAACCATGTCACCTTATAGATAAGGTTTTCTATACAGTCTCCACTCCAATCCTAACTGCTATATCATATTCACAAATACCAATTTTTTTATGATGTCATTTTTTATCACCACCATGCAACACATTCCTCTTCTTGTGTATCTTGCGCGAATAATGGGTTTCCTATCTCATTATATCAATCATCTTCATCTAATAAACCTTATTATTTTCTTCATAATGAGAGTTAATTCCCTAAGCTCATGTTCATATTCTCATAATTTTGTATATCTGTAAATTCATATTTTACATATACTTGAAACATGCACACAAGCGTATCCTCATTCTTACCACCATCCTTATGTTTTTTTGACTCCAAATACTTTATTTGTATAATAGTTTTTTTAATGATTTTATAATTAAACACTTTAAAACATACAATTAAAACCCAAAATACAATTAAAAAAATTATGTCACCATTTTTTTTCATACAATGTATAACAAACTTCATTACTACAAGTTCATGCTATCATAAAAGGTTCATATTGATGGTGAAAATCTACCCTTGAAACCCAAAATACATTAGAGGTCATTTGATTGAACACATAGGGGTTTACTTGGAAGTTTGGTTCACATTCTTATGTACATGACACATTTGTATGATCTTCAAGAGTGTAAGATATCCAATTAAAATTTAATATAGGAGGCTTCAAAATATTTCACATGGGTAGAATATCTAGTTGAGATGTAAATATTGTAAGTAGGTTCCCTGATTATATCTATAGGAACTTTTAAAATTGAGTGAGATAACTCATAATCAGTTTGGTTGTGCTTTTGGAAATTCATTAAAATTTGAGTAGTTATAAACTATCTATTATTGTAGGTTGACCTAATCAAATAAAATCTATAATGTTATCATCATATCTCCTCAAATATTGTGTAATGTTTTTATCTATTTTTTTATCCTCCATAGGAAGATAATAGTACATTTACTCTTAGGATTGACCTATACTTTTACATCCTTACAATTTTAGTAACATCCCACACAATTTCTTAGACATATATGATTTTTGGTCTTACATCTTTGTGTACTACAAAAAACAAATCCATATGTACTTACTACTACCAAAATATTTTTCATATGTACTAGGTCACTACTATTATCTATCTTAAAACTTTAAGAATAACTACACACTTTATATAGTATATATACAAACTATTACCTATATCAAAGCTTATTTCAACATTATAAGCGCTTGTTTCATTTATTTCTTGAATATTCAAGTATTTGATTCATAAATATTTTGATCATTAAACAAAATAGAGTGTATATTTAATTGATCCTAAATTTTAAGATTAATCCATTTTGAGTGCTTACTAATGCTTAAATTTTCTAGCTTCATATCCTTGTAAGAATAGGAAAAAGAAATGTTTTCTAGATCCATATCCTTGCAAGAACTATGCACCAAATGGTCAAAATCTATGATAATAATATAATATGATAATATGTGCTATGAGAAACTATCAACATATATTATATCATATTCCAGTAAAATCTACATCTATTAGGTTATCTATATTCAAATAAAATATATAAAGCATAGATGCATGGGCCAATAAGAACCTAATAAAGATAAAATTAATCAATGTTCCAAAACAAGCTCTTATATATGTTTAAATTCATTCATGAATGGTTTAATCATGTATGTTATTTTTTTTTCATTGCGTTTATGGACACCGATGATGTGCAACAAGAAGGCCTCCCCTATCCTAAATTATATGCTGATTTGATAATAGAATTTTTTAAATTGTTATCTATCGAAAGTGCACCCTATAGAGAGATGGTTATATTTTTTCTAAGCTTGCAAAATTTGATATCTCTCTTTCATAGATACAATGGAAACACGTCAAGTATGTGGGTATACCTATTTTTAGGTGAGTCTCTGGTATCAAGTCTAGTTCCTTGTTGATGCATCCTAAATTGATTATGAGGTTTAGGGGTAAAAAGTGGCTGTAAAATAATTATAACTAAGGTGATACACAAAATTTGTATGAGAGCGTTGATTGAGTATATGCACAATTGATCTGTGAAGGATTTTTAGTTCTTCTATAGAATATTAAGGGGAAAAAACACTTGAAGGTTATTGAGGGATATTATCACAACTGATAAGCTAAACATGTACATTAATATTATGTAGAAACTACTAAATTTTGCAACAGGGTAAGATGATTAATCAGAGAATTTACATTCTCAAGACTAACAAAAATATACCCAAGACTGCAAATAATTGGTAAGGTAGAAATTCTTCACACTCAAAAGGCAAAACTGGCAAAAATTGATTAATTACTCCTATATCCAATAGGTCCTCCAAAATTTCTTTTTTTGATTTGCAAAATCACACAATATATAGAAAAAATTATTCTCCCACCCTTTTTAAAAATAGGCTAACGCTTGTACTTTCCCATGCATCCTATTTGTATCCTTTACTTAATAATAGATAAAGGAATAAAATTAGAATGTGTAATTAAGAATAGGCATTTAATAGCCTTGATTACAATTGGTCAACTGAAGTTGATTGATCTATTTTTAAGAAAATAATTTGCTAATAATAAGCTTGCTTGTTGAGCAAGTCTCTTTTGTGAGCATGTAAATTTGTCTTCTTGTATGTTTTGTCCTCTTGTGAAGAATGCAGAATCAACTCCGTTGTTTGTGAGAAAATAATTGCAATACTTGTAATATTTTGAAAAAATAAATGATCTACTGCAGGGATCACTTATCCATAGGCACATCATTACCATTTCTTATTTTCTGGGAAAATAAGGTAATTAAAGCATTCAGAAGTTTTCCTGCATCCAATGTTGACCTCTTGTAATTAAAATAATTATCTCTGAAAGAGCTAGCAAACTCTGCAAAATCCTTCCCATGATCGCCATTAATGAAGGTCTATATTTTATCACTCTGAAGATTTCCATGCTCAACAAATTTGAACCAAAATGGCCCTGAAAAATCATCCTTATTGTTTTCAAATAAAATTTGTGCATTTTGAAATACTCGGTTTGTCATTTGCTCTTAATCCGAGCTATACACGTGTCTAAATTTAATTACAGTGGAATCGCGACTTGAAATTATGTCTTTTTCTTCTTTTACAAAAAAATCTCAAAACTAAAAAATCCCTGGGGGCCCGCTTTCCATATCCTTATTTAAAACGATATATTTTTTGTTCTTAGTGGGGCTGTGTGAAAGTTGGATACTTTGACTCCTTTGGTAGAAATTCAGGCCTTTTTTTCATTTGAAACCTTTGCGGACTTTCAGGGCTAAGGGTCTATTTGAAACTTTAACCCCTTTTACAGAAAATCTAAAAAACTTAACGAGGACCTGATGCTCCGCCAATGCTTTGACTTTCAGATTGTTTTGACTTTTGCCTTGCGGGGTTGTGGGGCTATTTTGACATTTTAATCTTTGGAAATTTTAAATTTTAATATTTAAATAACTCCCGACCTCTATTTTTTCACTTCTGTCGTGATGGTGCCATGTGTACTCTGTGGACTTTTCGGCCTGTAGAGGAAATTTTGACAATTTATAAAATTTGAAAATTATAAGTTCGTCAATCGACCGCCATTTCACTTGAACAAAATTTGCATCGATCTTGATGATCAATTTGTGAGTGTTGATATTTGTACTTGTTGATTTTTTATTGTTGATCTCAAAAGTGTGATTAATGTTTCTGACTTGTATTAAATGCATTTTTTGAAGACTCGAACCATGGTTTTCTTTGAACCTGGGGATCTATCCTCGAGAATTAATCTATGTCCTTATTGATTTTCAATTTTTGATCTATTGACCTCGTTGAGTTCTGCTAACTCATTTCTCAAATTTTTATGGTAAAGGTTGATTTGGTCCGCATAAACATTTCATTTGGATTTTCAGTTCGCAGGCAGAGCCCTGGAAAATAATTTCCACAATACCTTTGTTTAAAGCTCTTATAACTCAATTAAAAATATTTTTTAATGGCCCTTGAGCATCTTTAGTTTCACTTATAACCTTCAGAGAATTTTTTTCGAGAGGTTCTACCATTGTTAAAGTTTTCTTGAGCTCTGTTAGTTCATCCTTCATAAGATCTGGTTATTTCAAGATTTCTGAGCAAACCGTTTTGGGATATTTGTGAATATTTTGCCTCCATTGGTAATTTTAGAGCTTGAATTTTTTTTGTTCCTCTTGATGGATGCCATTATTTATTTTTGAGATCGGCTACTTCTTCAAAATGGTCTCTAGATCTAGACACGGTTCATTGTCTTTTAAGCAAGATAGTTCTCTGCCTCTTTCTGAGAAAATGAGCCTCTAGGTTTTTTGCTATCGTTACCTTTTCCTTGGCCACAATTTTTAGTGTTTTTGAGCTCAGTATTGTATTGGCCACCATGGTTTTTCTCTTGAAGCTCATCCTTTCTGAAGATTTGTTGGTCGTTCATTTTAACTCGAGATCTCTTCAACTTCTTTGGGTGTTTGATTTTCTACTCTAAATTTGAGCTCTGTGAGGATTCTGTAACATGGTTGCTATTGACCGATTGAGCTTAGTTCTCCCTCTCTTTGCATCACTATTTGATGAAGTCGGTAAGTTTTGACCATGAATTTTTGCTGTTACTTGGTCTTGACATTTTGACCTTCGAAACTGATACTCGTTTTATTTTGCATTTCTTTGTGATATGTGGAAATTTCAAACTAGAAATCATCTTGGATGTTTATTTTTCTTCTGCACTTCATTGATCTATTGAGGGTTTTCCTCAACTCGGCTCAAACTGGTGAGTTCTCTAGTTCTGAACTATAATATTTTGCAAAATATTGATGGCTCTTGAAATGATCATAATTTGTGACGACATATAATTAACTATAGCTCAAAAACCTATTTTTGATAACCCAGGTGTAGGTATTCTTATTGATATAAAAGCACGTTGAATATTATCTACTCCCATTGCTCTGTAATTGAGTATTTCAGTTTTGTTGCTAGAAAATTTAAATTGTTAACTTACCCTGATCTCTACCTCAAAGAATTTATCCCTTCCATCTTATTATGGGCCTTCACTAGGAATTTTTCTTCTTTCTATTGGATTGAATCTGCATCTTCTTATTTACATTAATAGATCTATTTCCTTCATATTGTGCATATTTAGATCCAAAATATACTTTGTGCTTTGAAGATTGAAAACTCCTTTCTATATTGAATATTTAAACTTGAAGTAATTGATTATGTTCATAGGAAGGTAGAGGTGTAGATATTGTTGCATCATGCTTATTTATTGTGAGCTTTAAATGACAGAACTATACTTCGATCCTCATTTGTAAAAATGGATTATGCTTTGGTATCTTGTAACTTCTAGTGGTATTTTCTAAGTTGAAAAGTCTCAATCATGTTCTTTCAAAGAAAAAATGGTCATTGCAAAGTATTATAGCTTGGATTCTTGTGTGAAGTATTCTTTCTCACCTTGACTGCCTGAAAAAGATGTACATTTTATTCTGAAAACAATACCACATGACGGTTTTCATTTTGTAAAATTATGTGCTTGATATTAATTTCTCCATTTTCTACAACTCTGTCCTAGACATCATTCTTATTTCTATTGTGAATAACTTTGAAACATTTGATGCTGAGAAATGAAAAATATAGAAGTTAATCATTTATTTTGTTTCAGAACCTAGAAGGGACACATTATTTCTGGAATTTCTATTTCACAAATTCGTGTATGTTGAACTTTGAAGTTTTTTTGGAATGTTGTAGTTTCTTTTCCTTTTCTGCTTAAATATTGTATTTGAGCTTCATTACAGCTTTCCATGCATGCTTGAAAATTTGAAATGTTGAATTTTCATGGTGAAGCCCTGCCAAAATTTTCCCAGAATTCCTTATTCATTTTGTTTCAGTAGAAATATTTATCTCCCTTAAGTTAACTTCATCCTCTTTAAATTTTGATTCTTCTGCTTCACCTTTGTTACATTTTTCAATGCATGAATTTATGAAGTTTGGAGTATAAAGAGTTAAGCTAAACCCTAAGCTCAATATTGATGACCATTTGTTTCTCCCTTTTCAGGTACCATGATACAATTGGAATGGAGAATTGGAACAATAGTTCAGAAAGAGAAGAACACTCCCTCGAGGAAATGACGGGTTTATTTTACCTCTTTACATTTTTAGCTTCATAAATATATGTATTGTTTTTCCTTTCAATTTTTTCTCACGACTTATGTGATAAAAATATGTACTATTATTCCTCATGAATAAATGAAAATTTTTCCTGTTATGAGATGTATGTCCTTCCTTTATGTACTTTCTTTGATTTGTATGGATAATGAATGAACTTATATAACTCAAAACACTTAAATAATTCACTTAATCATAGAAATAAATAAACAATCAAGTGTACCTTATTGTTGATAATTGAAAATGCGAGCTACTTGTAAAAGTTTAAATTGTCCTTCAAAATAGACACCTGTCTACAGCTTCAGAACATCATGTCTGATACATGTTTCCCTTCCTACCATCTTTAGGTCCCTGCAATGGTTGTTTACAACTGTTGCATAGTTCTGACGAGGGTTTCAAATGGAATGGATGCATCTATGAGGCATGTTGTTCTTAAACTGTACTCAAGTGACTGTTTTGATTCAAAATGACTTCCAAGACTGTCCATAACCAAAAAAATTAAAAATTGCATCTAAATCAAAGTTGGTTGTCCTAAACATAACCAAACTCATAACTGAACAATCTGAGAAACTTTAAAAGTTTCAAGTTGACCTTTTTGCACTGGGTGTAAAAATTTTCAACATTTATGGCGATCCTGCGGGGAAAGTTTCCTACTATTTTGTAGACCAGTGCCTTTCTCTTTCCATTGAGCATGGAGTGTGAAGCATATATCCAAAATCTACCTTTCTGGAAGGTCCAACCATTCCAAAACAAACTAAAGCTGGGAAAGGATCTGGTAAACCAAATCATGTGCATGAATGCACTTACTGACTTTAAAAACATTGCAATGTGCAGGAACTGTGCTTGTCAAAAGGAAATCCTAATCTACCCTACTCTAACCACCAGCAACTGAGGCTAAGAAAAACCTGAAATAGGTAGTGAAAAGTAGCTTCCTTTTCTCTGAAACCAAGGCCATGAATACAATTCTAGAAACCAGCAAAGTTACATAGATAAGAATGAGATATGTACCTTTATTTCACTCATCAGGTCAGTCCATGAACTAGGAATCACATCTATTTGACTTGTAATCTATTATGACATGATTTGAGTCCTTTTATTGAGAAAATATAACTCACTTTTGTTCTCCAAGACAAGAATGAAATATATCAATACCGTAGCTTGGTGAGAATCAGCCAAATATCGAATCGGACTAGGCCTCTTCACAACAAAATTGTTTATAGTTTTGATTTGATCTGAATCATGAATATTGTTTTCAACAATGATCTCTTTCTAAAGCTTTCCTGGAAGTTCTTTTATGCCTTACAATTGTTGTAAATCATATTGAAACTATCTTGAGGCCTTCTTATATTCTGTAAGTTGTTTAATGACTATTGTAAGTGACCTTTCAACACTCCTATCCAATGATTCTGCATTTCTCAGATCCTTTATGCAGTCTAAAAAACAAGTTCCTTCTCTTATTCTTCATAGGCATTGTCTAGATACATGGTATAGTCAAAAAACTGAAGATCATCTTCTTCATTTTCATAAGTACTTATGTGAAGTTGTTGTTCTAAATCAGCCTTTTGTACATTCTTCTCCTAAAATGGTTCTTCCAAGAGGGGAAAATAAAGATTTGTATTGGACAACATATTTTTCTCCTTTTCATGTACAAAACAAACTTCATCAACTAGAGGTTCTTTGAATTCTGAAACTAAAAAATTATTTAGTTCTATAGGTTGTTCTTCCCCTATGCAATTTTCCAAATCTAACAAGAAATCAACAACTTTACGATACAAATTTGAAACACAATTTCCTTTAATTTCAACCGCATTTTTATTTAAAATTGATCTATCCTCCTCTGATATAGCTATAAGTTAAGTGAGTATGATGCCCTCATGCACACTACACTCAGAGTATGTAGGTTTTTTATCATCTTCAAACTTCTCTTGATCTGGTTGAAAAATAGATTGTACCTTTTACATGGTTCCTTTTTACAACTCTAGAATAAAATAAAATTAAACTTTGGCATCCATCCATGCAAGTTCCGTAAAAATTCCACCCTATCATTATCTTCTGATAGCTGCCCCTCCTGCTTTATCTTTTGTTTCTCTATTTCCTAAACCGGAAGTATGGGTAAAGAAGGAGTGGGCTTAGTTTCAGATTCAACTGGAAAATTTTTGACAAGAGGTTGGGGAATAAGATATACATTTGGAACAAGATCTGAATGCCAACTTGGAAACTTAATTTTGACTTCACTATGTGATGGTGGGCTAGAAAAAGTAGGAATTGTAGCATCTTGATAATTAGGAAATGGAGGAATAAGCTACATTGTCTAACAAGGAGAATTTATAGGCATTGAATTTTCGTAGTGAGAGTAAGCAGGAACATCCCATTGACAGGGTTCCCTATCCTGACACTTATCATTCTTCATTGCTGTCAATTTCTCAATTTGTTCCTTAATAGCTAAATATTCTTGCTTCAAACTATTTAAATCAATTCTAGAATTTTTTTCCTTTCATACTCAACATAACCCTCTGCATAACTTTGAACTTGAACAACATAACCATCATATTGGAAATCATTTTGATATACAGTGTTTGGGTTATAAGGGTATTCATTCTAATAAGGGTCATAAAACTGATCTGAAGGAGAATGTGGATAAAAGGACTGCTAGTTTGACTGATAATATTGTTGAAAGTGAGGATTCATGGTTGCAGGACCTCATAAAATACTGAACTTATGAAAAAAGGTTTGTTGTTCACAAAACAACTGATAACAACAATATAACATATCTGAATTTCTTGAAAAATACCTAAAGACTGCAACTAAAATTTTTAATACTTGTTGAAAATTGCTATACCGATCTGGAATCAGATTTACAAATTTTCCAGATGAGTTCTTCTTCATATCTTGAATCTTCAGAACACATCAATAGTAGTTATTTCCAAAACTACTATGCATGGTGTCTGATCTTCTTGAATGATGAAACACATTTGAAAGTGAAACTTTTAGTTGTGTGAGTGTCTGACTGAGCATGCAAAAACTGTTACCTCTCAAAAGTGCAACGTCTAGGGATATAGTTGCAAGTTTTCTAATCTTGCAAAATTTGATCTCTCTCTTTCATACATACAATCGAAACACCTTAGGTCTGTGGGTATACCTATTTTGAGGTGAGTCTCTGGTATCAAGGATGGTTCCTTGTTGATGTATCCTTAATTGATTCTGGGGTTTAGGGGTAAAAGATGGTTGTAAAATAATTATAACTAAGGTGATACACCAAATTTGTATGAGGGATCTGACTGAGTATATGCACAACTGATATGAAGGATTTTTGGTGGATGAACCAATAGTTCTTCTGTAGAATATTAAGGGGAAAAAAACTTGGAGGTATTGAGGATTATTATCACAACAATACTGCTAAGCTAAACATGCACATTAATATCGTGTAGAAACTACTGAATCTTGCAATAGGGTAAGATGATTAACTAGGGAATTTACATTCACAAGACTAATAGAAATATACACAAGACTGCTAATAATTGGGAAGCTAGAAATTCTTCACACTCAAAAGGAAAAACTTGAAAAAATTGCTTCAGTACTCCTATATCCAAAAGGTCCTCTAAAAGTTCTTTTTGTGCTTTGCAAAGGCACACAATGTATAGCAAAAAAAAATTCTCCCACCCTTTTTAAAAATAGACTAACGCTTATACTTTCCCATGCATCCTATTTTTATCCTTTACTTAATAATAGATAAAGGAATGAAATTAGAATGTGCAATTACAAATAGGCATTTAATAGCCTTGATTACAATTGGTCAACTTAAGTTGACTGATCTATTTTTAAGAAAATAATTTTCTAATAATAAGCTTGGTTGTTGAGCAACTCTCTTTTGTGAGCATGTAAATTTTTCTTCTTGTCTGTTTTGTCCTCTTGTGAAGAATGCAGAATCAACTCCCTATTCGTGAGAAAATAATTGCAATACTTGTAATATTTTGCAAAAATAAATGATCTATTGCAGGGATCACTTATCCATAGGCATATCATAACCATCTCTTATTTTCTTGGAAAATAAGGTAATGAAAGCATTCAGAAGTTTTCCTGCATCCAATGTTGACCTCTGGTAATTAAAATAATTAGCTCTAAAAGAGCTAACAAACTCTGCAAAATCTTTCCCTTGATTTCCATTAACAAAGATTTGTATTTTATCACTTTGAAGATGTCCATGCTCAACAAATTTGATCCAAAATGGCCCAGAAAAGTCATCCATATTTTTTTCTGATAAAAATTCATGCATTTTGAAATACTCGGCTTGCCATTTACTCTTAACCTAAGCTATACACATGTAGGAATTTAATTGCAGCAAAATCACGGCTTGAAATTATGTCTTTTGCTTCTTTTCCAAGAAAAAAAGGCTCAAAAACTAAAAAATCCCTGATCGCCCACTTTCTCGATCCTTATTTAAAACGATATATTGTTTCGTCTTCGTAGTGATACAGGAATTTTTGATACTTTGACTCCTTTGGTGGACTTTTGGGCCTATTTGTCATTTGAAACCTTTGCGGACTTTCGGGCCTGAGGGTCTATTTGAAACTTTAACCCCTTTTACATGAAAAATTTTAAAATTCAATGAGGACCCGCTGCTCCACCAATGCTTTGACTTTCGGATTGTTTTGACTTTGGCCTTATGGGATTCCGGGGCTATTTTGAGATTTTAACCTTTTGCAGTTTTAAATTTTAAAATGCAAATAACTCTCGATCTCTATTTTTTTGCTTCTTCCATGATGGTGCCACGTGTACTCTACGGACTTTCGGGCTTACCGAGGAAATTTTGACACTTTATAAAATTTGAAAATTATAAATTGGTAAATTGACCACCATTTTAGTTGGACTACTTTTGCATCGATCTTCATGATCAATTTGTGAGCGTTGATCTCTGTACTTGTCAATTTTTGATTGTTGATCTCAAAAGAATGATTAAGGTTTCTGACTTGTATTAACTACATTTTTTTAAGACTCGAACCATGGTTTTCTTTAAACTTGGGGATCGATCCTCGAGCGTTGATCTATGTCGTTGTTGATTTTCAGTTGTTGATCTATTGACCTCGTTGAGTTCTGCTAACTCACCGCTCAAATTTTCATGGTAAAGGTTGATTTGGTGCTGATAAATATTTCATTTAGTTTTTCAGCTCATAGGCAGAGCCTTGGCAAAAAATTTCCATCATACCTTTGTTTGAATCTCCTGCAACATGATTCAAACTATTTTTTAATGGCCCTTGAGCATCTGTATTTTCCCTTAGAACCTTATGAGAAAATTTTTCAAAAGGTTCTGCCATTGTTGAAGTTTTCTTGAGCTCTGTTAGTTCATCCTTCATAAGATCTAGTTATTTTGAGCTTTTTGAGAAAACTGTTTTGGGATATTTGTGAATATTTTGCTACCATTGGACATGTTCCTCTTTATGGCTACCATTATTGATTTTTGAGCTCAGAAACTTCTTCAAAATGGTCTTTGGATCTGGACTCGGTTCATTTTATTTTGAGGAAGATAGTTCTCTACCTCTTTCTGAGAAAATGAGACTTTAGGTTTTTTGATATCATTACCTTTTCCTTGGCTATCATTGGTAGTGTTTTTGAGCTCAATTTTGTATTGGCCACCATGGTTGTTATCTTGGAGCTCATCTTTTCTGAAGATTTGTTGGCCATTTCTTTAAACTCAAGCTCTCTACAAATGCTTTGGGTGATTGATTTTCTACTCTGAATCTGAGCTATGTGAGGATTCTGTAACATGGCTTCTATTGACCGATTGAGTTTGGTTCTCCATCTCTTTGCATAACTATTTGATGAAGTTGGTAAGTTTTGACAATGAGTTTTTGCTGTTACTTGGTCTGGACATTTCGACCTCTGAAACTGATACTCATTTTATTTTGCATTTCTTTGTGATATGTGGATATTTAAAACTAGAAATCATTGTGGATGTTTATTTTTCCTCAACACTTCATTGATCTTTTGAGGGTTTTCCTCAACTCGGCTCAAACTAGTGAGTTCTCTAGTTCTGAACTATAATATTTTGCAAAATATTGATGGCTCTTAAAATGATCATAATCTGTGATGACATATAATTAACTGTAGCTCAAAAACCTATTTTTTATAACCCAGCTATAGGTATTCTTTTTTATATAAAATCACGTTGAATATTATCTACTCCCATTGCTCTATAATTGAGTATTTCAGTTTTGTTGCTAGAAATTTCAAACATGTAACTTGCTATGATATTTGCCTCAAATAATTTGTCCCTTCCATCTTATTATGGGCCATCAATAGGAATTTTTACTTCTTTTTGTTTGATTGAAACTCCATCTTCTTCTTTGTGTTAATAGATTTGTTTCCTTCATTTTTTGCATATTTAGATCCAAAATATACTTTGTGCTTTGAAGATTGAAAACTCCTTTCTGTATTGAATATTCAAACTTGAAGTAATTTATGATGTTCATAGGAAGGTAGAGATGTGGATATTTTTGCATCATGCTTATTTATTTGTGAGCTTAAAATGACGCAATTGTACTTCAATCCTCATTTTTAAAAATGGATTATGCTTTGGTCCCTTGTAACCTGTAGTGGCATTTTCTGAGTTGAAAAGTCTCAATCATGTTATTTCAAAGTAACAGTGGTTTTTGCAAATTATTATATCTTGGATTCTTGTGTGAAGTAGTCTTTCTCACCTTAACTTCCTAAAAATGATGTACATTTTATTCTGAAAATTGTACCACATGATGGTTGTCATTTTGTAAAATTATGCGCTTGATATTGATTTCTCCATTTTCTACAAATCTATACTAGACATCATTCTTATTTCTATTGTGAATAAATTTGAAAGATTTGATTATGAGAAATGAAAACTATAGAAGTTAATTTTTATTTTTTTTGAGAACCTAGAAAGGATGCATTATTTCTAGAATTTCTATTTCAAAAATTCGTGTATGCTGAACTTTGAAGTGTTGTTGGAATGTTGTAGTTTCTTTTCCTTTTCTTCTTGAATACTATATTTGAGCTTCATTATAGCTTTCCATGCATGTTGTAAAATTTTAAATGTTGACTTTTCATGGCGAAGCCTTGGAAAATTTTTCCCAGAATTCCTTATTCATTTTGTTTCAGTAGAAATTTTTATCTCCCTTCAGTTAACTTCAACCTCTTGAAATTCTGATTCTTCTGCTTCACCTTTGTGACACTTTTCAATGCATGAATTTATGAAGTTGGAAGTATAAAGAGTTAAACTAAACCTTGAGATCAGTATTGACAATCATTTGTTTCTCCCTTTTCAGGTACCATGATGCCGTTAGAGTAGAGAATTGGAACAAGAGTTCAGAAAGAGAAGAACACTCCCTCGAGGCAATGACGGGTTTCTTTTACCTCTTTTCATTTTCAGCTTCATAAATATATGCATTTTTTTTCCTTTCAGTTATTGCTCACAACTTGTGTGAGAAAAATATGTACTATTATTCCTCATGAATAAATGAAAATATTTTCGTGTTATGAGATGTATGTCCTTCCTTTCTGTACTTTCTTTCATTTGTATGGATAATGAATTAACTTATATAAATCAAAACGCTTAAATCATTCACTTAATCATAGAAATAAATAAACAATAAGGTTTACCTTATTGTTGATCATTGAAAATGCAAGGTGCTTGTAAAACTTTAAATTGTCCTTCAAAACTACCACCTATCTATAGCTTCAAAACATCATGTATGATACATGTTTCCCTTCCTACCTTCCTCAAGGCCTTGCAATGGTTGTTTACAGTCGTTGCATAGTTCTGACAAGGGTTTCAAATGGAATGGCTGCATCTATGATGCATGGCATTCTTAAACTGTACTCAAGTTATAGTTTTGATTCCAAATGACTTCCGAGACTGTTCATAACCAAGCAAATTAAAAACTACATCTAAATACAAGGTGGTTGTCCCAAACATAACTAGACTCATAACTTACCAATTGAAGAAAATTTAAAAGTTTCGAGTTGACCTTTTTGCATTGGGTGCTGAAATTGTCGAAAGAAATTACTTCCCATGAAAAATTTCAAACACTTAGTGAAGATGAATTTAAACAAATTAAAATAATTTTCCCAACAAGAACCAATATTAAGAAAGAAAACAATAAAATGTTTTTAGAGATTATATGATTAATTTGACTACAACTCCTAGAACTAATTTGTTATTTACATTCTTGAATCATGTTGATATGAAGGAAACAATTGAATTTTTCACTGTCATTTTTTGACGGGAACAGTCACAACATTTGGAACTAGAAATTTTTGCGAATGTGTTTAAAGGAATAATTTCAGTGTGTACCAAAACTAGGTCTACCAATAAGAGTATTTCTGGTAAAGAAATATTAAACTCAATTGTAAGTGCATATATGATACATATTCATCATGTTAGAACTAGTACTCAGGTCTTGGATATTTCTAGAAAGAATTTTAATAGTTATGTGAAGATGAAGAAGACATTGGATGCTTCTACTATGGAAAAATATTGGGTACTAATGTGTAGAAATACACTTTAGTATAAAATTAGGGATATTATTGTGAATATAGTTGATGATTTTTTTATTGAGATGACTTGTGCTTCTCCAAATGTGAGGGATGTTTTGAAACACAAGATAGCTCACAATGACTATGATGAACATATAAAATATTGGCTTGAAATAACTCATCATTAGATGTAGATTAGGTTTAAATAAGAACAACCACAAGCTAAGATTTAATAACAAGTGTTTGATAATTTGAATCCTTTGTATGTGTGAGTAGATAAAATCTTGAAAACATTTTCCTACAGCTGCCATGTTAATTTTTATTATAACTATCAAGTACACACAAAAGTATTACATATATCGAGGTGTGCTTTCATTTATAGGTTTAATAGAAATTAATTTGAATATTTTGTTCTATGAAATGTGATTTAGTTTATATAATAAAAATCTATGTTTTTTTAGCTCTATAAAAAGTTACGAGAAGTATAAAATGGTCCATGAAATTCCCCTTACATGTGCAAGTCAATTCATAGCTTCTATTCTTTGCATAATATTTGAGAACAATGTGGAGGGTCCTATGGTTTGCATCAAAGGTGTTTTTGAAATGCATGGGCACTTGAAATTATTTCCAGAAATAAATGAAGACTTGGACATAGTTCAAATGGTGACTTTCAAGAGTTGATTATTAAATAAAGAAATTTTAATTAATTAAAAAAATTTATGTACATGTTTTATTGATATTTTTATGCTTATTGAAAATGAATATAATTTTTTTTAAAGTTCAAATACATAAAATATTCAACATGAATAAAAAATAATACAACTTGGTTGGGCTTGGTAGAAGAGAAAATCCCCATTAAAACATTCATGCATAGTTTCTATAGTTTTATTATCCCATACATCAAACATTTTCACTATGCAAAGTGACAAGGTACATAATTTAAGACCAATAAAGACACATTTCCTATTGCTTTGATATTTTAAGTGGTTAATTCTGCAGAGAATTACTCAATTTCTCATCACAAAGAGATTGAAACACAATATTATTGTATTGATAATTTTACCATCATGGTTCACATATTTTATAGGTATGCACAATTGGATTTAAACGGGGTTGAAAGTACTTATGTAAGCAAGTGATTAAGAAGGGGTGTCATTTCTATTTAATTGATGAAGAGGAACATGAAACCCACTTCATAAATCATTATTTTGAAATTTTTTTCCAATATCTTAATAAGTGAGGAGTACAAAAAGATAAAAAAAATGGTTGTATTGTCGTACATCACAATTCAAATGCTCTTTCCCTTTCCTTGAACTCAGTCACTATCAACGTTTCCCAAAATATATCATTTATGGATTTCTATTTAGAGTGGTCATGGTAAGTGATAACACAATGGTGTGAGTGCATACATCAAACATGGTCTAAAGAAATAAATCTTTGATTGTGAGGGAGAGTGATTTATTAATACACACACTATTTTTGAATGGTGTAGGAAACATTTTGCAGTTCAAGATTCAACATCACATCAGAGTAACATATCACCACACAAAGTGTTTTAGAAGATAACAGGTACATGCATACCATGTTTATCTTGATGTGAAATTTATTACAAGTTACACATAAATTTATGTACACGTACATTTATTTTTTCATCATTTTGATGTCATTTAAAATTTATTGATTTTATATGATTAATCAGGTATTGATCAAAGGAAAAAACATGGATGTGAAAGGATTTAGAATTATATGTCTTTGCACTCTATGATGATTTTGGATAGTAATAACTAGACAATATGTTCAAGAGATTATTCTTGTTTTCGTTATGAATGCATGATAAAATCATATACAAAGTTCAATAGTAAAAGAGGTGGGTATGTAGATGAGTGTAAAACAATTCCTTTAGTTGTGGATGACTCATATGTATCAGATCATGATGATAGTTTTGAATATTTTCCCTTAATTTCACCTGATTATGAAAGCATATCTGGAGTTGTTAAACAAGGTATTTTTTTGTGTAAAAGGATTTTCTTTGATCATTGAATTAATATATATAATTTTTAGTATACAGGTCATTAAATAATTTTTAGTTTAATTATAATAAAAAAAATGTTCAAGTACAATGATTTAATTTTAGGTGATGTATTTGCAATCATTACAAAAGAAGACAATCTTGAGAAAGTTGATACTAATTTTTTCATTTCATAGAATAGAGAACAAAGATAACGAAAAAAATAACAAGTGAGGAGACAATAATTTATACTTTCTTAGTTGTAGTTCATGGAACATATTTACAGTAAGTGAAAGTCCTCCAAAGTGGGATTCACTTTTTTGATTATGAACCGGAAAATAAGGTATATCATTACACTCATCACATAGTTGCTACTGGGTTACAAATGCATAGAGTGAATAATGCATAAGGACACAAAAAATGGAGACTACATATAGAAGATCATGAAAAACATTTACATTTCATTGAACAACGAGATGAGCCACATGGTCTTATATAAAAGGACCTATAATATTATATATTGATGTATTCTAAATGGAATATTTTCTATATTTTATTTATCACTTTCGAATATATATTTGACAAATTTCTTGCTATGAATTTAAATTTGTTTCCTTATACTATTGTGTTATGAATCTTAGTAGGGGGATTGTAATACAAATGGTATAATTAGTATCACATGAGCTGACTTTTTTTAAATGTATAAATTTTGTGTTAAGATGAGGAAACAAAGCATGATCAATAATCGATAGGATGATCACATTCAAGTCCATTGGAGTCTATGAGATCTTGGATGATGTGGAAAATATAAGGACATTTATAAATTGAGAGAAAAATTTGTGAAACAATCAAGATCACATTCCTCAATTGAAATTTGTAAATAACTTAGTGGGAATTTATGACATTTTCTACATGCAAAAATAACAAATGTAAATTATAACAACAAAAAATATTAAAAGGGATAGAGAAGGAAGAAATGTTTTTAGAAATGTGGTTTGTATTTTTCTCTTATATAGATGTGTTTAAAGGTGTTGGTATCAAAGTTAATTCTCCCTTGGAAGTTGAGTAACATCACAGATTAAAATAGATACTCAGAGACAGGTGAATCATAATTCATTTTGTAGCTGGGGAAGGGATTCAGCTGGATCTTTGTCACTCAGGCATTGGAGAAATGGATATCACCATATAAAAGGATTTGATCTATCCTCACTACTTTAGGCCATTCCTTTCAACCAGGGTGAGAGGACCCATTTTGTAACCTCTGTTGGTGAAGGAGAATGAAGATATCCTTCTGTGCACAAATTTGAAAGGAACCCTTGAGAAAATATGATCAATGCACCACAATTTAACTTTCACAAGTTGTCACTTCTAAAGAATGGTGATATTTTCTAAACAAGGTTAAGGTTACTAAAGACATTACGGTATCCTGATTGCTTCTGCATATTTTGGGAGTAGAATTTATTCACCTGTAGACATACAGCTAAAATAGTGGAAGTTTAGGAAGGATTCAATGTTTTTGAAAAATATTTGGTAGGAGATTGAGAAAGATACACTTGATTTTGCCAGATCTTTAAGAAACTTCACAAAAAATAGATAAATAAATGATAGAATGTTTCAGAATAGCTAAAATATTCCTTTAACCAGAAGGTGTGCATCAATGGAGGACCATATTTACACGGTTCCAAAAATCCTCCAAGAATTTAACATGAAGTCTCGAGCTAAAGACTAAATTAAACATTAAATACCCCTGGTTCCTCATGCCTAAGATACACTCAAATGCTTACAGACAATATTTATGAATAAAATGACAATAAAGTGATTTTAAATATTTATCTCTTTACATGATGGAGGCTCTTCTTGTAATGAAATTACAAATTCCACTAAACTATCACATGAAAGAGATCTTATGGAATTCAGAGGGGTTTTAACACAAGATTGCAATAAGAACAAGAAATACTATTTGTAGACATTCTGAAATAAAGTAGACACAAATTTTTCCAAAATTAACACTAATTAATTTGAAGTTGATTAGATACATCAGCAGGGGAAGGTTCCTTGAACAATCTCAGAGCTTGTCTATGGTTGTACACTTGCAACCAACTTGACATGATAAATTCTAAAACATACGAGATTAATAGGTTTCTCAGATGGTCTCTCAGGAATATGGGGTTTCTCAAATTTTCTTGTAAAAATTCAACCCCCAACCATTTACATGACTAAAGAGTGCTTTTTATAACACTCAATTTACATCCAAGATTTTCCCCAAAGAAAAGAATATTCCAAGAACCTTTTTCTGTTACATGTTCAATCGTGATTTCCAGAAAGCTTCCAGGTGGACCAATTATGAACTAATCACGTTTCTCAGACCCTCGACTAATGACTAGGATGTCATGCCACAACATTTTTGATAGTCCTTTTAATCATTTTTATTCTGTCATGTGAGAAATCCCCATTGTAATCATTCTCTGGAGGCTCTGTACAGCTGGATCTAACAGGTAATCCTTTTCACTCTTAAGGGAACACCTTTTTCATCCTTTATACACCTGTAACCTCTATCATTTCATCTTTTTCTCCTCTCTTTCCTCTGCAACTCTTCCCTACATCCATATTCTCTGGTAATTCTCTTTTTTACAAGTGCCCAAAAAATTCCAACTTCAAAATATCAACCTTAACAATCCTTGGACTCACAAATTAAGTTTTAAATCCATTCAATTACATTTTGCAGACAAAAATGACAAGGAATTTCATAGAAAATGATGAAAAACAATGCATATTCACATCTCCAGGAGTCTTGGAGAAAAAATGTTGGCAAAATCAGATGCAATGCACAGCTACTGTTTATTCTGACCTTTCTCAACTTTTGATTAGAGTCCGTACATGTCCAAAAATATGATTTGAATCAGGCATGGGGGGTGTTGTTATCCATATTTCGTACCCACCAAGAAAAAAAATTGGATCAACCATGACCTATGCATAGAAAGAAACCTTATAAAACTCATTCAGATCTTGTATATAGGTCACAGAAGGACTCAAAAATGGATTGACAGGGAGGGCTGAGAAAGATTAAATGACCATATTTAAAAAGGAAATGAATCTGTCCAGTCGTTTCCATGTCTTAAAACCTTTTTTAAAGTTACAGGTAGACTTAACAATGGAATAACACGGTCAAAAAAGAAGGGGCAGTGCTGCAGAGGAACTAGGAGAGAAATAAGGGGAAAAAATAATGAAGTTTCGAAGGTTTTGCAAGCTTGAAACCATTAGGGAAAGAGTCCAAAATCGAACTAAGTATGGAAGAGCTAGGGGAGAGAGCCACGTGTTTCCTAGCAATGATTCTCCAAATATGAATCCATAAAAAGAGGCTCAAAGAAGTGCCACATCTCAACATGTCCCAGGCCCGAAACGGAAGGTAGGGTCAAATGGTCAATAGAGTCAAAAGGTAGACAAGGCAGGTCTAAAAATAAAATAAAAAAAGGCTAAGTATAAAGTACAAGTAGAGGTTGCCAAGTGTCAGCTTGGCACATCTCCAAGAGTTAGTCCAAAGGAGGAGACCACAAATGAGTGCACTAGCTCTCCATGTGGCCCAAAGTCCAAAAGGATAAAAGGGACTGTCGAAAATTCCACAGACCTGCGGAATTTGTCAAGTGTGAATTTGACGCTCCTTCGAAAGATGATTTTGAATTGGGATTTCAAAAAAGTGCGGTGCCTCCACATGTCTAATCTCAAAAGGGGGGGCAACATCTGTTGAATAGTCAAAGCATGGGGTAGGATGGGCGGAGGCTTTCCCAGTCTCTAAATGGTGCTAATTCAAGGATTGAATAGAGAGAGAGTTTCCAAATGAGCACTATACTTCCGCATGTGCCAAGTCAAGAGATATGACCCCACCAAGAAAAATAATTAGCCAAAAAGCATAGAAATTGGGCAAGTAGTGGAGGAAACAGCCATGTGGCAAGCCAAAACTAGCAGCGCTAAAGTGGGCCATCGGGGGGAAATTTAGTTGTTTTTGTCCCTTATTTAGTCCAAATGTGTTAAAAGTTACAAAATGGGCCATTACTCTACCAAAGGGAAAAGTTCATTGTTTAATCCCAATTCAAGGTCAAAGCGGGGAGTCAGAGGAAAAGATAAAAGTTTTCATTTTGTCAAAAAGACATAGAGATTAAATTTGAAGCGCATCTCTATATCTAACCCAAAGGTGTGCCCCCGTGTCAAAGAAGAGCATCAGAGGCTATGGGAATTGTTCTTAGTTTTTGTGTTTTTGCAGAAAAGGGGGAAAAAGATAAATCACGGACCCTCAAACTTGATTTTTCCCTAATTTGGCTGCCACGTGCCCCATAGCAAAATAGGAGACCCATTTTTCATATTGTTTTCCCACCCATTAGTATGGGCCCAATACAAACTTTGAAGGGGCATATCTATCAATTCAGGGCTCAAAATATTGCAAATCTTATGTCTATTAGAAGCATCTTGACGTCCTCTACGCCATGGAAAGATAAAAATTCAATTTATCAGGCCCTGGTAGGTGAAAAATGGAGAAACGTCTTCAAGACTTTAATGTCAGGATCTTCTTACCTCAACAACCATATCGGATTCAATTTGCTCCGCCATTTCTTTCTCCTTCGAGGCGTCCAAATATGGATTTGATGCAATCAAGACAGATTTGGAACATATTTTATGAGAGACATTAAATAGTTGTGGTTGAGCTTAGAGTTGTTTTCCCACTTCTCTCTTTTTCTCCCATCTGTATCAAATCTATAAATACAGGCTCAGAGACTTGTTGTAAAGGGTTTGGACATTCTTTTTTTTTGTAGGCTCCTCTTTCCTTCTAGTAAAGGAATTCATGGAGTTCAGGCCCTTCCATTAAAATTACACTATGTTTCTTGCCTCTTGGGTGTTTTGTAATGCATTGTATCAATCTTGGAAAGAAATTAGACATTTTTGTGGTTGATTCTAGATCCTTTTTATCTCTTTTTCTTGCATCTGGTCTTTCATTATAAATCTAGTTATATGTGCTTGATTATTGTATGTATTTTGTTGGTTTGTGTCTATCAGCAAAACTAGTGTTCAGTACCATTCCTTTAATGCATCACCTTGTAGTTTAGTTATTTCTTATTTTTTATATCCCTTTTTGTCCTTGTCTCATTGGAAAGTTTTAGATTAGGTATAGAGATAGATCTTCTGCAAGTTCTCATGTATGTACCTAAACAAAGGAATAGGAACCAACCTTTAATATGGAGAGCTTTTCCATTTACAAGGTCCCCACACCTTGGGGAAATTTCAATGTTATGCAGATCACACCAAATGACTTTACCTTATAAAAGAAGATCTACGAAACTCATTTGGGGGTGTTGTGATTTTTCCCTAACAATTTTTGGCACGTCTCGGATGTGACCAAGAAGTCTCCATATTTATTACAATAAGGTTGATGTGCACTTGTTGCGACTCTAGATGTAAGAAGCTTTTAAGAATTACACAGTATGGTGACTCCAAAAGGAACAAAATCCATTTGTTTTCAATAGTCTAAGTTTCCCAAGTTCATGTGATTAATACAAACACGGTCAAGAGCCAGAGAGGAGGGATTATTCGTTCTTTCTAGACTTGTCCCTAGACAGAGGTGAGGAGAGAAAAAAGATCCCAAAGGTCTCTATCTCCACCAAAAAGAGCCTTAACAACCCATCCTCCCAGTACGTCATTATTTCAATCAAGAAGGGTGCTTGGGATGATCAGAGTGGCTCAGTAAAATCCTTATGTCAATTTTAATGGCAGAAACCAACTCGCTCTGAATGCACAAAATACATTCTTGATAACAACATTAAAGAGCATCCCATATTTCATTGGGGAAAACTAGACTTCTCTTAGTGACCATGGTCCAAGATATTGTAAATGTCTGTACGTTCCACAAGATCCATGAGATGAATATTGCAGTCAAGTTTCTAGCATCTTCACTCAGAGGTAAAGCTTCACAATGGTTCAGATGTTCTTGAAGTCAGGCTCTATTCAAAATTGTAACTAGCTGTGTACATATCTTTTGGATGACCGGTTTGGAGAAAAGGTTGATAAATTATCTTTGTTAGAGCAACTAAAAAAAATCAAGAGAGCCCTGAATGAGAAATTGATGGATTTCAACCTCAAATTTCAGTGGAACTAGGACAAGATTCCAATAGCCGTAAAGCCCACTAACAAAGGTTTCTTCCTATACTTTCTTAGAGCTTTAAATTCTGACATTTCTTTGATGATTCATTCAATGGGGGGCACAACCTTGCCTGCAACTTATAGTATTTCCATAGGATTTGAGAATCATTTGATTCAAGATTGAAAACTTTCTCCTAGGCCATCCATGCCTCTATACCCCAAGTTAGGAAACCTAGGTACCAGCCAAATAACCGGGCTAGTGAATCAGAGGTAGAATCGGTATCAGACCATAGATATTGAATCAATGGCCAAATAGATATGACAAGGTAATTGATTCTTTTCATCTAGCAGGCAGACACCTCTGTGAGTCACCAAATTTGCTTATCCATATTTCGCACCTTGGGAAAAATATTTTCTCAGCCATGACCCCCGCGCATAGAAAGAACCTAAGATAATCTCATTCAGAGTCTTTTAAATAGGTCATAGAAGGACTCAACAATTGAGTGGTGGGGGGCCTGAGCAAGATAAAGTGACCCTATGTAAAAAGGAAATGACTCTTTTGAGCTGTTTCCATGTCTTAAATCTAATTTCCAAGTTATAGGTAGAGCTCAACAATGGAATAGCGGGGGTCAGAAAAGAAGGGGCAATGCCATAGAGGGAACCAAGAGCAAGAAGGGAAAAAAATGGTGAAGTTTTTAAGTTTTTTCAGGCTTGAAAACCGATTCAGGAAAAGAGTCCAAAATTGACTAAGTATGGAAGAGCCAGTGGAGAGAGCCATGTGTCCTAACGATGCTTCTCAAAACATCAAACCATAAAGGGAGGATGAATCAAGCACCACATCTCCATGTTGTCCCAGGCTAAAGCGGGAGGTAGGGTCAAATGGTTAGCAAAGTCAAAAGGCAGGCAAGGCGGGTCTAAAAAAAAATTGGCTAAGTATAAAGTGCAGGAGGAGATCACCAAGTGTTAGCTTGGCGCATCTCCAAGAGTTATTCGAAAGGTGAAGACCTCAAATGAGTGCGAGCTCTTCACATGGCATAGATTATAAAAGGATAAAATGGACCATCAAAAATGTCCATAGACTTGGGGAGGCTACTAAGTGTCAACTCTATGATCCTTCAAAGGAAAATTTTTGAATCATGGTTTCAAAGAAAGTGCGGTGCCTCCACGTGTGTAGTGTCAAAAGGGGTAGAGTCGGTTCAATAGTCAAAGCATGGGGTAGGCTGAGCAGAGGATGCCAAGTGTCTAAATTGGCACTAATTCAATGATTGAATAGAGAGAGGGTTTCCAAACATGAGTTCCACACTACCACATGTCCCAAGTCAAGAGATATGATCCATGCCAAGAAAAATAATTAGCCAAAAACATAGAAATTGGGTAGGCAGCGGAGGGAAATGCAACGTGGTAAGCCCAAACTAGTAACGCTAAAGTGAGGCCATCGGGAGGGAGAAGCAGGGTATTTGCCCATTTTTATTCCAAAGGTGTAAAAGTTACAAAATGGGTCTGCAACTCCACCCCAAGTGAAAAGGTCAGCGTTTGATCCTGAGTCAAGTTCAATGTGGGTAGTCATAGGGAAAAACTGAAAAATTTTCCTTTTGTCAAAAATGCATAGGGATAAAATTGAAGCGCATATCCCCAACCAACCAAAGGGTGCCACGTGTCCAAGTGGAGCGTCGGGGCCGCATGAATTTTTATGAGTTTTAC